>PVHT020001179.1:12106723-12197717 GCA_004024745.2 Catagonus wagneri | reverse complement strand
TTCTCAGATTGTCCTTATTTTTGATAACCTAAACCTCAGTTTCCTCTTTACTTCTCCCTGTTTTCAGGCAGTATGCTGTGCCAGGAGATTCTGGAAGGGTTGCCAGATTTGGGGGTTGAAGTGGTGGGTGATGTGTGTGCAACTGACAGAACCTCAAGGTTGCTTCTGTAATACAGGTGTGGAAATGAGAAGAACTCTGGTAAGCATGACCAAAAAAATAAAGACCAAACAAACCAACCAGACACCCTCGTAGATCCAGGCATACAGGAGAACAACAAAAAGTTCGGGAGAGAGAAAATCTTCCGATGAACATACACCATACCCCCGATGTTGCCTACTAATTAGCAGGTAATGAAAGTGCGTCCTAAGGTAACTTAAATGCTTGGTCGACAGTGACGTCACTGGAGGAAGCCCTTGCGAGAGGCCTTTAGAGAGCCTTTCTCCGTAAGCCCCCAGCATCTCAGTGATGCCTGAGCATCACACGCCCTTCCCTGAGGGCCAGAAAATGCAAACTGAGTAGCTTCGTTCCCTAGGTTCCTTACTAACGGAGTCCACAGAACTACAATTCCCAGAAGGCATCGTGGAGTAACCCGGCTCTTACTGCATTCTTATTGGTTTGTGTTTGTTACTCTCAGCCAATAGAAAATTAGCTCTTTAATAAGTGCCAAAATGGCGATACGTAGGATCTAGAACTAGGTTGTCCGGTAGGCTTAAATTTGGGGAGGTGGTGGATGAAAAGCAAACAGGGACTTATAGTTTCAGGGTTGGGGAGGGTGGAGGAAATGGGGGAAAATCTGGATTTGAGGTGGCAGCGGCTTAGGGATGCAGCCAGAGCTAAGGGCGTAGACGGGCAACTGGAACTGGTTTAACCCATTGCTGCCCGTTTATTCTTTGTATTAAACTCCTTTGACATCCTTTTTTTTTTTAGTTAGTGCTCCAGTTTAAAGAAGGACGGTTCACGAGGAAGGAACTTGTCAGAATTCTTATTTTACCCGTTTTCCCTTTTTTTCTTTCTAGTTCTGCCTTCGTTAAATCTTTCTGTATCTTCTCCATTTCATTCAACTCTGCCCTGTCCCCGCACCCCGATCTTTTCCTCCAAATCTCCTCTCCCCTCCTCTAGCTCGATTTCTCCCGCCTCCAAGCTGACCTCCACCGGCCCCGCCTCCTCAGAGTGAAATCATGAAGGTGGTGAACCTGAAGCAAGCCATTTTGCAAGCTTGGAAAGAGCGATGGAGTGACTACCAGTGGTCCATCAACATGAAGAAATTATTTCCCAAAGGAGCCACCTGGGACATTCTCAACCTAGCAGGTCTCTTGTGAAGTAGGAAGGAAGGATGGATGGGAGGGCTAACCCCAGAAATGTTGTAACCACTCAGTCTTCCTTTGTTATTCCACTTGCAGAAGCACTACTGGAGCAGGCCATGATTGGACCGTCCCCCAATCCTCTCATCCTGTCCTACCTGAAGTATGCCATTAGTTCCCAGGTAAATTGTTCCCCTTATTTCAAAAAGTGAGGGTTTGGAGGTGAAAGACTTTGAGTAAGTCAGCTCACACTTTCTAGTGAATGTGCCCGAACGCAGCATTTCTCTGAGCCTCAGTGTTCTCTTGAAAATGTCATCCTTCACTGGTTGTGATGGATATTACATTAACTATCCTCCCCATAAATATTCACAAATGCTTGTATGTGCCCTACAATGCCATAGGCGCTGGGGATTTACCTATGAACAGATCTAATTCTAGCACACAAGGAATGTATTAGGTAATACAAGCGTGTAAATAAGCAGTCAATCACAGATGGGATCATGATTAGGCTAGGGCAGAGTATTATGGAGTACAGGGGAGGGATACTTAATCCAGTCTGAGTGGTGAGGGAGGAAGTGATGTTTAAACTGAGACATGAGTGTTGAGTGGGAGTTAACGAGGCAGAGTGATGAGCGCATACAAAGCAGAAAAACATGCAAAGGCTGGGAGACAAACATCACGTGATACTTAGGAACTGAAAATAATGTGATATGACTAGAGCAGCAGTTTTGGTCTCAGGACCTTTCATTCTCTTAAAAATTAAGACTCCTGGAGTTCCTATATTGGCTCAGTGGTAATGAACCTGATTAGCCTCCATGAGGATGCAGGTTTGATCCCTGGCCTCGCTATGTGGGTTAAGGATGCGGTGCTGCCGTGACCTGTGGTGTAGGTCGAAGATGCGGCTTGGATCTGGTGTTGCTATGGCTGTGGTGTAGGCCAGCGGCTACAACTCTGATTCAGCCGCTAGCCTGGGAACCTCCATATGCCCTGTGTGGCCTTAAAAAGACAGAAAACTTGAGACTCCTGCAGAGCTTTTGTTTATACGTATCATAGCTATTTGTATTTACCATTTTAGAAATTAAAAGATAAAAATTTAAACTTAATAATTTATTTAAAAGGAACAGTGGAGTTCCCATCGTGGCGCAGTGGTTAATGAATCCAACTAGGAACCATGAGGTTGTGGGTTCGATCCCTGGCCTTGCTCAGTGGGTTAAGGATCTGGTGTTGCCGTGGGCTGTGGTGTAGGTCACAGATGCGGCTCGGGTCTGGCGTTGTTGTGGCTGTGGTGTAGGCCGGCGGCTGTAGCTCCGTTCGACCCCTAGCCTGGGAACTTCCATATGCCACGGTGCGGCCCTAAAAAAAAGAAAAAAAAATCAAAAGTAACTAAAAATTAAACCCATAGTATACTAATATAAAAAACTTTTTAATGAAAAATGTATTTTCTAAAACCAAAAAAATTAGAAAGTTGGCATTGTTTTACATTTTTTTGCAAATCTATTTAAATCTGGCCTAATAGAATACAGCTGAGGAGTTCCCATCGTGGCTCAGCAGTAACCAACATGACTTGTGACTCATCCATGAGGACTCTGGTTTGATCCCTGACCTCGCTCAGTGGGTTAAGGATCCGGCGTTGCTTTGAGCTGTGGTGTAGATCACAGATGCGTCTCGGATCTGGCAGCGTTGCTGTGTCTGTGGCGTAGGCTGGCAACTGCAGCTCTGATTTGACCCCTAGCTTGGGGACTTCCATGTGTAGCCCTAAAAAGACCAAAAAAAAAAAAAAAAAAAAAGGGAATACAGCTGAATTCTCATATGTGCTTTTGCATTCAATAGGCTATTTGAACTAAAGTGTATGAAGAAACCTAGCCTCACATTTCAGCCATTTAGTTTCAAAAGGGAAGGATATTTTAATTAGCCTTTCAGATAAGTGTGGATATTAGTCTCTGATGTTATGCTAAAACTCTGTAGGTAGTGAGAAACCACATCAATGAACTTTTTATGTTCTGGTGCATTAAACCCCACTGGTCTCTCTCTTGCAACTTTTTTTTTTTTTTTTGGTTTTCAGGGCCACATCCTCGGGATATGGAGGTTCCCAGGCTAAGAGCATGAAAAAGCCCTCTGTGGTGATAATAATGTTCTATATCTTCCTTTTCTTTCTTTCTTTTTTTTTTTTTTTGCACAGCACCTGCAACATATGGAGATTCCCAGGCTTGGGGTCTAATCGGAGCTACAGCTGCTGGCCTACGCCACGGCCACAGCAACATCAGATCCGAGCCACATCTGCAACCCACACCACAACTCACGGCAACACCGGATCCTTAACCCACTGAGCAAGGCCAGGGATCGAACCTGCATCCTCATAGAAGCTAGTCAGGGTCATTAACTGCTGAGCCACAACGGGAACACCTCTCTCTTGGCACTTTTACCTTTGCATGATTTTATAATATCATGATTGGTCATTTGGAAAATAATCATTACTAAGTTATATAGATGTTAACAGTTGTGGACAAGTGTAATTATATGATGTCATCACATGTCATGGAGCCTCTGGGACATTCCACTGTACAATTGTGAGGGACTAAGAATGAAAAAGGCAGATAATATCCTAGTAGTATTTAAAAATAATTTTAACCGTGTTGATTCCCAGGGGTCCCAGGACCATATTTTGATAACTACTGGGCTAGCACTTGAAGGAGGAGATTGGTTTAGAGACAGAAAGAGAGGTTAGGTCATAAATGACCTCTGGGCGATGTCAAGGACTTTGGACTTTATCCTAGGGCGATCTTTTAAAAGAGGTTTACAGAGTTCTTGCTGTGGTGCAGAGGGTTAAGGATCTGGCATTGCCGAAGCTATGGCATGGGTTGCAGCTGTGACTGGGACTAGATCCCTAGCCTGGGAACTTCCATATGCCCTGGATGTGGCCAAAAAAGGGGGGGGGGTAGTTTAAGTAGAGCAATAGTGTGATAAGATTTATATATATTTAACATGCAATAACATGTACGGTTCTTAAGATTAATTCATTGAGTTTAAGTAGTTGTGTAACCCATGTCACTACCATCCAAGATAAGATACAGAGGACTTCCCTGGTGGCACAGGTGGGTTAAGGATCCGGCATTGTCACTGCTATGGATCAGGTTGCTGCTGTGGTGTGGGTTTGAACCTTGGTCCAGGAAGTTCTGCATGCTGCAGGCGTGGCCAGAAAAAAAAAAGATACAGAACATAACCATTCTGCTGGAAAGTTTCCTTGTGCTGTTTTCTAGTCTATCTTTCTTTCTTTTTATTTTTTTCTTTTTACAGCTGCACTCGTAGCATATGGAAGTTCCCTGGCTAGGCGTCAAATCGGAGCTGTAGCTGTTGGTCTGTCCACAGCCATGGCAACACAGGATCCAAGCTACATCTGGATCCTATGCCGAAGCTTGCGTCCGATCCTTAACCCACTGAGCAAGGCCAGGGATTGAACCTGAATCCTCGCAGACATTATGTCAGATTCTTAACCCGCTGAGTCACAATGGGAATCCTATTTTCTTTTAGTCTTTGTGATATAGTTTTATTTTTTGAATATGGAGAACATTGGTTTTATATGGTTCAAAGGTCAAAACTAAAAGAAAAAAAAGCTGTGCTTAGAAGCCACCGGGAACTCTTAGCCTGTCTTTCTTAACCGCTAAACGTTTTCTGTCACCGTGGATTAATATTGCCTGTATTTGGATTTCATAGAAATGGACTAATATAGTATAAACTCTGAATGTTCTGTCTTCTTTTGTTTAACATAAAGTGTTAAACTTTATTACGTTATGTATGTCAGTAGTTCATTCTTCTTTTATTTTTAATTTTTTTTGCTTTTTTAGGGCCGCACCTGCGGCATATGGAAGTTCCCAGGCTAGGGATCGAATTGGAGCTACAGCTGCCAGCCTACACCACAGCCACAAGCAACATGGGATTCAAGCCACATCTGCGACCTACACCACAGCTCATGGCAAGGCCAGATCCTTAATCCACTGAGCAAGGCCAGGAATCAAACCCGCATCCTCATGGATCCTAGTTGGGTTCGTTAACTGCTGAGCCATGAAGGGAACTCCAAGTGTCTTTTAATATATTTTATCTTGTAATCCTTATCTGTTATTTATGTTTTAACTTTTCTATTACTTTTTAAATTATCATTTTATTTTCTTAGCATACAGAATTTTAAAAATGTATTTATTGTCAGGTTTAACCATTCTGTTTCCCAGTATGATGTTTATCTTGCATAAGGGTTTCCCTGCTGAAGGATCAAAATATATTCTTTAATTTCTGACTTCACTTTGTTTAATCTGTTTAGAATTTTCTGGAGTGAGGAAGAGATCCAAATGTACTTCTTTCTTTTTCTTTTTGGCCGCACCTATGGCATGTGGAAGATCCCGGACCAGGGATTGAACCCGTACTGCAGTTGCAGCCTGTGCCACAGCTGTGGCAATGCCAGATCCTTAACCTGCTGTGCCATATAGGCATCTCCTGTTTATTTATTTTTCTGACTAGATAATAGGCCATTCTTTGTCTTATCTTAAATTTTCTCATAGACATGGTCTATATCTTGACATTCTAGTATATTTCCTTGACATATTTTGTCTTTTCTTGTACTAATACTAGAGTTTTAATTACTATACCTTTGTGGTATGTTTGATGTTTGATATCTTGTTAGGCAAGTATTCCCGTAGGTTTTTTTTTTTTTCTTTATGGCTGCCCCTGTGCCATATGGAAATTCCTGGGATTGCAGGGCTTGAATCTGAGCTGCAGCTGCAGCCTACTCTGCTGCTGCAGCAACGTCAGCTCCTTTAACCCCCTGTCTGGGCTGGGGATCAAACCCGTACCTCGTCAGTGACCTAAGCTGCTGCAGTTGGTTCTTAACCCACCGGGCCACAGTGGGAACTCCTCCAGACAGATTTTATTTTATTTTATTTTATTTTTTTTTATCTTTTTGCCTTTTTTTATCTAGAGCCACACCTGCGGCATATGGAGGTTCCCAGGCTAGGGGTCTAACAGGAGCTGCAGCTGCCGGCCTTCGCCACAGCCACAGCAACACGCGATTTGAGCTGCGTCTGCAACCTACACCACAGCTCACGGCAACGCCGGATCCTTAACCCACTGAGCGAGGCCAGGGATCGAACCCGCAACCTCACGGTTCTTAGTCGGATTTGTTAACCACTGAGCCACGAAGGGAACTCCTCCAGACAGATTTTAAAATCAACTTAAGATCCTTTAAAATGCCCATTACATTTGGTTTGGAGTTTCCCTGACTTTGTGGATTTGGGGAATTTGTGGATTAATTTTAAAAAGATCACTCTGGTTGTAGTTTGAAGAATGAGTTGGAGGTACATAAGACAGAAGGCAGGAAAATAGTTGGTCTGGCATTTTTTTCCTGTAAAGGACCAGATAGTAAATACTTTCAGCTTAGCAGGCTGTGCGATCTCTATTCCCACTGTCCTGTCATTATTGTTCAAAAGCGCATATAGGCAGTATGTAAATAAATGGCCATGGCTGTGTCCTGATACAACTTTATTTACAAAAAAAAAGATGATGAGCCATACTTAGCTTGCTAGCTGTAGTTTTCCAACCCCTGATTCCGGCTGTTGCAGTGCTTCAGGGAAGAGATGGTATTAGCATAAACTTGAGAAATGGCAGCAGGAAGAAAGTAGGAATTCAAGAACAGCTTATGAAGTGGCATTGAGAAGCTTTGGTGATTAAGTGGGTGAAGGGTGTGAGGGAGAGGAAGAAATCAAGGCTGGCGTCTGGGGTTCTGGTTTGGACATGTGGTGGCTGATGGGATCACGAGGAGACGGGGAGTGGAGCAGGACTGGTGTTAGGGTCGGGATGCGGGTGAGGGTGGAGATGGCTCGCTTGATTCTGGGCTTGTTTCATTGAAGGCACCTGCGTGGGCTGTCAGAGAAGGGGCTCAGTAGGCAGTGGAACATGTGTGTCTGGGACTCAGGAGGAGAGGCAGAGACTGGAGCTACAGTTTAGCTTTGTCAGCCGCAGGTGGTAATTGAAGCTTTGGGCATGGATGCCATTATGCAGAGAGAGTGTGGAGAGGGAGCCGTATTTCTGAGGCACCAGTCACATTCGAGGAATACACATAGGAAAAGGATTCCTCATCAGAGCCTGAAAAGAAAGGCCGGTGAGGAGAGAAGGAGAGCACGAAATTGTGGTATCTAGAGCAGTCCGGGGAATTCATAACAGCCGAGAAATGGAAACAACCTAAATATCTGTGAGTAGATTAAGAAGATGCTGTTTGCACAATGCAATAGTACTCAGCCATAAAAAAGAACGAAAAAATGCCATTTGTAGCAACGTGGATGCAACTAGAGAGTCTCATACTAAGTGAAATAAGTCAGAAAGAGAAAAGCAAATACCATAAGCTCTCGCTTCCATGGGAAATCTAAAGTGTAGCACAAATGAACCTATCTACAAAACAGAAACAGACTCATAGTCAAGGAGAACAGATTTGTGGTTTCCAAGCAGGGAGGGAGTGGGATGGACTGGGAGTTTGGGGTTAGTAGATGCAGACTCTTACATCTAGAACGAATAAGCAATGAGGTCCTGCTGTATGTATAGCACAGGGAACTATATCCCATTTTTTGTGATAGAACATGATGGAAGATATGAGAAAAAGAATATATATATATATATGTATGATTGGATCACTTTGCTGTACAGCAGAAATTAATTTTATTATTATTATTTATTTATTTATTTTTTGCCATTTCTAGGGCCGTACCTGCAGCATATGGAGGTTCCCAGGCTAGGGGTCTAACAGGAGCTGTAGCCACTGGCCTAAGCCACAGCCACAGCCACGCGGGAACTGAGCTGTGTCTGCGACCTACACCACAGCTCATGGCAACGCTGGATCCTTAACCCACTGAGCGAGGCCAGGGATCGAACCTGTGTCCTCATGGATGCTAGTCAGATTCCTTTCCACTGAGCCACAATGGGAACTCCTGCCATACAACAGAAACTGATACAACACTGTAAATCAGCCGTACTTTAATTTAAAAGAAAAGAAAACCTAGGGAGGAGAGGACGGAAGGATGAGGCGGTGTTTCCTGGTGTGAGGTGCGGCTGAGAGGTCCATGAGACCAGAGCTGAGACGTATCCCTGGGGTTTAACAACCAGTTTGTTGATGAGCTTAATGAGCGCTTCACACGGTGGTAAGCACAGGAGTGACTGGAGTGGGTCGCAGTGCGAAGGGAACGCGGGGAGGTGGAGTGGAGGGTACTTGTACGTCTGTGAAGAGAGTGGTGGTTAATTGGAAATCCAGGGCCTGCGGGAGGTTCTTTTAAAAATAGAAGAATCTTGAGATGTGTAAACTGATGGGAAACGCAGGAGAGGGGAGGAGGAGGCTGAAGTACCAGAGAGCGAGAAATAAATATGTATGACGGACCTCCATGCCTCGTGAAGTGTTGTGCAAAATTAGTGATGAATTCTTCCTTCTGCGTCAAGGCTCTTTGGGCCAGTGCTGTGTGTACAGAGGGCACTCAGGAGTGGCTGAGGGCACTGACTCTGAAGAAGAGCCGAGGGGATTCGGGAGCAGCTGCAGGGTCACTCTGGGCTGGCCAGGTGTGCCCAGGGCTGCGTAGACGGGCTCCGGTCCCGGGGCCTGGCTGTAGCCTCGAGCTTCCCCGTTGATAGATATATTAGGACTAGGATAGGTTAAATCCTACTGTGAAAAACAGTTCCCCATGTGGAAAGTATTTTTAGGTCTTTGGAGTAGCAGTGCTCTGTTGGTACCGTTAGCAGAAATGTGCCGAACAGAATTCTGCATGTGGAGACCGTAAATTCCGAGGAACTAAGGGCCTCCCTTAGAACCTAGAGAACTGGGGGGTTTCTCTCGTAGTTCGGGGTCAGCGTCGAGTGGGAACATCCAGCTCCCCCTTCAGGTTGGTATCCAGCAAGGTTCAGTTCCCTGCCAAGCTCTTGCTATGGGGACCTCAGTTATAAATAAACAAACACTCGCCTGGAACGTCATGGTCATCCTGCCCAGGCAGGCGCCCAACTTTCTGATCACTGTCGGACACCAGCCACGGCTTCATAGCATGTCCCGCTGAGAGTGGCACTCAGCACTAATTGTGTATTTAAGTCCTCTGTGTGTTTCGCTTCTCTGTATCCGAGAATACTAGTTAAAAATGTCTGAATGCGGAGGGCAGTCTGTTCACACGATGGAGAAATGATACAAGGAAGGCATCGCCATGCATGTAGAATTCACCATCCTGAGTCATTGTGGGTGACTTAGCGTCCTTTTTAAATTTTTGGAAATTTCTCTTCCTCTAGTGAAGACAACCCATGAGGCAGGTGATTAATCGTGACGTTTTCGGTCATTGCATTCTGCTTTTTATCTTGGTGTATTTGGCCACTGATTTTGAATATGCGGTTGTGACTATTTTCTATAGTATTATTCATATTTGGTCAGCATGCTATCATTTTTTAAAAATAGGACAACTTAAAAGCTCTCTGTAGGGTTTGACTTCACTGAGGACAGGTTATTTCTTTTCGCCAATCCTATAATGGTGATGAGTAGGTTTTACTAATAGAAATTTGTTTTAAGGTAAAATTTTTTCAGAATGCTAGTTCCTAGAATTCATCAATCGAAAGCAATGAAAACTTACTGAGGGGCATTCCCACTGTGGTTCAAGGGGATTGGCGACATCTCTGCAGCACCAGGACGCAGGTTCGATCCCTGGCCCGGCACAGTGGGTTAAAGGATCCAGCACTGCTGCAGCTGCAGTGTAGGTCACAATTGCAGCTCAGATCTGATCCCTGGCCTGGGAACTCCATATGCTGTGGTGTGGCCAAAAAAGAAAAAAAAAACTTATCGAGGACCATTTACGTGGTAGGTCCCAGGCTAGCTTCTAGGGAAATGTACATTTAACGCTGTTTCTGTTTTCAGGGAGCTCCCTGTTCAGCCAGCATTTCGCAAAATATGTTTTGCAAAATGAGATTCCTTGGTCAAATAAGTTGAAAAAATATTGCTTTCTTCATCTCCAGTCCCCTCAGAGATTCTTATTGTGTACAAGAATATTATTATGGTTTAGGGGAGTCCTGTGGTAAAAAAGCTCTTTATTTAAGAATCATTTACTTCAAGGAAAGCTCTTTGTATATGCTTGTTTCAGGGTTTCTCAAAGTCGTGTCACACAGAAACTCTGTGTATGTGTGTGCGTGTGTAAAATTTTTCTTCACATCTTTTTTTGGGGGGGCAAGTTCGGGTATCAAATGCTGGCTTTTTTTTTTTTCATTTACAGTGATCTTTATTTTTTCCATTATAGCTGGTTTACAGTGTTCTGTCAATTTTCTACTGTACAGCAAGGTGACCCGTGACACATACATGTACACATTCTTTTTTCTCACATAATCATGCTCCATCGTAAGTGACTAGACATAGTACCCGGTGCCATACAGCAGGATCTCATTGCTTATCCACGCCAAAGGCAATAGTTTGCATCTTTCTTCACATCTCGAGGAACGTTTGGAACGACATTGCCCAGTAGAACTTTCCACCGTGATGGAAATATTCTGTATCTGTGCTATTACTGTAGTCACTAGCCCCATGTAGCTGTGGAGCACCCGAAATGTGACTAGCATGACTATGGAACTGAATTTTTAAAGTTATTTAGCAATAATGTAAACTTAAACGGCCCCATGCAGCTAGCAGCTTCCCTGGAAGCCGCTTTGGGAACATCTGCAGACATTATTAATGGCGGTCCCTGAGTTAAAGTATCCTTGTCTTCAAGGAGCTTCTAGTTTGGAGGGAGCAGTAGGTACCCACAGTGTAACGATGAGTCTCAAGGTATTACGGGGGCAGGATTTCCGCTTTGGGTGGTGACCTGGTGGAGTCCTGGAGGATTATACATAACGGAATTCACTCATTTCAAAGTGGAGGTTCTGCCTCTTCATTGCAGAAAAAGGCGGTAATGTCTCCAGGTCTTGTCCACATAAACTCAGCCTTGATAGGAGTTGTGGGGGTGGAGTGACGTGCCTCCCTCTTGTCCATTGTCCTGCCCACCAGCAGTCAGACCTTGTCCTCCGGGGTGGACAGTGAGTGGCAAGTGGATGTGAAACATGGCCCCTTGAACGCCTTGCATCACCTTCTCAATGGGTTCATGCCAGTGCTGTCAATCATAGAGAGTCTGATAGAAGCGGGAATGGCCACCCCGCCTGGTGTTACTGCCTGTCTTTGGGGCTTGAGGAAGGCCTCTCGAAGGGGTTGAGATTGTAGGAGAGCTGCCGTAACTCTGAGCGTCAGTGTTTGTTCCTTTCCACTGTGGGACACCAGTTGCCTGAACTTTATCTTTCTTCTCTCCCTTCAGATGGTGTCCTACTCCTCCGTGCTCACAGCTATCAGCAAGGTAGGACCACAGCCACTCACCAGCGAGGTGGGGGCGGGGAGACAGAGATATGGTGGTGACAGATGGGGCCCCACCTCCTTGACCGCTCCCATCCTGTGACCTCTGAGACTGGTCAGGCAGCACAGCTCGCCTCCGGCTGGCCTGGCTGCCTTGCATGAGAGGAAGGGGATCCGGGCAGTGGGGGCTGGCAGTTAGGAGCCAGTTTCTAACGCCGAAAGGACGCAGGGTCTGAAACCTGAGGTTGGAGGAAAGATGAGCAGAAATCTCAAAGCGCCAGCGGCCTCATGTGTGAGACTGGGGGGCGACTGGGGCGTTCCACCGTTCTTTCCGCAGTTTGATGACTTTTCCCGGGATCTGTGTGTCCAGGCTTTGCTGGACATCATGGACATGTTTTGTGACCGGCTGAGGTAATGGCAGGGGCGAGGGGCTCTTAACCCTCCAGTTAAGTCCTTCTCCTTAGTGTGAAGGAGAACCTGTCGGCACAAGGGCTCAGACCACCTCTGGCGGGGGTCCCCACGCATCTTCCCACCTGCCCGTCCGCATCCACCCATCCCCATCTTTTTCTCCTTGTTCCCTTGGGATGAAAATGCCTCTTTATTTGGAATGGCTCATTTGAAATCCTCTCAGTGGAAGGCGACAGGGCAATCTTCCCCAGGACTTGGCTAGCTTCCCAGCTCTCTTCCCTAGTAAGGGAGTGCCAGGGACTCTGGGGAACATTGGTGTGGGTCTGTGGGTCGGATTTCAGCCTTTGGAGCCGAGACAGACTTTGCATCCTCACCCCTTAGCTGTCACGGCAAAGCAGAGGAGTGCATCGGGCTGTGCCGGGCCCTTCTCAGCGCCCTCCACTGGCTGCTGCGCTGCACCGCAGCCTCTGCAGAGCGGCTCCGGGAGGGGCTGGAGGCTGGCGTGCCAGCCGCTGGCGAGAAGCAGCTTGCCATGTGCCTGCAGCGCCTGGAGAAGACCCTCAGCAGCACCAAGAACCGGGCCCTGCTCCACATCGCCAAACTAGAGGAGGCCTGTATGTCCCCTGGTTCCCCGAGCCCCACCTGCCACTGCTCCCGTAGCCGGTTCTGTAATTGAGAGGGGAGAGGCAGGATGCCATCCCACTTTTTTCCAGGAGGATCTGAAATCATCCCACTTCCTTTTTTTTCTCCCCATAAGCATTGCATACATCCCAGGGACTTGGGCAGGGTGGCACCCGAGCCAATCAACCAACAGGTATTTACTGAGCCTTATTGTATGCCCAGCACTGTGCCAGGTGCTGGGGGCGGGGGGCGGGGGGCTACCGAAGCAGCATGTGGCAGGGTCCCTGCCCTCAACAAGCGTACGAGCTAGTGGGGAGCAAGACTAGTACAAAATACACGGAAAAACTGAGAGGACAGGACAAGCACACCATCCATCCTCGTGTTTGTCTCCATGTTACTCATCATCTGAAAGCAAATGACTCTTGTGTTTGAGTGTCGCCTAAAACAGCCCCTTAAACGCGGTACCCTCTGCAGCGCTGGGGCCTGCTGAGCCTCAGGCCTCTTGACTTAAGTGCAGATGTTACACGCTGGAATCCTCCAGAGCCCGGGATCAGACAGATCACCTACTGGGAGGGAGGCGTGGTTTTCCTGGGCGTGGGTCCCGGGGCCCCAGTCGTGCTGAGCGTGGGCCCACCGAGGAGCTCTTGTTCTCCGGTAACTGGAGTGCTGCAGCTGGTTACCCTCGGGCCTCTAGGACCTGGTCGGAGAGCTTGTTACAGGATTAGTGTTTTTATTGCTTCTCAAAATAACGGCTTATTGCTTCTGAGAAGTCCAGAAAGATGATCGCTATGTAAAAGTGGTCTGTGTTGTCAGTTTCTTATCTGTCTCGAGCACTTGACAAACGTTTATTGGCTGAAAGATGAATGAATACTCAACTTAATCTGATCGGACCTCAGGTCTTCTTGTTTTCGTTTTTTCCCTTGTGCTACATGGAGGTTAATGGGCTAGTTGGTGCCATTAGTCATCATTTGACCCTCTGGAAGTGTAACTGGGTTAAGTGACTTACAATTAAGTGCCAATTATGCGGTGTAGACCATGAGTTCAGGCGTTTATTTAGGGGTAAGAGATCAGTGGGTTGGGCCAGTCGGGCAGGTTGTGAAAGATGCTGGGGCCTGAGCCGAGAGTGAAAAGATAGTGGAAAGTGTGAGGGTGAAGCTGAGGAGGAGGTGAATTTCAGAAGAGGGGAACAGTGAGAAAAAAGGCCCAGACGGGGAGTGGCCCAGCCCAGAGGCTGTTTAGGAATCCAGCTTGACCGGGGTGGAGAGCGGTGGCCACTTGCAGGACCTGCCCACTTCTGAAGTGACCTGTGGCCCCTCCCTGTTCTGGCCACGGGACTGCAGCCCCCCACCCCTCTCTGTCACTGCCTGTGTGTGCTGTACCTAGTCTCTGGAGTAAGCTGCGTGTGACCCCCGGGAACAGATCCTAGCGCCTTCGTCGCGGGTGCTCCCCCACTTCTGGAAACAGTGCATGCTGCCCTCGCCCCCAGCCGCCACGCCGTCCTCGGGGGAAGCCTCCCTGCGTGTTCTGTGGGCCCCGGGTCTGCCCGAGTCGAGGGGTTTGGGGGCCAGTCTCTCCCTGTCCTCTGTCGCCCATCACTCTCGGCCTTGCCTTCTCTCTGCCAGCCTCCTGGACTGCCATCGAGCATTCCCTCCTGAAGCTTGGGGATATCCTGGCCGGCCTAAGCAACCCCCAGCTCCGCAGCCAGGCCGAGCAGTGCGGCACGCTCATCAGGAGGTACCCGCTCCTGGGTGGCCCCGGTGAAGGGAGAGGGGAAAGGCCCCGGGAGGGGGCGGGAAGGCGCAGCTCCTCCCCTCGGCTCTCAGCTCCTCTCCGGCTCTTCCTCACGTTCCCCACGCGGTCCCCTGTGTGCCTGTCCCCTCAGCATCCCCACCATGCTGTCCGAGCACTCCGAGCAGCTGCACAAGACTGGCTTCCCCACAGTCCACGCGTTAGTCTTGCTCGAGGGCACCATGAACCTGACAGGCGAGACCCAGCCGCTGGTGGAACAGCTGATGATGGTGAAACGCATGCAGGTGGGAGGCCAGGGCGGCCTCTCTGACCCCAAGGCGGGAGGGAGGGGTCCTCTGGTCTTTCTTGGCGGAAGTGGGGTTTCTCCCAGTTCTGCGCGGATCAGGTGCAGTGGTTCTGCAGTGTCACCTGCCACCCCTGGTTCTCGCACACGAGTCGGGGAGGTGCCCATGCTGTGCGGCCTCTGACCTACCTGAGCCCCAGGGACCAGGAGACGGAGGGGGACAGGTGCCCTCACGCCTCGCCCTTGGGTCGCCCCGCAGCACATCCCCACCCCGCTTTTTGTCCTGGAGATCTGGAAAGCTTGCTTCGTGGGACTCATCGAGTCTCCTGAGGGCACGGGGGAGCTCAAGTGGACAGCTTTCACCTTCCTCAAGGTACCTGGGATGTGGGGGACCCTGGAGAGCCAGGCTGGGGAGGGTTCTCAGGCGACATCCCGCGCGGCGCAGGGCGGCCTACGACATTTCCTTAGTCATGGAAGTGATGGGTTCCTGTGCCCCACAGGCTGAGGGCACCAGGCAGCTTTCTGATTCAGCTCCATGAGCGCTTTCACTTCCAGGCCAGGGAGCTCTGGTCTCTGCCCAGAGCTGGGGGATGGAGGGGGTGTTCTGGGCAAAAGAGGAAAGAAACTGAGCTTCCTGTGTCTCCCCCTGCCTCACCCTCTAGATTCCACAGGTTTTGGTGAAGTTAAAGAAATACTCCCATGGGGACAAGGTGAGTTAAACAAACGAGGTGGAGGGTAGGCATGGGAGCCGGTGAATCCTTATTTGGGTCGCTTGGCCCTTGCTGGGTGGCGCTCTGGTGCTGTGGGAGGAGGGCCGGAAGTGTGGGCAGACCTGAGCATCTGTGTGCATCCGCATCAGTGTGCATCCGCGCGTGTGCGCCTAGTCTCCCAAGGAGGCGAGCTTGCCTGGGATGACCAGGGCCCGGGTGGCAGGGAGCAGCGAGGCCCCCCACTGTCGCGGTCCAGTGGCTGGAGGCCAGCGGTGGGCACAGCCGACTCGTAGGGTGCACCCAGCAGGAGGCCCTCGAGAGCCCGCATCGCAGCCTGTGGGTGGAGTGGGGGACCTGGAAGCCAGATGGCAGTTTCTGGCTCTTTGCAGGACTTTACCGAGGACGTCAATTCCGCTTTTGAGTTCCTGCTGAAGCTCACGCCCTTGCTGGACAAAGCTGACCAGCGCTGCAAGTATGAGGTCCCTGCTCCCCCTTGCTCCGCTGGAGGGAGTTCTGGCTCTTCCCCCGCTCCCCATGCCAGCTAAGCACTGGGGGACCGTCTCCTCGCTGGCTCCTCCTGGCAGGGACGGGAGGCGGCAGCCACGTGGTTGCTAAGTGTCCTCAGCTCGGCCTTCTCTCGGGCCCTCAACGCATTTGTCATCCTGAAGGAGGGAGGATGCCGGCCGGGGAGGCCCCATTGCTCCCCGCTCCCCAGTGATCCCTGCTGAAGGCCCAGGCCCGCATCACCTTTTCCCCTCACAGCTGTGACTGCACAAATTTCCTGCTCCAAGAATGTAGCAAGCAGGGGCTTCTGTCTGAAGCCAGTATGAACAACCTCGTGGCCAAGCGGTAAGTATGAGCCCCTTGGCTGGCCTGGCCTAGGGCCTCTTAACCTCCCCACCCCCACTGGGCTGCTGGGTGCCTTCTCCCCTCATGTCTAGAGTTTGGGTTGCAGGTGACGGGAACCATGGCTAAGGGTCTGCAGGGATGGGAGCCACTAATTTCTGCAGACCAGGGTTTAACTTCAGCTCTCCTTTGCAATTCAAGTAGAAATCCTGAAACATCCTTCAGTATTAAATGAACTTTCAAAAGAGATGTAATGACCAGCAACTGTGACGGTGGATATGTTTTCACAAGCATCACCTGCCCCCAGTGGTTCCTATATGTCTCCGCCTGCTCTGTGCCTCTGTTGCTGGGACTGGACCGGGGAGCATATCAAGAATTGATCTATGGGGGGAGTTTCTGTCGCGGTTCAGTGGTTAACGAACCCGACTAGGTATCTATGAGGATGCAGGTTCGATCCCTGGCCTCGGTTAAGAATCCAGCGTTGCCGTGAGCTGTGGCTGGGTCGCAGACACGGCTCAGATCTGGCGTTGCTGTGACTGTGGCATAGGCCGGCAGCTGTAACTCTGATTCAGCCCCTAGCCTGGGAACCTCCATGTGCCACAGGTGCAGCCCTAAAAAGCAAAAAAAAAAAAGAAAAAGAATTGATCTCTGTTGCTCTTACCTTCTCCACCGACTGGTTATGGCCACAGCAAAGCAGACCGGGAGCACGCCCCCCAGCTGAAATCCGATGAAAACGCCAACATCCAGCCCAACCCCGGTCTGATCCTCCGTGCGGAGCCCACGGTCACCAACATCCTCAAAGTGAGTGTGTCCTTCCCTTGCCCCCCGGGGCTTCCCTTCCCTCTTTCCAGTTTTCCCTCTACTTGCAGATAAATAAACGGGCCACAGACCTCTCTCTCTCTCCGGGTTACTTTGGAGGCAGAGAAAGGGAAGGTGAGGGCAGCGTCACTGGACACAGGTATTTGCCGAGCATTGCTGGGAAGCCAGGCGCTGCGGCGTTCGCTTCACTTGCTCGTGCGGAGACAGTGCCAGTGTCACGGCGGAGACTCCCCCCTCCAGCCCCCGTCGTCCCAGTTTAGTTGACAGGGACGGATCAGAGAGCGAGGACCCTTAGGAACAAATTTCCAGACTGGAGTCAGAAAGAAGCAGGCGGGATGGCAGGCCGTGGAGTCCCGTTTAACGGAGACGTGCAGAGAGAGAGTAGCTGCGGCCAGGCTGCGTCCGGGTGGGTCTTCAGTGTTCTTCAGGCCTTGATTTCCTGTCTTGTCCCCAGACAATGGACGCAGACCACTCCAAGTCCCCAGAGGGGCTGCTGGGGGTCCTGGGCCACATGTTGTCCGGGAAGAGCCTGGACTTGCTGCTGGCTGCCGCCGCCGCCACCGGGAAGCTTAAGTCCTTCGCCCGGAAATTCATCAAGTAAGGACGGGCCTCGGAGGCCTGTCTGAAGGAGGAGGGAGCAGGTTTAAGGGCAAGGCCGGGGCCTGGGTCTCCCCAGAGATGCCGAGGCAGAGCGTCCCAGCTGGAGACCCGGGGGAGGAGCTGGTTCCCTGGACGGGAAGTGCTCTTTTCCCTCCAGCTCAGAGGAAGCGGAGGTGTTCGGTGAGGTGACGCGCTGAACAGGAGACGCGGAGGGATTGCGTTCTCACTCACTAATAAGGGGCTCTCAGGTTCTGCTGACTTTTTGGACTGACCTGGAATCTGATGTATAGAACATTTCATTCAGCGAGCTGTTCTCTAGGCCTTGGAAATCCTAAAAATAGAGTTCTGGAGTGCCCATGGTGGCTCAGCAGTGACGAGCTGGCTAGTATCCATGAGGACACAGGTTCGATCCCTGGCCTTGCTCAGTGGGTTAGGGATCTGGTGTTGCCGTGAGCTGTGGTGTACGTTGCAGATGCGGCTCAGATTCCACGTTGCTGTGGCTGTGGCGTAGGCTGGCGGCTGCAGCTCCGATTCAACCCCTAGCCTGGGAACTTCCGTATGCCGCGAGTGCGGCCCTAAAAAGACCAAAGGAAAAAAAAAATAGAGTTCTTGTTTCAGTAGCAGTGGAGTTCCTTTTAAGCTGAACCTGTAACTCAGACTTGAGTGGCCGCCTTCTCTGAGTGGGTGGAGCCCCCGGCCCCAGCCCTTGCTCAGCCCCTGTCCTGGTTGATGTGACCTGTCACCATTGCTTCCGCAGTTTGAATGAATTTACGACACACGGCAGTGAAGAAAGCAGTAAGTCAGCTCGGCACATCCCCAGACCCGGTGGCCCTGAGGCAGGGGTGCGGAGGGAAGGACAGGGGAGGGAAGAGGGCGCCTTCGCTCACCCTGGGGGGCCATTTCCTCCCTCGGGGTGACCAACCAAAGCTTTGGGGGGAGCCTTGAAGGAGGGTCACGCTGGGAAAAGGATTCTTCCCAAACCGCCCTTTGTCCCTCTCGCTCCCCCATCACGGTTTGGTCAGGTGCTGGGCGAGGAGGGCGTCAGGAGTCTGATTCCAAGGAAGGGATGATGCTGATTGAGACTCGAGAAAAGGATTCTGAGCCTCTGGGCTCTGAAGGAGCCACTCGGTCCCTGACCTTCCTCGAGGCAGATCCTGATCCCCTCCCAACCCAGACAGGACGCCCGAGGCTGCGGCGTCAACCTTCTCATTCTTCACAGCCAAAGCGGCCTCAGTTCGAGCCCTGCTCTTTGACATCTCCTTCCTCATGCTGTGCCACGTGGCCCAGACCTATGGGTCCGAGGTGAGTGACTGGGGTGCCAAGCGGCGGGGACAGAGGGGAAGGAAACAGCCAGTGACCCCACCACATACCCCTACCCTGGCCGTCTCCCAAGTCACTTCTCCCAGGCTGCACACTCCCTCCAAGTCAATAGATTCCTCGTTGTCGCATCCTGAATCCTTCGGTGCCACACTCACACCTACCACTAGGTGGCAGCACCGCCCCTGTCTTTCTCCCTTGAACCTGTTGGTCTGTCCCCAGTTCCTTCAGGCTGGGTGGGCCGGGGGAGGCAGCCTGGCAGGAAGTGAGGTGCAGGGCGCGGTGCCCCCTCTTCCTTTCCCAGGTGATCCTGTCCGATTCGAGCACGGGAGCAGAGGTGTTCTTCTTTGAGACCTGGATGCAGACTTGCATGCCCGAGGAGGGCAAAATCCTGAACCCGGACCACCCCTGCTTCCGGCCCGACTCCACCAAAGTGGAGTCCCTGGTGGCTCTGCTCAACAACTTCTCGGAGATGAAGCTGGTGTCAGTGGCCTGGTTGCCCGCTCCCAGGGTGGCGGTGGGGGCGGGCCCAGAGCCTCTCCCTCAGCGGCTGCCACGTGGCCCCGTGGTGATACTCCCCTCCCCCACCCCTTGTAGGCAGATGAAGTGGAACGAAGCCTGTCTCAGCATTTCAGCGGCCATCCTGGAAATCCTCAATGCCTGGGAGAATGGGGTCCTGGCCTTCGAGTCCATCCAGGTAGCCCCACCTCCCCAGCAGCCTGTGCTCTCCCCTGAGACACGGAGCCAGTCTTTGATTTTGTCAGAACAAAAAAAAGACCCCGAATCCAGGAGCCCGTGTGTGAATACTGATGTCCCCTGTAATCATAGGCTTAGCTTCTCCCTCCCACCCAGGTCACTTAGGGAAAGCCACACTTGTGGTGGAAAGAGCTGTGGCGTGGGGCCCTGGACGCCACTGCTGCACTTCGTTGCCCACGGGGGGCTGGGAAAGGGGAGACCGTGACCCCAGTCACCTTTCCCCTCCCGCAGAAAATCACAGATAACATCAAGGGGAAAGTGTGCAGCCTGGCCGTGTGTGCTGTGGCTTGGCTTGTGGCCCACGTGCGGATGCTGGGGCTGGACGAGCGTGAGAAGTCGCTGCAGATGATCCGCCAGCTGGCAGGGCCGCTGAACAGCGAGAACACCCTGCAGTTCTACAACGAGAGGTCAGGGACCCATCCCCTCCCTTCTGGGCCTCTGCAGCTCCGTCCAAAGGCTCAGGCCCCCACCCTCCCAAGCAGCCACTCTTCTTCTCCTCTGACCTCTCCTAACACGCCGCCTGCCCGCGCGCGCTCTCCCTTCCTCCCTCATGCTCTTCGCCTCACGTTCACTCACTGACTCAGCAGCGTTTAGCGTGCGTCTCTGTGCCAGGAGCGTTTATCATCCGGCACCTGCTGTGTCTGCGCCCGAACCACAGACCCCAAACAGCTATGATTCCTGCCCTCAGAGAGCTCAGGCTCTGGGCAGCTGGCAGAGTGAAGTGATGATCGTAGTGGCCACGTGGCTGTCGAGGAGCTGCGGGCCCGTCTACCCCGTCCTGAACCCAGCCCCGGGCCTGGCTATTTTCTGTGGCATTTTCCTGCTTTAGCTTTTCAGGGACTTGGAGGGACCTCCCTTGCAACTTCAGCTGTGTTGAGTTCAGTGATGCTGGTTCATTTACCCATCTAATACGCTTTTTGAAAAATAAACTGTGGTAAGGAGTGGCTTTGTGGTTCAGCAGGTTAAGGATCCAGTGCTGTCACTGCTGTGGCTCTGATTACAGCTGTGGCTTGGGTTTGATCCCTGGCTCGGGAATTTCCACATGCCACGGGTGCAGCCAAAAAAAGAAAAAATTGTGGTAAAAAATACTTAAAATTTACTATCTTAACCGCTTTCGAGTGTTCGGTTTTAGTAGTGTGTTAGGTACTGTGAAACACGTCTCCAGAACTTTTTCATCTTATAAATCTGAAAGTGAGTCCATTAAACAACTCTCCTCCTGTCCTCCCCCCACTGCCTCAGGACCCCGCCGCTCCGCTTTCTGCTTGTCTGGATTTGACTGCTTTAGGTACTCCACGTAAATGGAACCATACAGTATTTGTCTTTTTTTTTTTTTTTTTTGATGGCTGCACTCGCGGCATATGGATGTTCCCAGGCCAGGGACTGAATGCAAGCTGCAGCTGCCACCTATGCTACAGCTGTGGGAATGACTCACCCACTGGGCCAGCCTGGGGACTGAACACATGCCTCTGCAGCAACCTGAGCCTCTGCGGTTAGATTGTTTTTTTCTTCTTTTTTGGCTGCCCAGAGGCATATGGTGTTCCTGGGCCAGGGGTCAGATCCAAGCCACAGCTGTGACCTAAGCCGCAGCTGTAGCAACACCAGATCCTTAACCCACCGTGCTGCAGCAGGAACTCCCAGTATTTATCTTCCGTTTTTTTTTTTTTTTTTATGGCCACACTTGAAGCATTTGGAAATTCCCAGGCTAGGGGTCAAATTGGAGCTGTAGCTGCGGGCCACAGCCACAGCCACAGCCACAGCAATAGCAATGCAGTATCCAAGCTGCATCTGCCACCTACACCACAGCTCACGGCAATGCCAGATCCTTAACCCACTGAGCGAGGCCAGGGATCGAACCCACATCCTCATGGATCCTAGTCAGGTTCATCAGCCTCTGAGCCACGAAGGGAGCTCGTAGTATTTATCTTTCTGTGACTGGCAAGTTTTACTGTCCATAATGTCCGCAAGAGTCAACCACGTCATTGCATGTGTTAGAATTTCCTTCCTTTTTAAGGCTGAATGACATTCCGTTGTGTGTACAAACTGCATTTTGCTTCTCCATTCATCGGTTGATAGACCCATAGGTTTCTTCCACTTCTTGGCTGTTACGAATCGTGCTGCTGTCGGCGTGGGCATGCACCAAGCCATCCGTCTTGAGTGGTGACCCACACGGTGGCCACTGGGGTGTCACACAAGGGAGAAGTGGAAACACTGAGCGAAAGTGAGCTGGGGAGGGTCTTTAAAACCACCTCTCCTCCTTTGCCCTCGCCTCCCTCTTTATTCCTTCCCTCCCTCGTCAGCCTCCCCCAAGTTCGGGAGTGTCTTCTCTGGCGCAGTCCATACTCAGCGCCCTGGCTCCTGTCTGGGGACTCCATGGCTCCATCACGCAGGTGGGAAAGGGGGCCTTGAAAGTCACAGTGACTTTCCCAGGGCCACCGGTGTTCCTCGAGCGGCTCGGGCCCACACTCCTCACGAGCCCATTCCTGGATCCATGCTTAGGTCTGCCCCGCTCCCGAGGGCCGGGAAGAGCCTGGTGGGGCAGCCCTTGGGCCCCAGTCCTGGAAGTAAGAGTTTACCTTGGGAGGAGGCCAGGGCTGAATGGGGATCCCCCAGCACCCGGCCGAGAGGGAAGTGATCGCTCCTGCTTCTGCCAGAAGATCGGCAGGGCCCAGGCCCGGGGGAAGTGGGGGAGAGAGGGAGTGAGAGGAAGTATGATTATGTTGCTGAAAAGACCTGACCAGTCTTACCCCCCACCCCGATAAGCTTGGTGCGGGGGGCAGGACTGGGTGGGGTCGGGTCTCCGAGGGGTTCTCAGCGTCTCCTCGTTTCCGCCCTTGGCACAGAATGGGGCTGATCCCCCTGGAATCTTTCCGTAACCCAAGTCCTGGGAAAAGTCGGGGCTGGGATGTTTCCTGCGCTCGCCAGCCCGGCTGTTGAAGCTGGCGTCACCTGAACTGAGGCCCCTCCCGCAGGGTGGTGATCATGAGCTCCATCCTAGAGCTCATGTGTGCGGACGTGCTGCAGCAGACGGCCACGCAGATCAAGTTCCCGGCGGTGGGCGTGGACACCATGCCCTACTGGAACCTGCTGCCCCCCAAGCGGCCCATCAAGGAGGTGCTGACGGACGTGTTTGCCAAGGTGCTGGAGAGGGGGTGGGTGGACAGCCGCTCCATCCACATCTTTGACACCCTGCTGCACATGGGAGGCGTCTACTGGTTCTGCAACAACCTGATTAAGGTACCGGGGGCGGGCGGGGGGCGCAGGTATCCTCAGACGCTGAGAACGTGCCCGACAGGACCAAGCTCAGTCGGGTCCTCTCGCTTCCCAACCCCCCCAGCCTGGTCAGCCGGGCTTCTCTGCGAGGCCCCTTGAACACCTCCTTGCAATCCAGAGGCTGGTCCTCGCCCGGGGAGCCCCTGGGCGCTGAGGGGAGCTGCAGGGCATCAGAGCCCAGTTGCGCTCAGCTCGTCCCCGCCCGTCCAGGAGCTGTTGAAGGAGACGCGGAAGGAGCACGCGCGGCGGGCGGTGGAGCTGCTCTACTCCGTCTTCTGTCTGGACATGCAGCAGGTGACCCTGGTCCTGCTGGGCCACGTCCTGCCTGGCCTGCTCACCGACTCCTCCAAGTGGCACCGCCTCATGGACCCCCCCGGCACCGCGCTCGCCAAGTAGGATTCCCAGTGGAGCCCCAAGCCACTCCCCCCCTGCCTAGCCCGCAGTCACACGCCCCACCTGGGCCACCCGGGAGCTGGGCCCTAGGGACGCCCTGTCAGGGAGGCCTGATCAGCCCGGGCACAGAAAACCCCCCCCCCCGGGGGGGGGTCCTCTGATGTCACGCCCTTTCCTGGACCCCGTTGCCAGGCTGGCTGTCTGGTGTGCCCTGAGCTCCTACTCCTCCCACAAGGGGCAGGCGTCCTCCCGCCAAAAGAAGAGGCACCGGGAAGACATCGAGGTAGGGTGGGCCGTCCCCCGTCCACTTGCCCTGCGCTGATCAGCAGGCCTTTACTGAGCCTCTTCCGGTGAGAGGCGCCTGCCTGTTCCAGGCACAGGCAGCCAGGCCCGGTCCCTGCCCCTGGGCCGCAGTGTCACGGGCGACCGGGGGCGGGGGTCTCTCCCTGGGACAGTAAGCGGCCCAAGAAAAGGGAAGGAACCCGCCGGAGATGCAGCCTGCAGCCTGGGGGGACTTGACTCTGGCCTCAGCTTTCTTCCCAGCAAGGGGAGATCTGGGGTGCCAGGGTGGGTCCCAGCGCCTCTTCTGCCCTCCAGGATTACATCAGCCTCTTCCCCTTGGACGACATGCAGCCCTCGAAGCTGATGCGACTGCTGAGCTCCAACGAGGACGATGCCAACATCCTTTCGAGTCCCAGTGAGTGTGAGGATGGGGGCTGCGTCCTGTCCTGGGACCTCGCTCCTACCTGAGAGCAGCCCTGCTCTAGTCCCCAGGCATCGCCCTGACTGTCAGCGAGGGTGGGTAGGAGCTGGCCCCGTCCTGTCCCCCCCGGGCTGCTGTTTCCCACCCCGGAGGGACCGAAAGTTGGTGTGGCTCCCTTCCTGAGGGCCGACGCTCCTCTGGCCAGGTCCATCCCGGCCGGCGGCCCTCTCTCGTCCCTTCCTCATCCCTCACCCCGCACTCGCAGCACTGCTGCCTCGGGCACAGTCAGTGCCTTTGACTCACCAGCTCTGAGCTTCTTCCCCCAAACAGGCCCTGAGGCCTGGAGCAGCCCGGGGCTGGAACTTGGGGCTGCTCCCCACCCTTCCTGCCTGGATAGTACCCTTCCCCACCCCCTGCCCTCGATGTCATGCCCCTCTCTGCCGAGAGCTCTGCTGCGGCATCTAATGTTTCCTGTTTCCAGAGATTTCTCCTGAGCCCAAAAGTTTCTCTGAGGCCACTTAGGGGCCAGGGGACCAGTTGTGCACTTGAGCAGAGGCAAGATGCTGGGTCTGCCGCCTGTGGACCCTGTGACCTTTAGCCAGTTACTCAGCAAACCTTAGTCTCAGCTTCTTTACCTGTAAAACGAAGTCGTGAGGCTTAGCGGTTGTGCCGCCCGCAGATGGGCCCCCGGCGCCGGGCCGAGCGCACCAAACGTTGGTTCTGGCCTACCTGCTTGTGAGGATGTCTGTGTCCGGGCGCTGGTGACCAGACCCAAGGACCTTCTGGGTGTGGGTGTGGCCTCCCCGGGCCACGGCTTTGCGTCCCGGAGGCCCATCCTCAGCGCTCCGTCCCTTGGCCCCGCAGCCGATCGCTCCATGAGCAGCTCCCTGTCGGCCTCCCAGCTCCACACGGTTAACATGCGGGACCCACTGAACCGGGTCCTGGGTGAGTCCTCCCTGCCCCGCGTCCCTCCCCGTCCCCTCACCTCCCCGGATGGCCGGCTCCCCGTCTCCCCCAGGCTCCCTCTCACTCGCCCCCAGCTTTCCTTCTTCTTTTCTACACGCGCCCATTTGGGGGGGAGGATCCTGGCACGTCTTTCTCTTCCAGGCGGGCGCCCGAGCTCTTCCCAAGCCCTTCTCACGGAATTCCTCTCCCTCTCCCCCACTTTGGGCACAGCCAACCTGTTCCTGCTCATTTCCTCCATCCTGGGGTCGCGGACTGCCGGCCCCCACACGCAGTTCGTGCAGTGGTTCATGGAGGAGTGCGTGGACTGCCTGGAGCAGGGCGGCCGCGGCAGCATCCTGCAGTTCATGCCCTTCACCACCGTGAGTGCCCGCGGGGCTCGGGGGCTCCCTCCCCAGCGGCATCCCGCTGACCCCTGTCTGTCTGCCTGTCTGCCTGGCAGGTGTCGGAGCTGGTGAAGGTGTCGGCCATGTCCAGCCCCAGGGTGGTCCTGGCCATCACGGACCTCAGCCTGCCTCTGGGCCGCCAGGTGGCCGCCAAAGCCATTGCCGCCCTCTGAGGGGCTTAGCGTGGCCGCAGGGGGTGCTGGTGGTGGCGAGGGTCCCTCGGGCGCCTCAGAAGGAAACGTGCGGAAAGATGAGACATCATTGCTCATATCCACATGACGTCATAGCCTGCAGTCAGTTTCCAGATCTTTCCCCCCGCTCCTGACTTCTGACCCCTAAGACGGCTCCCAGTTTCTTTCATAATTTCCTCTCCCAACTGTGAGCAGCTGGTTCCTCAGCTCAGAGCAGCCTCGCTGCGCCCCCCGCCCCCCAAGCTCCTTCCCCTTCCAAGCAGGAGCAGCTTTACTGCCTCGGGGGAGTTTTATGGCTGCAGGGCATGTGTGTGTGCGTGTGTGTGTGTGTGTGTGTGTGTGTGTGTGTGTGTAATTTTTTTTCTTTTTTTACTTGAGGGGTGTTCACTTCAGCTCACTTTGTAAATAAAGATCCTCGTGGGTCCCTCTGTGACTCTCGGTGCCTGTGTCCGCCGCGGCGGGAGCCCTGCCGCCCCGTGTGGAGGAGGGAGGAGAGGTTTGCAGAGGAGGCTCCCAGCTCCTCCGCTCAGCAGGGGCCGGGCCGGGCGAGGTGACCAGAGCAGCCTGCCTTCCTCATACCTGCCCGCCGCCTGCCCCGTACCTGCCCTCGTCCCTGCCCGCCGCCTCCCTTACTCTGAGCAGGGAGCGGCCTTGGCTCCAGGCCTGGCTGGTGCTGGCGGCGGGCCGTCCGTCCACACGTCCCCCGTCCGGCCCGGCCCCACCCGGAGCCCGACTGGCCCAGAGATTGATCTGTCCCCGCCAGGAGGGGACTTGGGGCGCGAGGGCAGGAGTCCTGTTTAACCCTTCCTTGCCTGCTCCACATGTCCCCAGGCCCCTGTTTCTTCAGGACCAGCAGGAGTGGGGGACCCTGAGCTGCACAGCTGGGGGCTCTGGCCCCACTCGGCCAGACCCTGCTTCTGTGGAGCCAGATGGGGAAGGGAAGTGGGAGGCGACTCGGGAGCTGAGGGTGGGGACTGAGGGCTTGTCTGGACGTCCCGGGTATGGTGGAGGCCCCCGGGAAGCACACGCGCGTCTGCCGCTGAGGGCACAGAGAGGTTTGCCCGGAGCCTGCGCTGTGCGGCGGCCTCTCCGCTCTCCCTGGACGGGGGCTCAGGCCTCTTCAGCCTGTGAGGCCCGAGATGGGCCGGAAGGCGGCAGGCTCCCTGCCAGATGGGAGGCAGCACTTGACACAGGAGGGAAGTGCAGAGCCTAGAACTTGGGGTCTGACCCACGCTGCCACCATGACCTCAGCTTCCTAATCTGCAAAATGCCCGTCACAAGTTTATCGTTGTTGGCCGCCGTGCGCGTGGATGGGTGAAAGTTTTTGACAGACGGTCACCCGACAAAGTCCTGTGCAAATACTAAATTGTCTCCCGCTTGGGGCCAGCGTCCACCTGTGTCTGGACTCGGGCCCTCCCAGCCCCCCACCCCACCCCCTCCTCTCCTGGTACCAGTGACCCATTTGCCTTTTTTTTTGTCTTTTTGCCTTATCTAGGGCTGCACCCACGGCATATGGAGGTTCCCAGGCTAGGGGGTCTAACAGGAGCTATAGCTGTCGGCCTTCGCCACAGTCACAGCAACGCGGGATCCGAGCCACATCTGCAACCTACACCACAGCTCACAGCAACACCAGATCCTTAACCCACTGAGCAAGGCCAGGGATCAAACCCACAACCTCATGGATACTAGTCGGATTCGTTAACCACTGAGCCACGACGGGAACTCCCCATGTGCCTTCTGTCCTCCCCACCAGGCTGTGGCTGCACGAGGGCAGGGACCACACCTGCCTGTTCCCTGCCACGTGCTAGCTGCGCACCCAGTGCCTGCACCCACTCTGCACTCAGTGGGTGCGCAATGAAGACCTGCCGGCAGAACGACTGCTCAGCCGGCCCCCACCTCCTCTCCCCCCGCCCCGCTCCAGCCTCGCCCGCCGTTCCGCTCCCGCCCGCACCCCTGGCCAGGCACCAGCTGGACTCAAGAAGGAGGAAGGACATTTACCGAGACAAACACTTTATTATCGTGAAGTTTGGCTACAGTGAGAAAGTGGGGGCAGAGGTGGAAAGTGAACAGCCCGGCGTCCCTCTCACACCCCTCGGCTTTTCCCTCCCACCCTCCCAGTCCCGTCCAGCAAGGCAGAGACACGACCCATGACCGTGTGCCCAGCCCTAAAGGGAGTCCGGATCCCGACCCTGGCGGGGTGGGGTGGGCGTCACGAGCCTGATGGTGTCCACAGCGCGGCCAGAAAAACAAGAGGCAGCACTGATGCCTGGGCTCCCCATGCGAGGGGACAAGACGTGTCCGAAAAAAAATTCTTAAGAAGAAAAGTGAGATTCCCCAGCAAATTTGCGGGACCCCAGGGTCAAGCGTCCCAGCCCGTCCCAGCTGCGGCTGCCTCTGCCAGGAAGCCCGCCATGAAGGGGGTGCGGGGAGGCAGCAGGGGCCAAGAGGCAGGGGTGCGAAGACCCAGTTGGGGAACACTGCTGTTTAAATATTAAACAGGGCTGTCTTGTCTCCCACGTGGGAGACTTCACTATGCTTCCAAGGCCCCAGGCGGGCACCCTCGGGGGAGGGGTTCACCCAGTGCCCACCGCGGAGCCAGGCAGGGAGCAGTCATGGGAAGTAATACTCGGTATTTACCAACCACCTCCCAGTCCAGGGGACGGGAAGATGGGTGTTTTCCTCCCTTCCACAGGCGGGAGAATGACACTTGGAGGAGGAGGGAAGGACCCAGGAGACTGGGCCTCCTTTCTGTTCTTCCTGGTCTTTAAATATTAGGTTTAAATAGGCATAAATATTAAATAGAGATAAATAGACCAGATGGGGAAGGCTTTGCTCAGGGCTCGGCAAGGTAGCGCAGGACACGGTACGCCAGCTCCAGGAAACTCTGCAGCTTGGAGACAACCAGGACGCCTCCTGCCCGGCGCTGGAAGGCCGAGGCGAAGGTCGGCGCGGTGCCCGGGGTAGGCTGCGAGGCCGGGGCCGACCTCAGGTCTTCCATCTGTGCGGGAAGATGAGGGCAGCGATCAGGCCCTGTGGAGTGGCCACCCCCACCGCGAGAAAGAAGGGCTGGTGGGCTGGCCATGGAAGATCAGGGTTAATGGGGAAGCCAGGACCAGAAGCCGGCTCTGTTTCAAGGTCCTGTGAACTGGTTCATGCCCTCAATTAGGGGAAATGGGGGAGGGTCCTGGGATGGGCTGGTAGCTCCCTACGTCCCGGGTCCCACCGCAAGTCTCCCGCCCCCAGCCCTAAAGAACTCCCGGATCCCCAGGCTTGCAACATGACCTTTGGGGGCCATCTGGGTCCAGGAAGAGAGACTCACCTGCAGCCAGATGTTGGTGGCTAAGTCGGTGACGTCCAGCTGCAGGATGTCCAGGGTGGGGGCCAGCTCCGGGGAGATGCCCGCCAGGGCCTGCAGGAGGCCCCGGTAGAGGACGAGGCCGCCGTGCAGTTGGCTCAGGCAGCCCGTCTGGGGGGATGGGGAAGGAGTCAGGGGGTGCTGCCTTCCAGAGCACCCTTTCCACCCCCTCACCTCCCTTCTCTCCTCCGGAACTCACCAGCTGCAGGGCCTGGCTGGAGCAGCTGCTCAGGGAAGCCTGGGGGAGGCCCAGAGAGTGCCCGAGCAGCACCAGCTCCTGGGGGTGGCACAGCTTGTGGGTGGCACACTGCGGGTGGGAAGGATGCCAGGTGAGTGAGGGGGACTGACAGGGCAGGGCTGTCCTTGAGCGGACTCCTGCCAGGCTTCTTACACCCTTCCTCCGTCCACTCCGCAGGCAGCCCCTCCCAGCACTGCCCCCAAGAAGTTCTCCTCCGCCCGCCAGCTCTCCTCTTCCTTCCCCCTCTAGTCTCTCCTCTCCCATCCGGAGGCGTTCTTTCCCAAAGGTCCCTTCGGTTCGCCTCTTTCTCCCCCTCACCTCTCCTCTGCGCTCCCTCCTGCAGCACCCGGTCCCCTCCCTGTCCCTGCCAGCCTCGCTCACTCACCAGCCTCTCCTGCAGCTCGGCGCCATCAGCCTGGATTTTCCTCACTTGCTCTAAGCACTTGAGCAGGAAGCTCCGGGGCAGGGAGCTGGCAGGGCTGAGAGCAGTGGCTTCGGGCACCATCCAGAGTGCACTGTGCCAGAGCAGCAGCTGCAGGACTGGGAGCAGACAGGGGCTCAGGGGACATGCCGTCCACTCCACCTGAGTCCCTTTCTGGGATCCTAGGGACCCCCAGCCCTCT
Source organism: Catagonus wagneri (assembly GCA_004024745.2). Lineage (NCBI taxonomy): Eukaryota > Metazoa > Chordata > Mammalia > Artiodactyla > Tayassuidae > Catagonus > Catagonus wagneri. Next base: position 12,167,821 of record PVHT020001179.1, on the reverse strand, counting down.
GCCACTCTGGCCCCCCTCCCACGTGCAGGGCCCCAGACACTCACCCATCAGCTTCATGGGGCTCTGGGTAGCAGGCTCAGCCGAGGGTCTGGGTGGGTCTGTAGGTTCTGGGCTCTGTCAGGGACCAGCTCCAGGGGCCTTTATACACAAGCCCATGGAGGCCTGGGAGGAAATTACCTGGTGCCGCGACTAAGGGCTTAGTAATAACTTCCCAAGATTTATGCAAATTTGTTGTCCAGGACAATGCAGGGGGGTTGGGGCAAAAAAAAAAAAAAAAATGTTTGCGAAAGTTTTGTGAAATTGTGGAATCTCTGGTTCTTCTTTGACGTCTGATCCCCCTCAAACTCCCTTCCTCCCCTGAGCCCCACCCAGGCCTGCATTGTCCCAGGGGTGTTTGAACCGAACCGCTAAACAAAAGCCGAGCCAATGATAGAGGCCTTGGAGGCTGGAGTCTGGTCAGACCTCAGGACAGAGGCAGGCCTCGGGCCCTGCCTCCCTCCCGGCACATCTCCCAGTGCAGCCCCCTTTGCCGCTCTCCCTTGGGATTTTCAAGCCACCTGCTCCCTTGGCCCCAGTTTTGAGAAGAAGCTAGGGGCCCCCGTTTCTTTCCCCCAAATCGCCGGGCGGCTGCTCCCTGAGTCCCCTCTGGAGGGGCTGGGGCCTGAGATGAGGGCATTGGGGTCTCGCTTCCTGTCCCCACCCCACACTGTGATAGGCACCCTCCCAGATTCCTGTCCTGAACTGGGTAGCTGGGAACTCCCCAATCCCCCCCGTGACTCATTCCTTTAAGCCCCCGGAATCCTGGCAGAGACTGGAGGAAACCGGATGACTGTCCCCGATGAAGTAAGACCCTTCGAGCCTCCTGGTTCACCTGACCTTGCCCTGCCCCCTCCTCCCTCGACACCGCCCCTCCCCCAACAGGGTCCCAGAGCTTTGGACTTAAGGATCTGGGATATGGGGCTTCCCTGGCCAGGATCCCTGCTGGCCAGAGTACGGGTGCTGCCCTGAGCCGAGAAGGGCTGGGGTGAGAAAGAAGAAAGCGCCTGGCTTCAAACCGGAGAACGCGCTGTTAGCGCTGGAAGGGACTTCGGAGTTCGTTCCAACCCCGTGAACTGGGCCAGTGAGGGAAGAGCCTTGCCCAAGGTCATGGGCAGCACAGTCAGTGTTATAACCTGGATCTCTGCCTGGGGCCTGAGAGTTTTCCACAGGCCATGGGGTTCTACCTGGGGAAGTCTGACCAACTGCACCCAAGGCTGTCCCTTTCTGTCCCAATTTACCCTATAACGTGCCAGAATGGGGAGCCTTTGGATGAAGAGTGGGTGTGTCTGACTGGGCCAGGCCATCTCCACGGAGGGGGTGCCCCCTGGTGGCCACCACGGGCAGGGACGTCACTGGCTAATCTAGTCACTTCTTGCCTCTGGTCCTCTGGCCTGAGGGGTGGCCCTGGCCCCTGATATCACCCTAGGTTAGGCAACCTGCCACCAGGCCCTGACTGAACCCACCCCTGTGCCCAGCTCCACGGGGATAGAGGGTGGGCTTAACAGAACCGCGATGGGCCAGAGGTTCTCACAAACATGCCTCCTTCCCCTCCCAAGAGGACTCCGCCTGCTCCAGATACACTGTGCCAGGCACGCTCCATACATTGGCAGATGCACCCCTTTCAATAAACCTATGAGGAAGGTACCAGAACCATAGCCCTCATTTTCGGCCATGTCCGTGCCATGGGGAAGTTCCTGGGCCAGGGGCTGAACCTGCACCACAGCAGCGATCCAAGCCACAGCAGCGGCAACGCCGATCTTTTTGTTTGTTTGTTTTCAGGGCTGCACCCGAGGCATATGGAGGTTCCCAGGTTAGGGGCTGAATCAGGGCTGTAGCTGCCGGCCTACATCACAGTCACAGCAGTACTGGATCTGAGCCGCATCTGCCACCTGCACCACAGCTCATGGCAATGCCGGATCCTTGATCGACTAAGCAAGGCCAGGGATCGAACCCTCATCCTCATGGATACTGGTGGGATTCGTTTTCACTGCGCCACAGGAGGAACTCCTGACAAGGCTGATCTTTAACCCTCTAGGCCATCAGGGAACTCCCCCATTTCCACTTTTATAGAAGACGAATCTGACCTTGGAAAGGTTAAGTAACTTGCCCAAATAGCAGAGCCAAAGTCTGCCCTGTGCCTGAGTCTTAAACTTTTTTTTTTTTTTAATGGCTGCATCAGCAGCATATGGAAATTTCCAGGCAAATGGTCGAAGACCAGGCAGAGAGAGAGCATTGATCATTAGTCCTGACACACAAAGGTGGAGCCATACCACAATCATCTCCTGGAGAAGGGCCTGGCTCCGGAGACCCCCAGCTGTTATTCATCCTTCCAGCTTCCTAACGGCTTTCCCAGCCAGAGTGGGTGGGCAGCTTCCCCTTACACTTCCTGTTTTCATCTGGACCTGGGCTTGAAGCATCTTTGTAAAGGTTCTGGAGGAGTCCCCTGGTGGCCTAGCAGTTAAGAATTTGGCATTGTCACGGCTGTGGCTCATGTTCAAACCTGGTCTGGAAACTTCCTCCTGCCATGGGCACAGCCAAAAAATAAAAATATTTCATCGCATGTGAAAATCATAAAATCCAAACCCCAGTGTTCACAAATAATTTGTGGATGTATTGTTTACGTAAGGCCCCTTTGAAGAAGGGCAGAAGTGGAGTTCCCACTGTGGTACACTGGGTTAAGCTCTGACTGCAGCAACTCGCGGAAGTACGACTTTGATCCCTGACCCAGTGCAGTGGGTTAAAGGATCTTGTGTTACTGCAGGTGCGGCATAGGTCGCAGATGTGGCCTGGATTCCATCCCTGGCCTGGAAGCTTCCATATGCCACGGGTACAGTCATAAAATGAAAAAAAAAGGGAAAGAAAAAAAGAAGAAGGGCAGAAGTGAGTAGTGAAGACAGACCATACAACACCTCACAAGCCTAAACAATGTGCCATCTGGCCCATTAAGAAGAATTGCAAACACGGTACACAGGACATATGTACAAGGCGACACACAGAGAAAAGCCCTGCAGCACGTTTGTGGTCACCAGTAAATTAATACATAAATACATTGTGGCCCCCTCATACCAGATATGCCTGCCCAGGCCTCCAGAATGAAAAATCCAGGAGCAAAGGAATTTGTTTTATTCAGTTGTATTTAAGAATCTGCCCCTTGAACAGGGCTGGGCACAGGCGTCAACATGGTTAGACTTCAAAACCAACCCTGAGTGAAGGGAGCAACTTAGAGTCACATGACACATCATTTACAAAGATTAAGAAACTCAAAACAGGAAGTTCTGACTTTAGCGGCACAATGGGATTGGTTTCGTCTTGGGAGCGCTAGGATGCAGGTTTGATTCCCAGCCTGGCACAGTGGGTGAACAGGCAACCAAAAAAGAAAAAACAACAACAACAACCCCTTCAAAATGAGTTCTCCTGCGGCTCAGCAGGTTAAGGATCTGGCGTTGTCACTGCAGTGGCTCCAGTTGCTGTGGCGCAGGTTTGATCCCTGGCTCAGGAAATTCCACATGCTGTGGGCACAGCCAAAACCCCCAAAAAACAAACAACAAACAACTCAAAACAATATTTTCTTTTTTCCTTTTTAGGGCCACACCTGTGGCATATGGAGGTTGCCAGGCTAGAGGTCAAATTGGAGCTGCAGCTGCCAGCCTACACCACAGCCACAGTAGCTCAGGATCCGAGCTGTGTCTGCAACCTATACCACAGTTCTTGGCAACGCTGGATCCCTAAACCAAAGAGTGAGGCCAGGGATGGAACCTGTGCCCTCACTGACACAATGTCGCATTCTTAACCTGCTGAGGCACAACGGGAACCCCTCTTAACCTGCTGAGGCACAACGGGAACCCCTCTTAACCTGCTGAGGCACAACGGGAACCCCTCTTAACCTGCTGAGGCACAACGGGAACCCCTCTTAACCTGCTGAGGCATAACGGGAACCCCTCTTAACCTGCTGAGGCATAACGGGAACCCCTCTTAACCTGCTGAGGCATAACGGGAACCCCTCAAAACAATATTCTGTAGTAAAATATAAAAATATAAACTGGAAATTTACACACTGAATTCATCAGAGTGGCTGCCTCTAGGGAAAGAGGGAAGGGGCCTGGGAAAGGAGAAAGATGGGCTTCCCACACATCGGTCATGTTTTTTTTCCTGGATGAAAAAGCTTGGGAGTTTCCTTCGTGGCTCAGTGGTTAACGAATCCGACTAAGAACCATGAGGTTGCGGGTTCGATCCCTGACCTTGCTCAGTGGGTTAAGGATCCGGTGTTGCCATGAGCTGTGGTGTAGGTTGCAGACGCGGCTCGGATCCCGCGTTGCTGTGGCTGTGGCGAAGGCCGGCGGCTACAGCTCCTGTTAGACCCCTAGCCTGGGAACCTCCATATGCCGCAGGTGCGGCCCTAGATAAGGCAAAAAGACAAAAAAAAAAAAAAAGAGCTTGACATAGTAACAAAATGTTGACATTGATTAAATTGGGTGGAGGGAGTTCCTGTCCTGGTTCAGCGGTAATGAAACCAACTAGGATCTATGAGGACACAGGTTCAATCCCTGGCCTTGCTCAGTGGGTTAAGGATCTGGTGTTGCTGTGGCTGTGGCGTAGGCTGGTGGCTACAGCTCCGATTAGACACCTACACTGGGAACTTCCATATGAGGCGGGTGTGGCCCTAAAAAAAAGAAAAGTAAATTGGGTGGAAAGTGCACAGACTTTTGTTATGTTATTCGTTGTACTTCTCTGTAGTTTTCTAATTAAGAAACAGAACTGGAAGGTAGAGAACACAGTGAACGCTTCAAGCATAAAAATGACATTGAGCTTCTCGAGGTAAAGAAAGTCAGACATGGGGACGGATTACAAGAGATTTCCAGATAGTGGACAGAAAAACGGTCCATAGACTCAAGGTGGATGAGAACCAGGAACTCACGGGAAATGACCTGTGTAAGAGGGTGGTAATTCTCCAGTCCAGGGCCAACCAAGAAAGGGTCTAATGCACTTTGGGCTGGATGTTGACTTTAAGATTCGTCACTGGGGAGTTCCTGTCGTGGAGCAGTGGAAACAAATCTGACTAGGAACCACGAGGTTGCGGGTTCAATCCCTGGCCTCGCTCAGCGGGTTAAGATCCGGTGCTGCCATGAGCTGTGGTGTAGGTTGCAGACGCGGCTTGGATCCTGAGCTGCTGTGCCCCGTGGTATAGGCCGGCTGCTGTAGCTCTGATTCGACCGCTAGCCTGGGAACCTCCATATGCCACTGCTGTGGCCCTAAAAAGCAAAAAAAAAAAAAGATTTGTCATTGGGAAGGATATTAATTACAACTAATTATTGTAATTAACAAGTAAAGTTAAAAAGGAAGTCGGAGTTCCTGTCTTGCCTCAGTGGTTAATGAATCCAACTAGTATCCATGAGGACACGGGTTCAATCCCTGGTCTTGCTCAACGGATTAAGGATCAGGCGTTGCCATGAGAGCTGTGGTGTAGATTGCAGATACGGCTCAGATCCTGAGTTGCTGTGGTTGTGGTGTTAGGGTGGCGGCTACAGCTCCGATTCTACTCCTAGCCTGGGAACATCCATATGCTGTGCAGGTGGCTCTAAAAAGCAAAAAAAAAAAAAAAAAAAAAAGGTACAATCTAGTTGGGAAGGCTTTCACACTAACCACCTCCTAAGAGAAGTGAGCGGTTCAGAAGCCAGGGAGTTGAATCACTGAGAGGCAGGGTGCCTGGAGGATGCACTGAAATCAGGAGAAGGAATGCAGCTGAGGGAGGCAGAACCCCCCAAGGCCGTGCTCAGAGAGCAGAGCTCAGCAGGAACCAGGCGCACAGACAAGGCCACGCCCCTGGAGCCAGCCAGGGAACAGGGATGATTCAAACGACCCAGTGTGGGGGGCACTCTGGCAGCGGCCAGCAGGTGTATTTTCCCACCACACGCAGCTGGAGGCGGTCTGGGGGCCACAGGGAGCCCCTCCCGCCTGATGCCCACTCCGCTCAGGGAGGAACTGATTCCCATTCCCTAAGGGCCAACTGGGCGAAGCCCTGCTCTCCACCGGCCGCAGCCTCACTGGAGAAACCTCTCCTCTGCGAACCTCACCTGAGGGTCAGATCCCCCTTCTCTTTGAGCCTCTGGAAGCCTAGATTCCTAACTTTAGAGCCAGTCACACAGCCTAACCAATTATTTGACAGATGCAGGCAAGGAGCTGAGAGCCACCCCTTTTGTCTTTTGTCATTTTAGGGCTGCACCCGCGGCATATTGGAGGTTTCCACGTTAGGGGTCTAATCGGAGCTGTAGCCGCCGGCCTACGCCACAGCCACAGCAACACGGGGTCCGAGCTGCGTCTGCGACCTACACCACAGCCTAACCTAACCCACTGAGCAAGCCCAGGGATTGAACCCGCAACCTCATGGTTCCTAGTTGGATTCATTAACCACTGAGCCACGACGGGAATGCCAAGGAGCTGAGAGGTTTAGAGAGTTGCCCAATTATTTGAGAGCTAGCAGTTAGATACGAAGGAGTAAGCCCAGGCCCTTCTGATGCGGCTCGGAGCCCCTTCATCCAGCCCTCGGCCTCCTCGTCCTCCTCTACAGCTGCAGGGCGTCCTCAGATCATGCCTGGGGGTCGCACTACGAGGCCAGAAAAAATCTGTGCCTGTTAATTCTGCGCCATATGGGAGTGAAACATCGTAATTAGCCAATGCACAAAGAGCTTTGGAGAATGTTTTATTGTTTAAAAATCATAATTGCAAAGCTTCAAAAAACATACAGCCCAACACGTGTCCCAATTCCAGGCCCCTACCCCCTGGAGGGGAGCACGGGCCGGTCCCTCCCATCTTGCCGCCCACACCGCTAGCCAGGACCCTGCCCTGGGGAGGCCGCCTGCCCGCCCGCCCCCGTTTGCTAAGTCACCGGCTGGGGAGGGGCCCTGGGTGAGGTGGGGGTGACAGCTCCCTGCACCCCTCAACCCCTGCGCATGCGCAGTCTGTGTGCTGCGTGTGGGAAGGGGCCAGTTCCCTGGGTAGGGGACCCCAGAGGGGGAAGATAAGGAGTCAGTGCCCGCTCACCCCACCCCTCCCCAGCCCCCCAGCTCAAGGGAAGCTGTCATCATCATCCTCTGCCATCTCCTTGGCAAACTCCAAGTCTTGCTGCTCCCGCTCACGCCGTTCCTGGGGGAAGAGGCGGTGAGGGCTGGGCTGCTGAGGCCCCGTGGGGCTCGCTCACTCCGCCTACCCCCAGCCCGCTCCACTCGAGGCCAGGGACTGCCAAAGCTTCGCGGCTGCCCCCAGCGCTTCTGGAAACCTCCCCTTTCCCCTTTCCGTAGGGAAGGTCCACATTTCAGTCTTACCCAAATCAGAGGGACGCTTACCTCTGCGGACTCCAGGTCCTTGTTGTACGATTTGGGAGGAAACCTCATGGCCTGAAGCACAACAGAGAGAGGAGCAAGATGAGGAGAAGGCAGCGGCTTCACTCACACGCAATGTCACACACACACTCATCGTGCTTCTCTGTGACCCAGGCGCAGGACCTGCGTTAGCCGCTTAGCCACGTCCCCGTGCAGGGCAGAGGGGGGCCGGAGGCAGACCATCAGGCCATCACGTGACAGATGCTAAAGAGAGAGCTAGAAGAATCTGGAGGTATAACTACGCAGGGAGGGGACTGGCTGTGGAGCAGAGGAAGGGCGCCCCTGCAGAGGTGTGAGAAGGCCTGGGCGGCCAGGAGGGCTGCGGGGAGAGGAAGAGGAAGGCAGGAGGGAGTGTGGGGGGCGCAGTGAGGCTAGAGCTGCAGGGGACCAGACGCACAGGGCCTTTTGGGTCCAGCAGAGCACAGCGTTTGCCTGTTTTAGGCCAAGTGACACCCCTGGCTTCCTAGGCCAGCTCCCGCCCCAGGATAAGGCTGTGGAAGGAGGTGGCCGTTCAGACCTCACCAAGCGCCCAAGACAGTGACAGCATTCAACCTCGTCAGGCAGGACAGGCCCTGCCTCGCTGTCAGCCTCCCAGATGGAGAAAACAGAGGCTCAGGGAAGCTAAATGGCTCAAAGTTGGAAGCAAATCCAGAACCCTGCACTCTCAATCCCTGTCTGACCCTCCCTGGCAAGCAGACCCCTTAAAGGCAAAGAGAAGGCGCTGGAGTCCCACAGGCAAAGGCCTTTGTCCCTCCTGCACCCTCAGTGATTTTACAGAACTGGGCCCCAAACCAGGCCAGTCTTTCCTGAGGAATCAGAGTGGGCGTGGAGGGGGCGCGCCGCAGCCAAGGGCGCCCACTCACCTTGACAGACATGTTGTGGATGTCCAGGCAGAAGGAGATGCGCTGGTGGAAGGCGAGCTGGGGCTCTCGGGTGGAATAGATGTCAATCATCTCCTTGGACTGGACATAGCCTTTCTCGTGGTTGATGCTGGCCTCAATGACGCCATCGCGGATGGCCTGGGGGAGTCCCCAAGGAAGAGAGTCGCCAGAAAGGCCATCTTCTATACTCATTCACATACTCTCTCTGGCAACTTCCTGGCTCCACCGCGAGACCGGTGCTCCCTGCAAAGTCTATGCCGCTGCTTTCCCCGTCCCCTCCCCGGCCGTCTCCTCCCAGCCGCATCCCTGAAGTCCCTGAACCAGGCCCACCTTGGCAACAATGAACTCGGCATCCTCTGGGCTATCCAGCTGCAGCTTCTGGGCGATGTCCGCCAGGGAGATTCGGGAATAGGAGAGGCTGATCATGCGCACGCCTGGGAGAGGAGGGAGCGGCGGGGAGGTCAGGGCGGGGAAGTCCCTCCCCCCGCCCGTAGACACCCACAGGCCCATCCCCGGCCTTCTAGAGAAGCCTAGTCTGGGTCCTGCTCCTTCAGGGGCCCCCAGACCCTGACCCTGACCCCCACCTGTCTTGATGACGTTGTGCCGCAGCCGGATGATGAGGGTGTAGGTCCCATCTGCTTGAAATTTCTCCCCAAACTGATCCAGGACCTGGTTGAACTTGGCCAGGTTTCCTGTCCGGACAGCTGCAGGGGAGAGGGGAGGATCAGAGGCCGCACAGGGCACGCACATCGAGAGGCCACAGTGCCGGGGGCTGGCGAGCTCTGAGAGGGGACCAGCCTTACCCTGGGTCAGAAGGAAGTAGGGCATGAGCGAGCGCTTGAGGGATGGTTGTCGGAACTGCAGCCGGTCCGGGATCTCCCCCAGCAACAGCTCCACCACAATCAGAAGCTTGTGCACCTGGCAGAGTGGACGCGGGAACACAGTGGGCAGGGAGCACCCACCGGTGGGAGGAGAGAACGAAATGGGGCTTCAGGTCAGTCAGACGCGCTGGGGAAGGGGGAGGGCGGCACTGGGCCCGGGCCCGCAGGAAGGGGACAAAACTCTCTCTGGAGGTCCTGTCGCGGCTCAGTGGTAACGAACCCGACTAGTATCCATGAGGATGCGGCTTCGAGCCCTGGACCTCACTTAGTGGGTTAAGGATCTGGCATTGCTGTGGCTGTGGTGTAGGCTGGAAGCTGTAGCTCCGAGTCGACCCCTAACCTGGGAACCTCCATATGCCAAGGGTGCGGCCCTAAAAAGACAAAAAACAAAACAGAACCCAGCCAAAAACCCTCTCAACCTGTGCTGGGCCTGGAATCCAAGAAGCTATGCCTTTGGAGCCAGGCCCTGGGGGCGGCTCACCCTTTGTCCTCCCTGAGCCTTCACTTCACTTCCCCCGGCCAATCAGCGCACAGCGCCTGCAATGGCAAGGCTCTAAGGCACAGGCCGGACGGCAGGCTCTATGGCCCAGAAACGGTGAGGAAGCAGGGCCCAGAGGCCTAGGGAAAGGAATGTGAGCCAGCCAAAGACGCTGCTTAAGGAGGTCAACCACGCCTAAAACTATCATCTGAGTTGAGGCAGAAGAACGAGAAGGGGCCCGCAGGACCTCAGTGGGTGAGCCATGCGCGGATGTGGAAGGCTGGCTGGAAAAATCTGGCCTTTCCTCCTCCACCAGACAGAGGCCTCCCTCGTTAGCGCCTACCAGGGACGGAGCGCCACGCAGACGACTATGGTGGACGGGGCGACGCCCAGCAGTTAAGGCGCTTCCCATGGAGCGGAGGCACAGTTAAGTCACATGACAGCAAGGGTCACGAGGGAGGCAAGGGGTTAAAATGGGTGGCGGGTGACTGTGCCCACACCCGGGCAAGGATTCTTCGCCCCTCCGCACACGCCCATGAGGCCGCCTGGCCCCGCGTACCCCACGGGCTGTGGGAAAGCCACGGAGGAGGCAGCAGTGAACACTGGGAGGACTCGGAGAAAGCAGAGAGGAGGGAGGGCGTCTCAGTCAAGGAAACAGGCTGGAGAAGAGGCGGGTGCACGCCAGGGGCAGCCGGGCTATCAGGAAAGACGACTGGTGCCCGTCTGGGAGGTGTGGTTTCAAATGCCAGGCTGAGTTCTGAGTTTGGAGACGGAATGCTAGTCTTTTCCCCCCTTTTTTAGGGCCGCACCTGTGGCATATGGAAGTTCCTGGGTTTGGGGTTCAGTCGGAGCTGCAGCTGTCGGCCTACACCACAGCCATGGCAACGCTGAATCCTTAAGTGAGGCCAGGGATCAAGCCTGCATCCTCATGGATCCTAGTCAGATCAAAAATGGGAACGCCCCAGAATGCTGACCTCTGCTAGCCAGGCAACGTTGAGCACCCGAACCTTCGGTTTCCTCTTCCCTAAAATGGACGCACTCACAATAGCAGGACCTGACCTGCCTACCTCGAGACTTCTGATTCTCTAAGGGGCAGGCAGGCGAGGGCAGCAATGCCAGCTCCCTGGGCCAGGCAGACGGGCTTGGAGCTCTGTCTAGTTAGGCAGCTGTGTGGAAGCTGGGCTGGTGGAGGGGAGGAGGGTGACCAGCTGTGTCAGCGGCTTGAACACTGACAACATCAGGAGAACAATAAATACAAAAGCCATGAAGGCAAACGGACAACGAGATGATGTGGCCAGAAGGTGGGGAGGAGCTGAAAGGCTCCTGTCGTGGTCAGGAGAGCAGCAGGGGCTGGTAAGGGCCGCCTAGGAGGTCTCGTTTTGGACAAGCTCAGTGTGGAGCCAGCAAGTATCTATACAAAGGTATGCGGCGGGAAGTCGGATCTGCAGGTCTGCACTGGTGAAGGGGTCAGAACTGGTTATAGGCTGAGCTGCCAACCCTAAACTCCCATGCTGAAGCCTTAACCCTCTAATCCCTCAGGATGTGACGGTACTGGGAGACAGAACCTTTAAAGAGGTAATTAAAGTAAAATAAGGTCATACGAGTGGACCCTAGGCCAACACTGCCGGCGTTCTTATAAGAAGGATCAGACGTCAGGAGACGGTCATCTACAGGGAAGCCCTCAAAAGACCTCAACCACGCCAACATCTTGACCCTGGACTTCTGGCCTCCAGAACTGTGATGAAATAAATTTCTGCTGTTTAAGCCACCCAGTCTTGTTACAGCAACCCAACAGTTGGTGACAGACTTTGGAGGTCACAGCAGAGCTGTGAAAGCTGGATCACCCAAGGAGAGGACGTGGACTTACTGTGGACGCAGGGACTTTCAGAGTGCTCCGCTGCGGCTCCTCGCTCAGCCCGGCGTCTCTCTTCACCCTTCTCACCCGCCCCCCTTTTACCGAGAGCTGGCTTCTCGGTCTGTGCGCTTTGTCCCATTCTTCCTCTCTTCCGAGGCCTGGGCCCATCATCTACTTGCTTAAGTCTCTCTGGGAGGACAGTTCCCCCAACTCTGCTTCTTCCTCTCACGCAACGCTTCCATCTCCTTCCAGGCTCCCCCACCAATAGCCCACAGGCCAAAGACCTCACCCTCGCTCCCTCTGCTCCTTCCTGCCACCTGGCTTCACCCCAGAAAACTTTGGAACCGAATCCACCCAACAGCAAAACCTGGTTTGAAAACACTGCTTTATTCCACAAGACCTCTTCCCAGGGCCCGACAGAGTCCACGCGTTCACCATCTGTATTTTTAGTGAATTTTAGAGCAGGATTAGTGTGCGTCCTATTTCGTAAAAGCAGCCTCACAATCTGCAATGTGACTGTGTGTCTGACAAGCCTTTCCTTCCCACGGAAATTCTACCCATCTTTCAAAATCCAAATCAAATTTAAGTCTGTAAGATTTCTTTAATTATTTGACCATAACCGATTCTGCCTTTCTCGCAATTTCTGAACAGAAACAAACCAAATCTCCTACCACACTGAGCTAACCACTGCACACGTTCATGCGGCTCTCTTTCAGGGGCACCAGAAGGCACGTGTGTGTTAAGGCGGGAGTGGAGGTTTGTAGCTGGGAAAGCGGGGTCCGATTTCTGGCTACCAGGCTCTGTGACTTCACCTTTTTTTTTTTTTTTTTGATAGGCAAGAAATAGATTAGGATAGCATGCTTGTGAGAGATGCAAGCGGGCAGGCGAGGACGCTCTGCCCAGGCTTTGTGACTTTAAACAGACCCTCAAGCCTTTCTGAGTCAAAGTTCTTTATGTATCTCTCTAAGGGCAAATGACATTTCTCATCCTTTTTTTCCTTTTTTCGGCTGCACCCTCTGCACATGGAGCTTCTTGGGCCAGGGATCGAACCTGTGCCACAGTTACCACCTGCCCCACAGCTGTGGCAAAGCTGGACCCTTAACCCACTGCAGCACAGGGAAACCTCCTTATCCTTCTTTCCTGTCCTCCACGGTGCCCAATATCAAGGTCAGCACTCCAAAGACACCTGGTGACCAACAGCTCTCGCGTGGCCATGGTTTACTTCCACCTGAGTCAGCCAGCCTCAGGGAGCGCTCAGGGCTCCCCGGTCACAGACAGCACTGCTCCCAAAGGGGCAGGTGAGAGACTAGGTCAGAGCCTGGGGTTTATCAACATAACCCGGGCGCTTTCCTGGAAGGACCACAGGCAGTGCTGGGGAATCCGGAATATTCTAAACCTACCTACCGAGAACATAAACTGCCAGAGGTGGAGGTGGTGTCGGCTAATGTGCCCTGAAGACGGCTACAGGCAACCTGGCGCCACCTTTTGAGTAACGAAGATGCAGGATGCGCGCCCGACTCCTTGGACGGGGAAACAGCGCCACCGTCAGGCGAGGAAGTGCATCCAAAGAGTGAGAAATGTGCTCACCGTCTGTTTGAAGCCGACAGCTGTGTGCTGAGGGGCCTTGCGAAGCGCGTTGGTCATTGTTCTCCGGGCCTCTGAGTACTCCAGCTGGATGGCTTTGATCCGCCCTGGGTGTGGACAGGAGGCGAGCTGGTCAAGAGGATGGCGTCACCCCAACCCCCTGCCCCCTGCAAGCCGGGGTGCCAAGCGGGCCTCTCATGCACCACGGGCACCACGTTCTCAGAAAATCTGCACCGAGTGAGCCCGAGACCCCTTCTGGCGGGGGCGGCGGGCCCTGCTCACCTGTGTAGTAGAGGTACCTTGCCCACTCGTTGTTGTTGGCCTGCTCAGGGAACACGGACTTGGACACCAGCTTCTCGGCCTGGTCGTACAGGCTGTAGTGCAAGTAGTTCCGCAGCAGGAGGTTCAGCAACGTGGCCTGTCCGTCCGCGTCGTGCCGCAGGGTGGCTGTCCGGAGCCGGGCATGCAAGAAGCTTCAAGAAAGAAAAACACAAGAGGTCAAGGGCCTCTAACAATAACTCTTCAAATTGCCTCTGGGAGTTGCCTCGTGGCACCGTGGGTTAGGGATCTGGCATCGTCACCACCGCAGCTGCTATGGCATGGGTTCGATCCCTGGCCTGGGAACTTCCACATGCTGCAAGCACCCCCGGCCCTGCCCCAAACCCAAAACAACTGCCTCTGTCCCCTCCATTCCCTCCCAATTCCTAAAAAAGTGATTCAAACTACTTTTCTGGTTATTCACCGAACACTCGGCTGCCGAGGGCCTTCTGTGTGAAGCACCGGTCCAGGTGCACAAAAGGGACAGAACTCTGCTGGGGGAACCTGCATTCTAGTAGGGGAGACAGACATCCATCACGGTAAACAAGCCTATCTCGAAGGGTGATGGAAGGTAGGGGAGATGCTGAAGTCAAGGTGAGTGCGGTGGGGACCGCGGGAGGGGAGGAGGGTGGGGCTGTGACTTTAAGGAGCTCAGCTGGGGACTCATTGAGAAGGCAACTGTTAAGCAGGGCAGAGGGCAGAGCCAGCGCGAAGACGCTGAGGGAGAGTGTGCTGACGCCCCGCAGAAGGGCGAGGCCGGCTGAGCGGATGCGCCCGGCAGCCACGGAGATAAAGGCAGGAGGCAGTAACGGGGCCCAGATCCCGCTGGGCCTTAGGAGCTTATATCCTGAGGGTTTGGGCTGTTCCCTGAAGGAAATGGGGAGCCGCTGCAGGTTTGAAGTGGAGGAGTGAGGGTTTCCCAGCCTGTCCTTGTACCTTCGATCTAACGAGTCCTCCCTTGACGTGGCATGAAGGACGAGCCTGGGGGACAGGACCTGACAGCCCGGTGGTCATCTCTGCTCCTTTATCACGTCTCAGCCTCTCTCCCAAGCTCTCACGCGGCTCGGGGTGTGCTAACCATCACCCTCACTTACTGGTGGGCACCTTACACCTCCCAGCCCCTTGCCCTCCGCAAGCCCCCAGCTCTGTGGCAGTGACTGACCATGTCTCTGACCCCAGGGCCACCAGCCAGACCCTTGGCCGCCGGTACCTGCGCACCACATCCAGCTTGTCCAGGAACTCATAGACCCGGGCGTGATAATAGTAACACTTTGCAGCCACGAGGTCCAGCGCCCGGCGGTTCTGAGTGCTGATCTTCTGCATCAGGTCATCCGAGATCTTCTGTGCCTGGGGAGGCGGCCAAAAGAGAATCAAGTGGCGGTTCTTCAAAAAGTTAAACAGGAAGCTATCATGTGAGCCTGCAGCTCCCCTCCTAGGCAGACACCCAAGAGAACTGGAAACAAGTTCACACAGAAACATGCACATGAACACTCCGATCAGCATTATGCACCAGAACAAAAGGTTGAAACAACCCAAGTGTCTATCCCCCAATGAATGGCCACACAAGACGTGGTACATCCGTACAATGGGATATTATTTATCCAGAAAAGGGAACAGAGTACAGACACGTGCTGCAACATGGGTAAACCTAGAAAACATTAAGCTGCACAAAGAAGCCAGCCACAGAAGGCACATATTACATAATTCCATTTAAGTGAAACGTTCAGAACAGGAAAATCCATGAGACACAAATCAGATTAATGGGCTGGGAATGGGGAGTGACTGCTAACTGGCTCGGTCTTTTTTGGGGGGGTTAATTAACTGTCTAGTGATGACGGCTGAACAACCTTATGACTATATCAAAAACCAATCAACTGTATACTTTCCAGGGGGTAGATTCTATCTAAAACAAACAAAAACCAACCAATGACAACACAAGGGGAAAACAAAACAGAACTGAGACGTGAGACCTGTCCCTTCTTGAGCTAGCGTGGGACAACAGCTAAAACTGACAAAGGAGCTGGTCTTAGCTGGCGAGGGGTGCAAGAGTTGTATCCAAAAAGGGGTCTTTCGGTTCCACAACAGTAGGTGCCTTTTATTAAAATGTTGGAAATGCTTACTGCATGTGCAGGTCGCTGTGCTAAAGAACTTTAATACTAACAATAATCTGCCCCATTTCTAGGAGAAATTAATTTGACTAAGGTACAGATGGCACTGGGACCCAGGTCTTTCCGTCTCAGGATCCACTCTTCTCAAATGTATCCACTGGAGTTCCCGTTGTGGCTCAGCAGTAACGAGCCCAACTAGTATCCTTAAGGATGCGGGTTTGATCCCTAGCCTCGCTCAGTGTTAAAGATCCAGTGTTGCCGTGAGCCGTGGTGTAGGTCACAGACACAGCTCAGCAGCTATAGCTCTGATTCAACCCCTAGCCTGGGAACCTGAATATGCTACACGTGTGGCCCTAACAAGAAAAACAAACAAACAAAAAAGCATCCCCTATACTTTAGTGCTGCACAACACAGGTACAGAATGACCACTGCCAGCCCTCTCCCAGATCCCAAGCAGGAGCTGGGGCATCTCCCCGGAGATGGGGTTGGGCCCATACCCACGTGGGGGAAGAATCTGGGGGACAGATAACAGCCCAGTGATAACATATTTCTTTGCTGGAGGCAACCTCCCCCACAAATCCTGCACACCGCACGTTAACCTCTCCCCCTGGGCCTGGGTACCTCTTTGTAGCGCTTGCTGTTCATCAGGAAGATGACCACGAGGAGCTGGAGATAGGCTTCCACTTCAGGCAGGAGCGGAGCTGACGCTGCTTTCCCTGTTCGGGGCCGGAACTGTAAATCGGCTTCTGTGTCCATAGGCTAAGAGGGGACAGGGGTTACCATGGAAAGGCTCAGTCGGATTGATCAACCTAGATTTTATTAAGCACTCATTATGTATTTTAACAAATACTTATTAGATGCCTACTACATGCCAAGATTTTCCTAGGTGCAAAAAAAAAAGATGACATGGTCTCTTTCCAAAGGGAGTCGAGGGGATTGGCAATATAGTGCAAAAAAGGGTTGTAGAAGTATAGTATCTTTACGGAATATAAGGGGGACAGAAAGCATGATGTAAGGACCCCTCCAAGAGCTTATAATCTAAGCAGCGATTAAACCACCATACCTAGAACCACTGCCAAATCTATCAGGAAGGGTTTAATAAAGCGACAGAACTCGAGAGATGAGATCAAGACGGTGAGACAAAAGAATTCTTTTTTTCGGTGGGAACAAAGGAAATTTGGGGAGACTGACATATAAAACTACTTTTTTTCAGATCTAGTCACCAAAAGTGGAATAATGTGTAACAGCTCCCAAAACGATCATGTTGGGTGAATTTAGAGATGTAAAGGTTAGAAAATATTCCAGGTAGGGTCAGGGGAGGGTGCTTTCCCCTTTCTCAGACAATAAAGTTTTCCCTGTCCACCTCAGGGGGTTTTCTGAGTCATCACATCTACGAAACATACAGCATTTTAGGGAGATGATCGTGGCTGAAGGGTCAATGAGGTTTGAGAGGGGGCAGGACCCGACCTGGATCATGGAGGATAAGGGGGCTTTCACAGCTTGAAAGGAAAAGGAGAAGTTTCTCCTGGCACAAAGACCGCTACCACCAGCAACCTAGCTTCATCAGCATGCACTATGAGCCACACTCTGTTCTAAGAGCTTCTCTCCCCCATCATCCTCCTGCCCCCGCCCCCAATTCTGTTCATCATCACATTTAACAACTGAAGAAAACGAGGCACAAGGAGGTTAGGTCATTTACCCAAATCCCACAGGTACCAAATGATAGAATTTTTGGCTTCAAATTAAACTCTAGCTCCAAAACCTGTGCTCCTATCTACTGTTCTATATGTCCTCCATGGCGAAATTTCAGAGGCAAGAGGTGGTGGGACCTTCTCTGAGGCCAACAGAGAAACATCAGCAAACTAGAGGTCCGTGTTGGGGGTAGTGGGAAATGAGTGTAGTTGAAAGGGTCCTGACTTCCAGCTCCTTCTCCTAACTTGGAAAAGCTGCCTACCTGCCACCTCCCCGGGGCAGAAGGACGGTGCCCTGACTGGAGGACAAATGAATTTTTTTTTTTTTTGTCTTTTTGCCTTTTCTAGGGCCACACTCGCGGCATGCGGAGGTTCTCAGCCTAGGGGTCTAATCGGAGCTATAGCCGCTGGCCTATACCACAGCCACAGCAACGCAGGATCCCAGCAGCGTCTACGACCTACACCACAGCTCATGGCAAAGCCGGATGCTTAATCCACTGAGCAAGGCCAGGGATCGAGCCTGCAACCTCATGGTTCCTAGCTGGATTCGTTAACCGCTGAGCCACAACGGGAATTCCGAGGACAAATGAGTATTAAAAGGGGCTGCTGTGCTTCATGACTCTGCTGCGGCAGGGAACAAGACATGCCTTCAGGATGGGAGAGTTACACAGGGCGGAATGCGTGTGTATGTGTGTGTCTCAGGCCAAGCCTGCACCCTTTCTGCTGGCCTGACTCACTCACCTCTTCCAGGAAGGGGAGCAAGAAATCCCGGGTGGCACTGTTTGAGGTGAAGAAGCCATGCACAGCCTTGTACAGAACATAGTGGTTGAGGCGGCGTGACGTGGAAGGCAGCATCCGCAGGGCCCGCAGCACGAACCGCGGCTCCTTGCCCGACACTGCCTTCTCCAGCTGTTTCACGTGCTCCTTGATGTCTGTGGAGGCCACAGGAGGAAAAAATGTTACTTGTAACTCCTCCTACTCTTCTGCCCCTCCAGCCAAGTAGTTCTGGAGAGCCTCTTACAAAAGGGCAGGATGCAGACAGTCACCTCTTTTGCCCTAAGAGGGTTGAACGATACTTATGGATGCCATACACTGACTTCAAAACAAAACCAGGAGACAAAGAAAAATAAAGCTGGGGGGGGGATAGAGGGTGACAGAAAAGGGAAAAAAAACTATGAGAACAAAACAAACACATGGAGGTTTATCAGATCTTCAAATAGGAAAAGACTTTCTAAATGTAAACCATGGGAGAAATCATACATACGCAAAGACTGATGAACTTGCCTTGATTAAAAAAACCTGAATAACTACAAACAAAAATAACTGCAACAACTGTGACCAAAGATTCATATTCTTATTTTACAAAGAGCCTGTATGATAAATAAACATGGACCTGAATGGACAATACAAAAAAGAGGAACAACAAACAACAGATGTGAAAAATACATTTCACTAGTATTCAAATAACTGCAGATGAAGACATTTTTCAATTACCAAACTAGAAATATTTTGAAAATGATAATAAAGAGTATAGGGGTGAACAGGACATTTCTGCTGGTATACTATAAACAAGCACAGGTTTTTTTTTGGACAATTATCTACCAAAAACCTTAAAAACATTTACTCTTTCAATGCAGGAATCTACACTGAAGGAATAATCATAAAGGTAGATCAAAAACTTGGGCACTGATGGAGTACCCTTATGGAGCAGTGGGTTAAGGATCTGGCATTGTCTCTGCAGCGGTTTGGGTCACTGCTGTGGTGTGGGTTCAATCCCTAGCCTGGGGAACTTCCACATGCCTCGGGCTCGGCCAAAAGAAAAAGAAAAACAGAGAGAGGGAAACTTGGGCACAGAGTTGATGGCTGCAAAGCTATTTACAATAGAAGAAAACAGAAACGAATGTCTAACAATGGAGTGCAATCAACTGGTAGTTTCTTAGTTACCTTTGTAAACTTAGCATATGGTGCCTGGGTCACATTAATGATATAATAATGATGACAGCTAATATTTATGGAGGGTTTTACTAGGTTTTTGGGGTTTTTTTTGGCTACAGCATGTAGTGGCTTGACGTGGGATCTCAGCTCCCAGACCAAAAACAGAACCCAGGCTGCAGCGATCAAAGTGCCGAACCCTAACCATTAGACTACCATGGAACTCCCCTTTATTATGTTAGGCACCATTCTAAGTTTTTTTCTTTTTTTTAATGGCTGCACCTACAGCATATGGAAGTTCCTGGGCTAGGGGATGAATCTGAGCTGCAGCTGCAATCTATTCTGCAGCTGGGGCAACGCCAGATCCTTGAACCCAATGCGCTGTGCCGGGGAATGAACCAGTGCCTCTGTAGCAACCCAAGTTGTTGCAATCAGGTTCTTAACCCACTGTGCCATAGTGGGAACTCTCCTCAGTTCTAAGCATTTTAATCACCAGAATAACATCACTTAATTAAGTAAATACTAGTACTTTTCATTTATAGAGATAAGAAAACTAATTTCTGAGCTAATATTCTTAGCCACTATGTCAGGTATTCAATAAATATTTCTGGAATACACTGAATGCTATGTTAAATGAAAGCACACAAACCCATCTGTATTTAGTTATGTCCTGTTCCAAACTGGTTATATAAACTTGATATCCATTATGGGAGAACAGCTCAAACATTCATGGGAAAAATGTTAACCACGGCTGTTTTTTTCCCCCTTCTACTTCAGATCTCTCATATTAAATTAAGTGTTTAAAAGAAACATGGGAGTTCCCCAGTGATTCAGTAGGCTAAAGATCTGGTACTGTACTGCTGTGCTGTGGGTTCGATCACTGGCTTAGGAACTTTAGCATGCTGCTGACTACCATAAACCGCAGAAGAGGATCTTATTTAGATACTAAGTCTGCTGTCCAACTTTAGAGTAGGAGCTCATGCAATCAACACTCACATCCTCAAAAAACCACTCAAGTGCATCGATTTGCTTATTTCAATGTTTCTGAGTGAGTTTCTCATGCAGTTAAGTGCAGAGAAAACCCAATAATAAATAGTCTGGTCCTATTTGATCCAGAACAGGAAAAGAGCACCAAGATCACAATGAGAAGCTCTCACTCTACCCACTCCAAATGTGGACAGGATGCTCTAAGTAAAAAAAGTGAAATATTAACTTGGAGGGACAAGAGAATGCTAGGAAACTGGGAACAGGCACCTAGAAGAAAAGAAATGGGGTGGGGGGTGTTTAGGTGGAAGGCAAATACCAGGAACTCAAACAAGGTGTGTAATGTATTTTAACTCTTTAGAAACAGTAGGAGTATGGGCTGTGAGAGAGAGAAACGGAGCAAAGGGATGGTGTGGGCATCTCAATTACAGCAACTAGGAAGCAAGATGCTAGGTAAAAAGAGCTCTTTTAGGGGAATTTACTTAAGGTAATTACGACAACAGAAACCATTCCTAAAACTCGGGGCCAGTTTTCTGCGTCATCCTGACCCCCTTCGCAGATGAATACACCGGTTTTTAGAGAGATCAATCATGCCCTGGGGGCACTAGAAACAGTGTAAAAGGAGTTATAAGGTCAGAGAAGAGAATTCAGAAGAGGGAGTCTACGGGCCCAATGACACCAAGTTCTGGACGCAACCCCAGGTCGCGGGGAGGTGTGTGCGAAGGACCTGAGTCCGGAGAGAAAGCTCGGCTAATGAGGCTGGGGTCGGGAGTGTCAGGGTAGTGGGAGCGGGCACCTGGGAGTGATCTCAATGAACCAGGGGTGGTGGAGGCTGCGCTGGGATCCCAAGGAGAGGCTGGATCACCGCGGCGCTGTCACCCGTGGTCATGGCAGGTCCCTGACCCAGGCTCTCTCGTACCCTCCAAAGTGACGGTGTCCAGCTCTCGCTGGGAGTGCTCAGCCGCCGCCGCCGTCGCCTTGCCATCGGTCTCCCCGGTTGATCCGCCACCGGTCGCCGCCTCCTCTTTCATCTCCACATCCTGCGGGGCTGGGGGCGGCGGAGGTTCTTGTTCCGCTCCGCCGGGCGGCGGCTTTGCTTTGTCCGTGCCGCGTCGCCGCGCCGAGCCCTCCTGCTTCATGGCGCTCGGAGTCGCGGCCTAGTCCAGGGACCGAGGCCGGGGCCTCGGGTGAATCCTCGCACCGGAGACCAGGAACCGAGCCGGGCCTGCACACGAGCGCGGGCTCGCGTCGGGCCGCACGATGACGGAGCAGCTGCAAACCCCTTCCCGGCGCTGGGCCTTCTGGGAAACGCCAGGCCGAGTGGGCCGATGGCCGAGTCCACAGAGGGGAAAAAAATCAACAGCCGAGGTGCAGGATGGAGGCGGATCTTCGAGGAAGGAGCGGGGAGGAGCCTGTAGGAGTTTGTCCGGCTTGCTTTGGAGTGCTTCAGTGTGTTTTTTTCTTTTGTGTTCCTCTCCTGTGTATTTCTATGTATGTCCACATGAGGTCCCCTCAGGCCCCAACTGGGTACTGCGGACTCTAAGAGCACCCAACCGCGAGTGGAATGGGTAGGGCCTATCCCAGCGCAGGGCGTGATGACGCTACGAGTTGCCAGGCGAGTTTCATGCCTAAACTCGCTCAATTTGCGGTCCTCAACCGCCGCTTGGTGCGCCTGGCGCGAGAGAAGAAAAGCTGCGAAGGGATGTGGAGCTAGGCTGTTGGGCTTAAAACAACGCCGAACTGGGGACGAGGAAGAACCCCCATGGGATTCAGACTTTCTTGGCTGATTTTAGCTAGTGCTGAAAATCTAGCTAGGGCCTAAAATCTGCAGCCTGGGAGTGCGGAAGAGGGGAGAAGCATTTGCGGATAATTACTTATAATTTAGTAAAATTTAGGGGTCCACTCTATGTGAGGCTCAGGGTTATCACATTTCAGGGGGTAGGGTGGTGAAAAAGCAAGCAAACAAAAAGACAGCTCCAGGAGTTCCCATTGTGGCTCAGCAGTAACTAACCCGACTAGTATCCATGAGGCTGCAGGTTCAATCCCAGGCCTCGCTCAGTGGGTTAGGGATCTGGCGTTGCCATGAGCTGCGGGGTAGGTCGCAGATGCAGCTCGGATCTAGCGTGTTACTGTGGCTGTGGTGTAGGGCTGCTGCAGCTCGGATTCCAACCCTAGCTTGGGAACTCCCATATGCTGCAAGTACAACCCTACGAAGCATTAAAAAAAAAAAAAAAACAAGAAGAAGAAGAAGAAGAAGAAGAAGAAGAAAGAAACCCCCCCCCCAAAAAAAAAAAAACACGGAAAAACAGATCCAGAATGTAGTCTGCTGGAAGCTCTGCTCTGGGCTGCCATGTATTGTGATGCAGGAGAAAAGAGGGTGGGAAATGATAATGGAGATGCTTCACTGCAGTGAAATGGGGAACAGAATGGTAGTGTACCTAAGTAACGCTGAAGAATCCCCCAAGGAAAAGAAACTGGACCAGAAACACAGTCTACTTATTTTTCAAAGAAATCCTACAGAATCCTACTGTATCTTCAAGAGGAAGATACAGGTTCCAATTTCTTAAGACACAAAACTCCTTATCTTGGAAGTTTTTCCTTTTTTTTTCAGTGTACAGCAAGTTTTATTTCGCCCTCAGAGAGAGTGGGCCACCCTGGTTAGGGACTGGCCTAGGAGTTTTTTGAACTTTTAAAAAAATTTTATGGCCGCACTGGCAGCACATGGAAGTTCCCCGGGCCAGGAATTGAATCCGAGCCATGACCTATGCAGCTGTGGCCATGCAGGATCCTTTAACCCGGTGCTAGGCTGCGGGATCAGTCCCGCACCTCTGTAGTGACTGGACCCACTGCAATCTGTTCTTAACTCACTGCACCAGGATGGGAGCTCCTCTTGGAACTTTGAGCTCTTCTAGAAATGGAAGTTTTAGACCAGGTCGGATCCTGCAAGACAACCTAGCCTTGCGTAAGGTCCTAGAGGGCAGAGAATACGTTTTAGTCATATTCTTCTTTATACAGAGAGAGGATATTCTTTGTATCCTTCCCCTTTATACTATTGCAGCAAATAGCTCCGTGCCCTAAACAACCACTTGCTAAATGGAAAAACAAGTGTTCTCCAGTTTTAGGGAAAAAGGCCTTTACCGATCCTTCCCTAACTGTCCTCCTCTCCCCTAGGGCTGGAAGAAGGATAACAGGACTTTTGAATCATCACTTGAATAAATGCAGCAGGCCTCTTCTTGTAACATCATATCTGTAACTGAAGGTGGGCGAGGATGGTAAAGGAAGCAAACAGACAGGCTTTGTGTTTCATCTTTACGAAGTTACCCTTCTGGATGGTTAGGGTGTTAGCTCACCTCTTTATTAAGTTTACATCACAAGGGAAAAAACAATCAAGTCAGCAGATAACTACCCAGTATATCCTTGAGCAATAGAGTGAGGCCTTGGAAGATGCCCCAGGGTGGGGGAGGACTGCTTAACCCAAAGCTTTTGGCAGTTGGTCATGAATTCTTGGTGAGTGAGCAGGGCAGGGGGTGGTGAAGAAGGGGGAGAGTCTGACTCTTGGGGCCAAAAACCTTGGAAGAATTATTGCGTCCATAAAACTTTTTTAAAAAAATTATTTATTTATTTATTTTTCTTTGTTCTTTAGGGCTGCACCCGCGGCATATGGAAGTTCCCAGGCTAGGGGTCTAATCAGAGCTGTAGCCCCTGGCCTATGCCACAGCCACAGCAATGCCAGATTGGAGCTGCATCTGTGACCTACACCACAGCTCATGGCAACGCTGGATCCTTAACCCACTGAGTGAGGCCAGGGATTGAACCTGCGTCCTCATGAATACTAGTCGGGTTCGTTAACCGCTGAGCCATGATGGGAACTCCCCATGAGCCTATTTTAAAAGAGATTGGTGAAAGATGTTAGAAACCAGCTTTAGGCAGAGGAGGCTGGTTTGAACCCAGCAGTTCTATGGGACTGAATATCTATACTGACCTGTCCATATGTCAAGCCTTCAGACATCACCTCCTCCTACAACTGCCCTGAACTGAAGGCAGAAGAAAGAAATTTGAAATGAGAAGATAATATATTTTATTTTATTCTTAATTTTTATTTTATTTATTTATTTCAAAGGCACACCCATGGCATATGGAAGTTCCCAGGCTAAGGGTTGACTTGGAGCTGCAGCTGCCACCCTATGCCACAGCCACAGGAACGTGGGATCCGAGCCACATCTGTGACCTACACCACAGCTCATGACAATGTTGGATCCTTAACCCACTGAGTGAGGTCAGGGATTGAATCAGCATGTCCTCATGGATATTAGTCAGGTTCTTAACCTATTGAGGCAGAACAGGAACTCCAGTGTATTTTATTTTTTAAAGTTTTGGGTCAGTTTTATTCTCACGTGCCATTTTTTTGACTTGGAAGCTTTTTTTTTTTTCCTCTTTCCATTATAGCTGGCTTATAGATTTCTGTCAATTTTCCAACTGCACAGCGTGGTGACCTGGTTACACGTACATATATGTGGAAGTGTTCTTACTCTTGTTTGGGGCTTGTCCCATGTTCCTCTTTGAAGACAAGCTGCTTTGATCATCTTCTACCTTTATAATCTGGATTCCACATTCTACACCCTCATAGTTCTTTTCTGAGAGCATTTGCTTAAAGATAGCATAAGAGTATTCATTACATGTAATCTATATGTAGTATGATAATGTCTATTTTTTTTGGCACAAATTGATAATTTCCTTATGATGGATTCTTTAAAGAAACACACCAAGGAGTTCCCTGGTCAGTCAGTGGATTAAGGATCTGGTGTTGTGACTGCTGTGGCATAAGTTTGATCCCTGGCCTAGGGACTTCTACATGATGTGGGCGTGGCCAAAAACAAAAAAAAGGAAACACATCAAAAGACACACCCAAAGTAAAATAATGTTTTTCATCAATTTCAGTAGAGCTTGATTTTTGGAATCAGAAGTGAGAGGGCTTGGGGTAGGAAATTATTTTTGACTTTGCTGAAATGATTCACAGTTTCAAAAGTTTCCACTTTTAGAGGATTTAAGTCAGCGGGTGAGTTGTGGAGTCACAGGGGCAGGGGAATACACAGAGCTGGGCGAGTGGAAATTCGTTATCTTGGGTGATCAGCTAGGGTTTCCACCATCCTCAGCCTGGTGGCTCTTCTGAAATGCCCTTGGGTGTTAGGACAGTGAAGGGAACTGCTAATCAGGAGGCCTTGCTCAGTAGCTGCATGAGGGAGAGGCCAGCATAAAGGGCACAGAGGTGGGGGAGGGTGTCTGGGTCCCACGTGTACTGGGGGCCCGATCTCTGAACTTCCAGGCCACTCAGCCCCACGAGGGCCTCTGTGAGGGTCAGTTCCTCTTCCCCAAGAGAGGAAAGCAGCTCAGGTTGCAGGGGGAAAACACCTTCTTTATCCTGTAGGAAATTCTGTTCCATGGTGCTCTCCACCTGCAAGCCCAGAACCAAAACAGCATGAAAAGAAGGATCTGGAAACCTCTCTTCCTTTCTCTGAACTCATGAAAACCACAGAAAGAGGGCTACCTTTTTCTTACCATCACCCCTTTTGTTACGTTACATTGCAACTCCATCTGGGCCTTTTAACAACCCTGTAAGGGGGCCACCCCGTTTATTTTTAGACCCATTTTGCAGAGGAGTGAATAGAAGCTGACTCAGGGATGGTAATCAGCTGGGGATAAACCAAGTCAAAATTTTCTGTCTCTTCTGCCAGGACCAGGCCGAAAAACCCAGGTTATTGCCCAGAAATGCACTCTTCTACCTCTAGCTGTGAAAGAGCAAAGAGGCAGAAACATGGAGAGAAATGAGAAGTGGGCATGAGCTCCTGGGATAAGACAGAGACTCAGTAAGACCTATCTATCACGAGGCTAAATTGTGTCTTTCCCTTCAAACTCTCCTCCACATCTGCCATTTTTTGCTCACCAGCTTCAGCTGCAAGGGTAGGATCTTTTTCTCCATGGATTTTACTAGAAGCTTCTGTTGGGCTTCACTTAGTTCTGGAGAGAAAAAGCAGAGAAAGAGATGTGTGGTGTTGGTGCAAAGGGGACTACAGGCTCCAAATGGGTGTGCTTCCAGAACTTCAGTGTTAATTGAGTTGTACATTCGTCTGTGGTTGAATGCCCGCTCCATGCCAGGCACCTCTGTTGGGTGTGTTAGGTAAAAATCATCCTCCCTCCGCTGGAGGAACTTCCAGCCTTGTGGAGAAGACAAAGAAATGTATGATTACGGAGTTCCCGTCGTGGCATAGCAGAAATGAATCTGACTAGGAACCATGAGGTTGCGGGTTTGATCCCTGGCCTCGCTCAGCGGGCTAAGGATCTGGTGTTGCTGTGGCTATGGTGTAGGCTGGCAGCTGCAGCTCCGATTTGACCCCCAGCCTGGGAACCTCCATATGCTACGGGTGTGGCCCTAAAAAGCAAAAAACAAACAAACAAACCCCCAAAAAACGTATGATTACAATGCAGGCTCTTTTACAGGAGCCGGGGTGGAGGGGTCTACTTTGGTCTTGGTGTTTGAGGGCAGGCTTCCGAAGGAACAAGCACCTCTGCTTCCACGTGAAGGAACCCACTTACCTGTTAGAGCACCCAGGAAGTAGAGGACGGCACCCATAGCCTCCTTTGATAGTAGGACATCTTTTGGGAGTGCCTCCAGGGTCACTTCGTGCCCTTTGTCTAGAGCCCCTTCAAGCTGTGGGGAAAGGTGGGTGACAAAAATGACACAGGTAAAGGACACAGCCCAGTGCCTGGCACATAGCAATTGCTTGAGATGTTAACTATCTTTGTTTCCTCATTTCTTTCTTTCTTTCCTTTATTATTTTTTTTTGGGCCACACCTGCAGAATATGGAAGTTCCCAGGCTAGGGGTCTAATTGGAGCTACAGCTGCCAGCCTGCGCCACGGCCGCAGCAACGCGGGATCCCCAACCCACTGAACAAAGCCAGGGATTGAACCCGAGTCCTTGTGGATACTAGTAGGGTTCGTTAAAGCTGAGCCACGAAGGGAACTCCATTTCCTCATTTCTTTTTCATGCTATCAAATCCTGAAAAGGGTTGGACTCCTGAGTTCCTTGGCTGCTGGGCCTTGCACTTGAGAAAGGAAAGGTTGAGCCCCCTTCCAAAGAGGGTCCTGCTGGCCCGCTGCCTGCCTTCTGTTCATCAGAAGGGAGCATGCGTTTTGGGGGAATCTGCACTGCTTGCCCTTCTCCACGGGGGACACAGGGCATAGTGGTGCCTGGCAGCCTGGGGGGTGGGGTGGGGTAAGCACTTGGCCAGCCTTGGGGGCCCCGGCCACTGACCACTTCTGCCAGATCTGCCAGCTCCCCTATCAGCTGTGCCACCCACAGGCACCTCTCCCAAAAGCCTTCCGTCTGCACCCCCCCCCCCCCGGGTCCTCACTATGAGCTCCAGGTCTTGCAGCTCCTTTTTCTTCCCGAGGAGTTTGCTGAGGGAACAGAGCAGGGAGCTCCTTCCTCTTGGGCTCAGCTTCTCCACTTCCTGGGTCTCCCTTTCAACCTCTTCTTTCAGTGTCCTGAAGTCCTCATGTACCTCCCCTGTGGGCACGGGAGACACGGCCCCCTCCCCATCAGTACAGTCAGCACTCTCCCTGCAGGCTCCTTCCCCCAGTCCTGCTCAGGGCCCCTTGTAGGCTGGAGACTGGCCCCTCTCTCTCTTTTTGTATTTTTAGGGCCACGCCCGGGGCATATGGAAGTTTGAATCGGAGTTGATTAAATCCAGGGGGGTGTGAGTGGTTCAGGACAGACTGATCCTTGGCCTGACCCTCTAGGGGCCTGGCATCCTAGGAAAACGTCCAGCCCCCTTTACAGAGACTGGCTTTCTGGAAGTGGCTCCTTCCCCCAGCACCTGGGACTCATCATTTGTCTTCCCCTCCCAACAGCCCAAGGCTCCCTCCACTGCCTTCCTGCCCGAGTCTGGGGAGAAACACAAAAGTCCTTACCAACATCAGATGCCTGGATGACTGAGGGGGCAAAAAAAAATCGATTAGAATGTAATCCTCCAGAACAGTAGCCATACCCAGGGGATGAGGCAGGAATGGAGGAGGTTAGGAAATATATCTTGTCTCCTGGAATATCTCAGCCTTTTTTATTTAATTTTATTTATTTATTTATTTATTTTTAGGGCCACACCTGTGGTATATGGAAGTTCTCAGGCTAGGGATCGAATCGGAGCTACAGCTGCCAGCCTATAGCATAGCCACAGCGAAGCGGGATCCGAGCTGCATCTGCGACCTACATCACAGCTCAAGGCAATGCTGGGTCCTTAACCCACTGAGCAAGGCCAGGGATTGGACCTGTATCCTCATGGATCCTAGTCGGGTTCGTTAACCACTGAGCCACAAAGGGAACTCCCTCTCCCAGCCTGCTTAAGGACACTCTTGCTCCATTCGTGGGAGGCAGGAATAGGGCAGCAGCCAGGCTACTGCGTTATGAAAGGGGGCGCCTGGATTGGGTTGTCATCACTGTGACTCAGCAACTCCCGCCCTGGGTGCCAGGTGGCCAAGATGCAGCCAGAAGAATAACAAGTTATAATTACTAAGGCCTTGAGGACAGAGATCAGAGGTGTCAGACCACCTGGGCCTCTTTTTCAAGACTTTCCCCTTCCACTGCTTTTTTTCTAAGCTATTGGAATTCCTGCCACGGTTCAGAGACCGTAGTCTGTTAAGATCTGCTCTGCCACGTTCCTGGTCAGTCCCAGAGAGAAGGGAAGAAAAAAACTGGAGTTCTAAAACTGTCAAGAGGAGTTCCTGTTGTGGCTCAGCAGAAATGAATCTGACTGGTATCCATGAGGATGAGGGTTCGATCCCTGACCTCGCTCAGTGGGTTAAGGATCCAGTGTTGCCATGAGCTGTGGTAAGTTGCAGATGCAGTTCTGATCCCACATTGCTGTGGCAGTGTTGTAGCCCAGTGGCTACAGCTCCGATTCAACCCCTAGCCT
This sequence comes from Catagonus wagneri, assembly GCA_004024745.2. Classification (NCBI taxonomy): domain Eukaryota; kingdom Metazoa; phylum Chordata; class Mammalia; order Artiodactyla; family Tayassuidae; genus Catagonus; species Catagonus wagneri. Next base: position 12,138,726 of record PVHT020001179.1, on the reverse strand, counting down.
TGGAACCTCCATATGCCTCAGGTGTGGCCCTAAAAAGATCAAAAAAAAAAAAAAAAGAAAATAAAACTGTCAAGAAAGTTGCAGTGGAAGGACAGGAAACACTTACGCGTGAACTTCTCCTCTCCTGGCTTTTCTGAAGACAGAAACATTGTACATATGTCAGCATAAAACCTTTCTGTGCCTTTTTATCTAGAGCAGTTATCAAGGCAGCTTAATCAGTGATCGATTTTTTTGGTTTGCTTTTTAGGGTGGCACCTGAGGCATAAAGAAGTTCCCAGGCTAGGGGTCAAACTGGAGCTGCAGCTGACGGCCTACACCACAGCCACAGCAACGCCAGATCCTTAACCCACTGAGCAAGGCCAAGGGATAGAACCCACGTCCTCATGGATACTAGCTGGATTCCTTACCCCTGAGCCACAGTGGGAACTCCCTATCAGCAATCATTATCATCGTTGCAAAAACAGGATGATATTAGCTCATCCGTCCCCATAATTCGGCAACATGCACTGTCTCCAGGTCTTATTTCTGCTTTTGATGGTTCCTTCCGGTCTCTCTGTTTCTCTGTCTCTCTTGGGCATATTTATATAGCTCTATCTGCCTTTCCAGAAGTTGAGGATAAATATTTTTTCTTCTTTTTTCCTTTTTAGGGAGCATCTGCAGCATATGGAGGTTCCCAGACTAGGGGTCCAGCTGGAGCTGTAGCCGCCAGCCTACGCCACAGCCACAGCAACGCGGGATCCGAGCCGCGTCTGCAGCCTACATCACAGCTCACGGCAATGCTGGATCCTTAACCCACCGAGCAAGGCCAGGGATTGAACCCCCATCCTCATGGATACTAGTCTGGTTCTTAACCCACTGTGCCACCACGGGAACTCTGAGGATACATGTTTTTAGGCACTTGGGAAACAAAACCAGGGGGCTCCCTGGAGGATTGTGGTACGCCCTATCAGAGGGTGCAGGCTTTCAGCAGATAGTGGCAGGGTTAAGGGAGAAGACATGGGGAGCCAGCAAGCAATTTCACTTACCTCCCGGAGGGAAGGTTTGCATGTTATCACTGCAGATATGCGGAATATCTGTAAGGAGCAACAGAAGGGAAGGCAGGACTCTCAACAGTATCCCCACTTTCCCTTCTCTAGTCTCAAGCCCTCGGGCTCTGCTAAGGGCTAGGGTCGTGCCCTTGAATGCCTCACCTAAACCCCTGCTCCGCTTCTATTGCTGGAAGTAATCTATTGCTGGAAGTAATCTTTTCTTCCCCTGGAAATCCTTTCCTATGATAACACTATTTTCTTTCTTTCTTTCTTTTTCTTTTTAGAGCTGTACCTGCAGCATATGAAGTTCCCAGGCTAGGGGTCCAATCAGAGCTACAGCTCCCTGCCTACACAACAGCCACAGCCGTGCTGTGGTATCTGAGCCCCATCTGAGCCTTACACCACAGCTCACAGCAAGGCCAGATCCTTTAACCCACTGAGCAAGGCCAGGGATCAAACCCGTGTCCTCATGGATACTACTCAGGTTCCTTACAGCTGAGCCACGACAGGAACTCAGATCACACCATTTTCTACCTTGCATTCTAGTGTTGGTGTCTGTGTCTGTTTCCTTCATCAGCCACAGATGACTTCCGGTTTTTTTTTTTTTTTTTGGCCGTGCCTGTGGCATGCGGATGTTCCCAGGTCCAGGGATCCATCCTGCGCCACAGCAGCAACCCAAGCCACAGCAGTGACAATGCTGATCCTTAACCTGCTGAGCCACGAGGGAACTCCCTCTTCAGACTTCTTGAGAGCGGAGCCTGTGCATGCTCATCTTGGCCCTCCCCTGCCCCAGCTGACCCACTGCCTAACACTCAGGAGATGCCAGAACCCGGGAGCTCCTCGCTCCCTCTCCAGAGTGGCCCCGGCAGTGCTGTCTCTGGCAGCTGGACCACAATAGGATAGCCTTCACTCCTTCCCCGACATTTCCACAAGAGGGGACCGGGATGCCTCAGCTGCAGTGCAGGGAGTTCTTGCCTTGAGGGGAGAACATACTTACCCCACTCATCCTTGCCTTTGACCATCAGCTGTCTCACTCGAAAGGCCAGGATGCAGCCCTTGGGGATGGTCACGGCCTCCTTGTGGTTTATGGATCCCTAGGATAAGACAAGGAGCATTTGTCAATCTGCGGAGATCCTAAGTGTGAGACGTCGGGAGTGAAGGCGTAGGAGGGCCGGGCCTGAGAGCCTTTGGGGAGATAAGAAGTTGGGGACCCTTCGGTGGTGTCCTTGCTCGCCTTCCCACCTGGTGGAGTGAGCTCCAGCGCTCTTCTGCTCATTGCTGCTCATCATCCCTGCAACGACCCGTTTCTCTCTTCCTGGTGTAGACGCACGAGGGAACTGGGCAGACCTGCGCCTTCAGCGGCCTGTCCGTCCCTGTCTCACTTTAGAGCTTCCCATCCAGGCCCTGGTTCCTTCTTCCTTTTCATTATCTGTCCCATCCTCGCCTCCTTCAGGAAGCTTCCATGACTAAGCCCTAATCCCGTTCCCACCCATCCTCTGAATATTTATATAATATAGACAGAGGTATGTACGGCACTACCTGTTTACATTGAATTTGCCAAGCCTACGTTCTCTGGCCTTGAACCTCTGTGTGTCCTCGCGAGACAGCACTTTCTGACAGCAAGGATGTCTCTGCTGCAGACCGGGAGCGGCACGAGGGAACACCCGCGACCAGGAGTTTCCGGTTCCCTGATTTGTCCCCTGGGGCATCTGGCACAGGGGTGCACCCAGCTGGGGCCCCCCAACCATAGAGAGCATCTCTTTCTGGCCAACGGGGGTCTGGAGGCGGAAAAGCAGGAGGAAGAAGGAGGTCCTTTTCAGTGTCCTGGGTGGACACTGATTGGGCATAGTCAGTGCAGCCTCTGGGAGGCTGAGTGTGTGTGTGTGTGTGTGTGTGTGTGTGTGTATCAAACCTGGAGCCCCAACGGGGTGAAGAATGGGAGGGAGTGCAACCTCTGGGAGGTTGAGTGTGTGCGTGCGTGTGTGTGTGTGTGTGTGTGTGAATCAAACCTGGAGCCCCAACGGGGCGAAGAATGGGAGGGAGAAGCAGCCCGCCGCCTTGCCGGCCCGCTCCAGAGTGACCTCCTGCACCGTCTCCACCACCTCCATCACCACGTACGGGTTCTCTCCTCGACTCCGCATCTCCTTGAGGAATGGGTGCTCGGCCATCAGCTTCCTGCGGCAGGAGGTACATGAAGGAACCGTTCGAGGGCTTCTTCTCATCTGGGCCGCGCCCTTCCCTTTTCTCCCGTCCTCCCCAGGAGCGAGGCACGGCGGGGTCAGGGACAGCATGAGGACTCTGCAGCAAGACTCCGGTTGGAACCCAGCTCTCGCGCTCACGGGCAGGGCAGCTGCCTCATCTATAAAGTGAGGTGGGAGTTCCCGTCGTGGCTCAGTGGTATCAAACCTGACTAGTATCCCTGAGGATGCGGGTTTGATCCCTGGCCTTGCTCAGTGGGTTAAGGATCCAGCGTTGCCATGAGCTGTGGTGTAGGTTGCAGATGACGTTTGGATCCCTCGTTGCTGTGGCTGTGGTGTAGGCTGGCAGTTGTAGCTCTGATTCGACCCCTACCCTGGGAACTTCCATAGGCCATGGGTATGGCCCTAAAAAGACACACACAGACAATTATACCTGATTTACAATGTCTTGCCAATTTCTGCTGTACAGCAAAGTGACACAGCCATATACATACATATATATATTGCTTTTCTTATTATCTTATTATCTTCCATCATGGTCTAACCCAAGAGACTGGATATATTTCCCTGTGCTGGACCGTAGGACCTCATTGCTTATCCATTCTAAACATAATAGTTTGTATCTACCTGCCAAACCGGCTAATTCATGGTCCCCGTGGGTTCTGGGTTCTGAGATTTCTCACCTGTGTGCTTTTTTTTTTTTTTTCTGGTCTTTTTAGGGCCACACCCGAGGCATATGAAGGTTCCCAGGCTAGGGGTCTAATCGGAGCTGTAGCCGCCGGCCTACACCACAGCCACAACAACGCCAGATCCGAGCCACGTCTGCGACCTACACCACAGCTCACGGCAACACCAGATCATTAACCCACTGAGCGGGGCCAGGGATTGAACCCACAACCTCACGGTTCCTAGTCGGATTCGTTTCCACTGCACCACGATGGGAACTCCTCATCTGTGCACTTTTGCAATGCCATTCTGCCTTGCTTGTTCATTTTTCTTTTCTTTTCCCTTCCTTCCTTTCCCCCTCCCTCTTTCTCTATTTTTCTTTCTTCTTCCCTTTCTTTCTTCCCTTCCTCTTTCTTTCCCTTTCCTTCTTTCTTTCTTTCCTTCCTTCCTCCTTTCCTTCTCCCTCTCCTTCTCTCTCCCTTCCTCCCTTCCTTCCTTTCCTTGTCTTTTTATGGCCACACTTGCGGCATATGGAGGTTTCCAGACTAGAGGTCCAATCGGAGCTGCAGCTGCTGGCCTACACCTCAGCCACAGCAACACCAGATCAGAGCCTCATTTGCACCCTATGATGCAGCTTGCAGCAATGCAGGATCCTTAACCCACTGAGCAAGGCCAGGGATTGAACCTGCATCCTCATGGATACTAATCGGGTTCTTAACCCTCTGAGCCACAATGAGAATGCCTGCTTGTCCAAATTTCCACTCATCTTTCAAGGCCTAGGTCACAGGCTGCCTCCTCTAAGTCTGTCTTCATTTCCTCAGACAGAAGTCCCACTGACCTGCCAGAAAACTCAGCTACAGCTCTTCTGGGGCATTTATCATTCCTTGCCTTAGATTATGGTCACTTTATATTTTTATATTTACTATATATTTACTCGGTACTATATATTTCTTCCCACTGTCCAAGAACACACAGTTCTTGGACAAAGATGTTCTGGTGATGCCCAGCACCTCGGAGGGTGCTTTGTATCGAGGGAGGCTGGATAAATGTTTATTGCATGACTTCTCAAGCGCCCCAGCCCTTCCTTCCTGCCTCCCCAGTCCTTTCAACCACTACTTACCTACTTAAAAGTCACTTCCCTTGTCAAGCCAAACATCCGAGGAGCCTAGCACAGATGTGGCATCTGCCACACCCCTTGCACTGCTGGGGCAGCCTTCCCGAGGGCTGCTCGGTGTGGGCATGGAGCTGGGTGGTGGCTTCGTTCACAGGAGCAAGAATGCTGTGCTTGGGAGTTCCCGTCGCGGCTCAGTTAACAAATCCGACTAGGAATGATGAGGTTGCGGGTTTGATCCCTGGCCTAGCTCAGTGGGTTATGGATCCGGCATTGCCATCAGCTGTGGTGTAGGTGGCAGATGCTGCTTGGACCCAGTGTTGCTGTGGCTGTGGCGTAGGCCGGCAGCTGCAGTTCCGATTCGACCCCCAGCCTGGGAACTTCCACGTGCCACAAAAACAAAACAAAACAAAACACTGAAGTCCTAAGAGGAGAAGTGACTTTTCCAGGGTCACACAACACGTCAGCGTGAACACATCATCCTCGTGCGTGTGATAACGGGGAGGTGGCACTGGAGTGGGTGGAGGGAGGGGTGTCGGGCGGGGCAATGGTTAGAAAATGGCCCGGATGCACCCAGAGGCCGGCCAGGCCACCTTCAAGAGCTCCCCCGAGGTGAGCGCATAGGTGAAGGTCAGCGTGAGGGCCTTGCCCTTTAACTCAGGGCCCGAAGAACCATTTCCACACCCCGCCCCTCCCACCCCAGTAGCCCCCCAGCCCTGCCCAGTCTCACCTCTCCTGGTGCAAGGTCTCCAGAGCCCTGGGTGCCACGCTGAGTGTCTGGACCTCCAGCGTGCTGTTCCGGGACAGCCCCGCCGTCCCCGTCACCTTGACCGTCTTCGGCACGTCCACCTCTCCCTCCACCCGGGCATCCAGCATATTCTTAAAGCTGAAGTTCCCAGAGTCTGTTGGGTCTGCAGGAGGGAGAAGAGCAGGGGGAGCTGGGCGGGGAGGCAGCCCTCTCCCCCGGCTCCTGTGGGAACCCTGGGATGGAGGACTCGTCCTCGGTGGCCGGCCCCCTCCCTCAGTGCCCAGGCCGTGGCCCGAGGCTGACCTGAAGGTGAGCTGCCGGGTTCAAGCACATCCAGGAGGGTGTAGTCGGTGCGCACGTACCGGGCTCCCCAGAAGAGCGTGCTCTTCCTCTTCCTCAGCACCAGGCAGAAGGGGTGGAAGCGCTTGAAGTCTATGAGGCTGTCCAGGGGCGTCAGGTCCCCCCAAGGGTTCAGTTGTCTGGCCAGGGCCCGGGTGACATTTTCAAACATGGTCATTGTCTCTGTTGGGGGAGGGAGACTGGCGAGTGACAGGGCGGGAGAGCAGGGCATCCTCTGCGGACAGAGGTCACCAGGCTCTGGGGGAGGGGGCGCCCCTAAAAACACCTGGATTCTGGGAACATCAGGGCTGAAAGGAATCAGAGGCGTCTGTCTTTTTTTTTTTTTTCAGGGTTGCACCCAAGGCGTATGGAGGTTCCCAGGCTAGGGGTTGAATCGGAGCTGTAGCCACCGGCTTACACCACAGCCACAGCAAAGCCAGATCCGAGGCGCATCTGTGACCCATGCTGCAGCTTGTGGCAATGCCGGATCCTTAACTCACTGAGTGAGGCCAGGGATCAAACCTGCATCCTCTTGGATACTATGTTGGGTTCTTAACTCACTGAGTCACAGAGGGAACTCCAGGGGTCTCCGTTTTGTGATGAGGCCTCAAAAGCTGAAACAGCTCACTCTGGAGACACACCTCCCCTTTCTTTGTCAAGGGCTCTTTTCTCCCTCCCCGCTCACCTTCTTCATGGACTTGGAGCCCACCTGGAGCATTGCATTAGCTGTGGCAGGAAAGCTGCTCTCACACAGCCAAGCCCACCTTGTTTCCCCCAGAGAACTGTGACAGCCAGGACCCGGGGAGTCTGTGGGAGGGAAGTGACCACCACTGGTGGGAGGCAGTGCTGTTTTGCCTGGGGGCCTTTTCCTTGGGTGGGGGTGTCACCTCCCCGTACCCTTATCTCCCTTATGCCTCCTGGCTAGACCCACCTCCCTCCAGGCACCGCCCAACAGAACCAGGCACTCTGATGCTCTTTGCCTTTGCCTCCTCTGCTTGTAATACCTCCTTCCCCATCTGAAGAATCCCTATTCATCCTTTCAGACTCACTTCTGGTCACTCCTCTGGGATGCCCCCCCTCTCCTCCAGGCGGCTGGTGACTCCACTCCGTGTTCCCAAAACGCTGTGTACATGCCTTTCTGAAACAGCTGTCACCTCAAGTTGTTGTGATCTGTTCACCTGACTCTCGCCCACTCGACCGTGACCTCCCAGAGGGCAGGAAGTGGGTCTTAGTCATCTCTGCGGCCTCAGCTCCAAGCACAGTGCCTGACACGGAGCTTGGCAAAGGTGCGTGGAATGAACGAATGAAAAAGGGAATGAGGGAGTTCCTGTTGCGGCTCAGCGGTTAACGAACCTGACTAGAATCCATGAGGATGCAGGTTCGATCCCTGGCCTTGCTCAGTGGGTTAAGGATCTGGTGTTGCCGTGACCTGTGGTGGAGGTCAAAGATGTGGCTTGGATCTGGTGTTGCTGTGGTGGGGTGTAGGCTGGCAGCTGCAGCTCCAATTCGACCCCTAGCCTGGGAACCTCCATATGCCACAGGTGCGGCCATAAAAAGACCAAAAGGAATCCGACCATAGCAGCTCCGGTTGCTGAGTAAGCACAGGTTTGATCCCCAGCCTGATGCAATGAGTTAAGGTTCCCATGTTGCCGAAGCTGTGACATAGGTCACAACTGTGGCTTGGATTCGATCCCTGGCCCGGGAACTTCCATATGACATAGGTACAGCCATAAATTAAACAAACAAACAACCATGGAGGGAATGAATGAATGGGGCCCTGGGAGACGTGAGCTGGCGTGAGAGGGTCCTGGAGAACGTGGGGCCTGCAAGAACTTGAGGTTCACGGTCTCCGTCTTTGAGGTTCAAGCCGAGCTGCTCTGGCTGGGCAGCCAGCTGGCACAGCTGGATCACCCCAGGGGTGGAAGAGGTCATGCCAGCGGGCCTAGAACCGCCTCACGCCCCTCGTGGGCACCTCATAGCGTCAGGGAAGCTGGAGGCACACGCGCAGGTTCATGGGGCTGTTCTGCCAACCACACAAGCTCCAGTGTGCTTTCTTCAGCCCCATTCCTGGGAGGGCCCGGACGGGATGGGACAACTTCCTGGCCAGCCTGATGCACCTGGGCTCAGGCAACTGTTGTCTGATCCTCATCAGAGAAGGCCACCTCTCCCTTCTCTCTCCAAGGCTGGTCAGAGTTCCTACAGCATTGATTGGGCTCTAGGGGATTCCTAGGCCCTTCTCGTTCCACCCATGTTCGTGTCCATCCCGAGAACACCCGTGCCTCCCCCGCTGTCATCAAAGTCTTAAAAGGGAGCTCTTACCAGGGCGCTAGGTCCTGTCCAGCAGCTGGGTCTGAGGGAAGGGCCCGGGGCTCTCCGCCAGTGGCTGCGAGAATGACTGCCCCTCACCTGAGCCGCCGGCTCCTTTATGCCTCTGTGGAGGCCAGGATGTAGGCTTCCAGGGACCCCGCCTGCCCCGGTGACCCCACCCCTCTCCTGCTCCACTTCCGGGAGAACAGCATCAACCTGTTCCACGGGGGCCCTGCCCCGGGCCCCGGGCTCCTGAGGGCTGAGGGGGTGGGTCCGGTGCTGCCAGGCAGGTGCCAGCGTGGGTGGGGGAGCCAAGGCCGAAGGAGAGGTGGCAGCTGAAGCTTGGCTTGATGCGCTGAGAGGAGAGGAAAAGAAGGCATCTTGGAGCGGGCTTGGAGAGCAGCAGCGGAGGTTGCGGTGAGTGTGCCCGCGCGCGCGTGCATGTGTCTGATGGGGGAAGGCTTCTCTATTCCATCGTCATGGTCATCAGGAAGCATCTAGGATTCATGATAAGGCCTTGAGGGTGATACGTAGATAAGAAGTCCCGTGTGTCTTCAGATTGCAGCAGCAAGCAGCACAGCTGAAAAGCTGTCCTCCATCTTTCCGCTTGTCCGTCCGCGTATTACCGCGCAGCGCATTTATTTTAGCTCCAGGTACACATGCGCATGTCCGTGTAGGCAGAGATGAAGAACAGACCAAATGGCTTCTCTTGTTTCCTGTTTGGCGTCTCTGCTCCTTATGGAGCAGTATGCATGCATTACACCCGTATCCCTAGGCAAAAGCATAGCAGAGTTAGTGGAAAAGCCCAAAATGCATATCTGCCGTGGGAATTCAGATACTTCATCATCTCAGGTCTTGCTCTTATCTATTTTTTATTTTATTATTATTATTATTATTTTCCTTTTAAGGGCCGCACCGCGGCATGTGGAGATTCCCAGGCTAGGGATCCAATCGGAGCTACAGCTGCGGGCCTACGCCACAGCCACAGCAACGCAGGATCCGAGCTGCATCTGCATCTACACCACAGCTCACGGCAATGCCGGATCCTTAACCCACTGAACGAGGCTAGGGATTGAACCTTCAACCTCATGGTTCCTAGTCGGATTCATTTCTGCTGTGTCACAACAGGAATTCATCTCTTTTATTTATTTTTAAATGATTTTTATTTCTTCCATTTAGCTGGCTTACAGTGTTCTGTCAATTTTCTACTGTACAGCAAAAAGACCCAGTCACACATACATATGTACATTCTTTTTCTCACATTATCCTCCATCATAAGTGACTAGATACAGTTTATTTTTCATTTTTAAATTTAAGTATAGTTTTTAAAGTTTTATTGAAGTATAGTTGATTTACAATGTTGTGTCGGTAACATTAGACATATATAATATTCTTTTTCATATCCTTTTCCATTATGGTTTAGTACAGGTTATTGAATATAGTTTCCCGTGCTCTACAAAAAGATCTTGTTATTTATCTATTTTATTTTATTTTATTTTATTATTTATTTTTCTTTTTTAGGGCCACACCTGCAGCATATGGAAGTTCTCAGGCTAGGGGCTGAATTGGAGTTGCAGCTGTAGGCCTACACACAGCCACAGCAATGCAGAATCTGAGCTGCATCTGTGACCTATGCTGCAGCTTGTGGCAACACCAATCCTTAACCCACTGAGCGAGGCCAGGGATTGAACCTGAAACCTCGTGGTTCCTAGTCAGATTTGTTTCCACTGCGCCACAATGGGAACTCCCTGCTTGGAAGGAATTTTGAAGGGGAATTTACATACAAGGCAGGTCTCTGAATGACCAACTATGAGATTTACAAGCAAGTCTCCCAGGTGTTGGGATATGTCTGTACGCACACATGCTTGTATAACCCGAACACCCCTGAGCCTTTGTGCTCTCACCTTGAGGCTCTCCTCAGTACCACTCATTGAAAATGAAATGTGGGAAGTTTCCATCGTGGCTCAGTGGTTAATGAACCAGACTAGGATCCATGAGGATGCGTGTTCAATCCCTGGCCTTACTCAGTGGGTTAAGGATCCGGCATTGCCATGAGCTGTGGTGTAGGTCGCAGACACGGCTTAGATCCTGCATTGCTGTGGCTGTGGTGTAGGCTGGCAGTTGTAGCTCCAGTTTGACCCCTAGCCTGGGAACTTCCATATGCCGTGGGTGAGGCCCTTAAAAAAAAGACAAAGAAAAATCTATGTCAGCGCTGTTCCTGTGCTGCTCCTCCCACCAACCACCCGGGATATCCTATCTCTTTGTCACCCCTGTACCCTGTTCATCCTAAGCTCTTTGAGAAAACCTCCAGTGAAGTTCTTGGGGTGAGGTCATGGACTCCCTTTAGGGTTCAGAGTCTCCTTTTCTTCAGGATCCTGTCTACATTCAGGGGAATCTGGGACACAATTCGAATTGTTTTGGAAGAAATTTTGGTTGGATTAAATATGTGAGAACTCTAGGTCAATTGATAGGGATTTATTGAAACAGGAGGCTGAGTGGTGCCTGGTGCTGATGCACGCAGCGGGCTCTGCTCTCTATCTCCCTCTGGTGGTCAATTGGGGGAATTGATGGGCGATCATCGCCCGGATATTTGTTTGCACCAAGCTTGTAATTTGTGTGGTTGTTAGGAAATGAGGTTCCGGGAAGGGAATAGACGTGGGGGAAGAAACCGGTTCTCTAAGACCCTGACCCACAGAGTGCACTGCAGACCCCGCAAACAGACACAGACACATTGGGACAGGGCACTGCTTCCTTGCCCATTTTCTTCATTATTGTTGATTTTCTCCCCAGGAACGGGCCAAAGACGAAAGAGAGAGGGGTAGGCTACTGAAGTTCAGGAGGGTCGAAAGCCCTGATCCTGGCAAGAACAGGAAGAAGCTGACACTTTGGGAGTTATGAGGGCGGGAGAAGTTTTGGGGAACATATCTGCAGCAGACAGAGCTCTCTTGGGGGGTGTGGGATGGCTGGAGCATGTGGGGAAAGTGACCCCCTGCACAAACATACCCCCAGACCTCTGCAGAGTGAAAAGAGCTGGAGAAGTGAGGGATGATGACAGGCTGAGTGGTGGAGGAGCAGGAAGAAGGTGCTTCGAGGGCTTTGCGTTTTATATCTCTCGAGAGGCTGAAAGTTTTGGGGTGCAGGTTGCAGATTGTGAGCTGTACTTTCATAAATAAATGCTTCCTTTTTTTTTTTTTGGAATTAACAGTGCTTTTCATAATTCCTTTACCAAATCTAGAAAAATGAAACTTAGGTGACCGAAGCAGGTAAACAGCCCAGCCCTGCAAAAAACTGTTTTTAAAAGAGGAGGGCAGATCTATAAAGATAGAAGGTATCCCCTGAAGTCTTAGTGCAATTTTAACCTTTAATACTTGTAGAAGTATAAATGCTACAGACTAGCAAAGCATCACCTGACAGTTTAATCAAATTACTTTTCAACTTACTTAGTTTTGTAAATTTTAAATATTAGGCTCTCAATTTTAATTTTTTGTTTCAGCCATTGCCATCTTCAGGAGGGGCTGAAACAAAAAATTAAAATTAAAAGCTTAGTGTTTAAAATTTACAAAACTAAGTAAGTTGAAAAGTAATTTAATTAAACCGTCAAGTGATGTTTTGCCAGTGTGTAGCATTTATACTTCTGCAGCAGTGTCCTGCAGTGTCCAAGTACACTATATTAAAGTTTAAGATTGCACTAAGACTTTTGGTGAAAAGCTCAGACTCTTTTTTTTTTGTTTGTTTTTTGTTTTCGCTTTTTAGGTCTGTAGCCGAGGCACATGGAGGTTCCCAGGCTAGGGTTTGACTCAGAGCTGCAGCTGCCGGCCTACACCACAGCCATAGCCACGCAGGATCCAAGGGGCATCTGCAACCTACCCCACAGCTCACGGAAATGCCAGATCCCCGACACACTGAGCAAGGCCAGGGACTGAACCTTCATCCTCGTGGATACCGGTCAGATTCATTTCTGCTGCGCTACAACAGGAACTCCCCCAGAGTTTCTTACCCCCCGAAAAAAATCTTTAACTTTTCTTCCTGGAATTCCCAGATCAGCCCCTTCCCTCCTATCCTAGCTCCAGAGAGAGAAGAGAATTTGAGCCAGAGGGGAACCGTGGGGACAACTAACGGGACATTTATTATCCAGGGAGCCAGGGCCCATCCTGATCTGAGCTCTGGGCAAAGCGTCCCCTCTTGGATCCTTTCCCATCCTGAACTCATCCTGAGAATTGGGGTTGGGGTCCAGGGAGGGGAGCCCCCTCTCGGCAGGCCTTAGTGATGGTATCTCTGTTGCTCAGGATGACAGAAGTTAAGTGAGGCTTCAAGAATGGGTACCAGGGAAAGGGACACGGGGGCCCACCATCTCCCACCCCCACAGGTGGCCACAGTCAGTTTCCCAGAACCCGGTGAGATGTGTCCCAGCCTGATTCCAGAAAGGGTGGGACCGATTCTGAGAGTGGCAGGGGAGGGACTGATGCAGGCTTTGGTAAGGATGCGGCCCAGATTCCAAGGCCAGGCCAGGATGGAGCTGAGGGGGTGGAGGATCAAAGGTACGGCCCCAAACTTTTCATATCCAGGTTCTGGAGAGGGAGGCCCAGTCTCCTGAGAAAAGAAGATGGGTGGGGGCTGTCCCAGATTTTCCCGAGATAAGCCAAGTTAAGTTTTCCAGATGATGTAGGGGTTTCAGCCTTGGAGTGATGGGAAGAGAGAGGAGGTGGTGGTGGCAGGGCTGGAAAGGACACAGGGAAGTCAGGATGGGTCAGAGGGACTCGCCTCTTCGCTTTGCTGCTCCTTTGTCTGCCCCAGGCTCTGCCACAAGTTGGGTGGAACCCTGGTTCAGTGGTTCTTATCTTCAGTTTCTACTGGGGCTCCCATGAGCTTCCTCAAAGTGGCTGTTTCCTCTGTGGAAGCCACGGTGGGGGTGTGTGTGTCACCCCATAAGGTCAAGATGGGGGCGGCAAGGGACAGGGTGTGTTGGCCCCTTTGGGTCCCTTGAGAAACCTCTTTGGAGATAGGGATCTCTCATACGGCCCCTTCCCTTGGCTACCTTGGTCTCTCCCCTCCCCCTCTGCCCAGGAATTCCCCTCCTTTTTTTTTTTTGCTTTTGAGAGCTGCATCCACTGCATATGCAAGTTCCCAGCCTAACAATGCGGGATCCGAGCTGCATCTGTGACCTACACCACAGCTCACGGCGACACTGGATCCCCAACCCACTGAGCGAGGCCAGGGATCGAACCCGCATCCCCTTGGATACTAATCAGATTTGTTTCCCCTGTGTCACAACAGGAAGTCCAGGAATTCTTTTATTACCTTTGAGCGCCTCTGGTTTCTCCCTACCCCCTGCTTGGACTCCCTGCTCCAACTCTCCCTGAGAGAGGAGCTGATGGCTAAGAGAGTGGCGGCTCCCACTCGCTTTGTTTCCCAGGGCCCATCCAGCAGGCTGGAGACTGATGTCCAGGCTGTGCCCTCCTTCTCGCCTCCCTGGTTGTCCTCCCTCCAGGTCCCCGTCCATCCCTCGTCCTTCCAGTTCCATCATCACTAATGCATAAGCCCTGGCACAGACTCTGGTGTCAGGAGCTGGGAGGTAGTGGGGAATAGAGGAGTTTGCACCCAGCCCAGCAGGAGCACCTCCCACCAAAGGCATGGTGGAGGTGACAGTGATGGTGCCCATACCCTCCCACTCCTCGCTGTGGGGCCACCCATGTTCAATGAAAAGAACAGGTAGGAAAGAGGTTGGGGAGTTTCCGTTGTGGCTTGGCGGTAACAAACCCAACTGGTATCCATAGGATGTGGGTTTTATCCCTGGCCTTGCTCAGTGGGCTAAGGATCCAGTGTTGCCTTGGGCTGTGGTGTAGGTCGCAGATGCAGCTCAGATCTGGCATTGCTATGGCTGTGGCGTAGGCCGGCAGCTGTAGCTCCGATTTGACCCCTAGCCTGGGAACCTCCATATGCTGTGGGGATGGCCCTAAAAAGAAAGAAATAAACAAACAAAAAACAAGAAAGAGATCGGGGTATTGATAAAGGGACTTTATTGAATTGTCCAGTGATGTTCTAGGGGTGGAAAACCTCCTGTCCCCCAACCCTGCCCCCCGCTTCCGGCTTCTAGTGACCCATCCCCAGCCCGGGCGCAGCAGAGACTGCTTTTCTGCCAAGGGAAAGCACCTCCGTGCATAAAGGAGAGATCAGAGAGCTAGAGAATGTCTGGAAAAGGAAGCAGAGAACCCTAAGCCAGGGGCTCTGCAAGAGAAGGTACAGGGAGAGCAGCCTGGGGCCACGAGAGAGGCAAGAAACATGGTCCCACCGTCCCCTTCTCCCCTCTCTGCACCCTCTTCTCCAGCTCCCAGCCGGGTGTCGCTGCTGCCCGTACATTCCAAGTTCTTTTACATCTTCTTTGCTGTCGCCTCCCTCTTATGCCCGAAGGCCTCCTCGTTCCTTTTTTTTTTGCTTTGTAGAGCCGCACCTGCGGCATATGGAGGGCCCCAGGCTAGGGGTCTAATCGGAGCTCCAGCTGCTGGCCTACAGCAATGCCAGATCCGAGGAGCATCCGTGACTTACACCGCAGCTCATGGTGACGCCAGAGCCTTAACTCACTGAGCGAGCCCAGGGATTGAACCCATGTCCTCATGGATACCAGTCGTGTTTGTTACCACTGAGCCGTGATGGGAACTCCAGGCCTCCTTATTCTTGAAGAGTCAGATCAAACATCCATACAGTGTAGCTTTGAGATGACCTCCGCTTCGCTCTCAAGCTGCCTGCTCCTACCTCTGAGTTGGCACACACACCACCTGCGGCCATTCTCTGCTCTGTCGTCCGCTGTGCCCCGACTCAGCTCTGGGTCTCTGAGTCTAGCGCAGTTCCGGCCCGGAGCAGGCACCAAAGACCCAGGCACCAAAGACGGTGTTGGTGGCGTGAGAGAGAGCAGATGTTTCCCAGGAGACGGAGGAGGAAGAGGGATGGCCTTGGGGGATGGGAAGGGGCTGCAGAGGAGGGGGAGGGGGCAGAGGGGAGGAGAGGGCATAGGGCGAGGGGCCGGAGGGGTGGCCTTGGGCATCAGACCACTGTACTGAGGGTGGAGGAGTCCTCAGAGCGCACAGGCAGCACGGGGACCCGCTTGAGGGGCCGTCGGCTCTCATCTCGGTTCTGCCACACGTAGTGGACCAGGTAAGCCACCACGAGCACCAGCCAGCCCCCCATGGTGACCAGGAGGGCCACATCGGTGCTCCTCTGGGCCCCACCCCGCCCTGCCCCACACAGCTCTTCCTCCCCCGCCAGTGGCAGGAACTCCTGGCCCACGAGGTCTGGTCTGGCTCCGGGGCCACACACGATGCCCGTCCCAGTGCCCGGTGCCAGCCTCACCTGCCTGAGCACCTCCTGGAGGGCACAGTCGCAGCGCCACGGGTTGGCAGACAGGTTCACTTGGATCTGCAGCCCCACGAAGGCTTCCACGGGCACCGAGGCCAGCTGGTTGGCGGAGAGGTCGAGGTGGCGCAGCGTGCCCGCCAGGCCCTGGAAAGCGGCCCCCGAGAGGTGGGCTAGGATGTTGTGGGACAGATCCAACTCCTCCAGGACAGGCAGGTGCTGGAAGGCGCCAGCCGGCACCGTCACCAGCTGGTTGGCATCCAGGTAGAGCTTGCGGGTGTCGTTGGGGATGGCGGTGGGCACGGCGCTCAGACCCGCCTGGCTACAGCGGAATGTCCGCTCCCCAGCCTCCTCGGCCACGTAGCAGCCTTGGGGAGATACCGGGGGGCTGGGCACACTACCCCCTGTGCCTATCACCAGCAGCAGGGACAGGAGGTGACAGCCTGGTGGGAGCATGGCCACAGACTGACATAGTCCTGGAGTGGAGCAGGATCTGGGGAAGAATAAAGCCCCATAAAGGAAGAGTGAGTCAAGAGAATGCCATTCCCAGGAGTTCCCGTTGCGGCTCAGCAGCAATGAACCCTACTAGTATCCATGAGGCTGCATGTTCGATTCCTGACCTTGCTCAGTGGGTTAGGGATCTGGCATTGTCGTGAGCTGTGGTGTAGGTTGCAGACACAGCTCTGCATTGCTGTGGCTGTGGTTTAGGCCAGCGGCTATAGCTCTGATTCAGTCCCTAGCCTGGGAACACCCATATGCCATGGCTGCAGCCCTAAAAAGACAAAAAAGAAAAAAAGAGAGAGAGAACGCCACTCCCTATGGCCAGCTCTCTCTTTTTTTGAAGTCCCCCTGCAGATTCTTTTTGGGCTGAAGCTTCTCCTTCAGGTGACTTTTTTGCTTCTTTGGGGTCTAAGACTCCTTACCGGGCCCTTTGGGTAAAGGGTCTCCTGGGTCTGAGACGCTTCTAGAGTCTCTGATTCTGGAGGGCTAATTTATTGGCTCTCAGTCCAAGGTCCTGTTGGCTTTTCTGAGTCTGGGGGCTTCTAAGCGTCTGCTTCTGCTCAAGTATTGATATCTTTCCTTGGAATAAAGGCTTTTCCTGCCAGCCTCCCTGGGTGGCTGCCAGGTGGGCCAGGTAGGCACCAGATGGCCCGGTTGGCACTCGTGTGAAGGAGCTGAGGAAGTTGGGATCAGCACTTGGACTTCACGGCACCCAGCTAGACCAGGTGACTCAGGCCCACCGTCCATGCCCCCTGCCCCAATTTCCTGGGACCCCGCCCCTCTGCCCGCCCCAGCTCTTTCCTCTCCACCCCACCCTTCCCCCTGTCTTCTCCCTCTTCCTCCCAGCCTCTCACCCCTGTCGGTGGGAGAGCCTTCTCCTGTGCTGCCTTCTCCCCGGAAGTAGCCTCCCTGCTGCTCGGCTCTGGAGACCCACTTCCTCCGCCAGAAGCCCTGCTTGCTCTCGCTCGTAGCTGCTGGAAGTTGGGGGCTGGGGACCGAGTGTTGTGTTTCCTGGCATGTGACTCCGGTCCCCAGGTGTCGGATACCTGAGCCCCGGCCTGGCCAGATGATGCCAGGAGAGGGCAGATCCCAGGCCCTGATGAACTCTGCCATGGGAAGACCGGGCCCCAGTTCCATTCGCTGCTTCAGGCTTCCCTTCCAAAGCCCTGACATTGCCTCCTCTCTCTTGCCTCTCCCAGCCGAGGCTGAGACTCTGCCTTCTAGAACCTCTGCCCTTTGCCCAGAGCCCGGCTGAGCAGAAGGATCGCTGCCTGGCAGGCCTGGAGGGACAGATGGCGGCATCTTACCTCCACTGCCCCCAGCAACCTGCCCCCCCCGCCCCCCCCCGCCGCCCTCTGCCCTCCTGCGGTGCCCTGTCGCTCCCTCATCCACGATGAATAAACTTCCTTTAGATTCTGCCTTGGAAAACTTCTGTCTCTCCCAAGGACCTCACCTCCTGGCTCCCTTTTTGCCTGGGGGTGGGGGGGCACTGTGGCTCAACTGTGATTCATTCTCCACTCTGTCGCTAGATGGCCCCTTAAGGAGACGGAAGGGGTTCTTCGAAGCTTCTGACGACTGACCTGGTCATGTGCAAGTTTACTCATTGATATTCTGTTCTGGATTGGAGCTGACTCAGGCTCTCTTAGGTTGTCGAGGCCTTGAGCTCCAAGTTGGTACTATTTTATTTTATTTTTACAGCCGCGCTTGCAGCATGGAAGTTCCGGGCTAGGGGTTGAATCAGAGCTGCAGCTGATGTCTTCGCCACAGCCACAGCGACTCTGGATCTGAGCGGCATCTGTGACCTATGCTGTAGCTTGTGGCAACGCCAGATCTTTAACCCAATGAATGAGGCCAGGGATCGAACCTGCATCCTCACGGATACAGGTCAGGTTCGTTACCCCTGAGTCATAATGGGAACTCCTATGTCAGGTTCTTAACCGGCTGAGCCACAAGAGGAACTCCCACCACCACATTTTTTTTTTAATTAAAAAATTGATAAGAGGGAGATATACCTGGGTTGGTGATAGCTCAGTTTCCTCTGCTTTCTAGAATCTTCCAGAACTCCCCAACCGGTGGGATTGTATCTGCAGAGAAATAGTGTGTCAGTTGGATACCTTATCGCTTGCTGACATCACACAGAGCTTGGGAGGTCAAGACGAAATGGGTTCATAACCCTCTGAGCCTCACCGGGAGCTCCCAAGTTGGTACTTTTAATTCACCCTCATGCCCAGGAGCCCAGGAGGTTTCGGGCGACTTATTCCCGAGGACCTTTTGATCCAACCATCATTTGCAGCCATGTCATCCTCTCCTAATATAATGGAGGGGAACAGCAGAGTTGATGTCACAGAGATTTGCACAAAGGGCAGTGAGGTCATATGCTGTGAAGACATTTCTTTGTGTGTGTGTGTGTGTGTGTGTGTGTCTTTCTGCCTTATCTAGGGCCGCACCTGTGGTATATGGAGGTTCCCAGGCTAGGGGTCTAACAGGAGCTGTAGCTGCCGGCCTACACCACAGCCACAGCAACGCAGGATCTGAGCCGCGTCTGCAACCTATACCACAGCTCACGGCAGTGCCGGATCCCCAACCCACTGAGCGAGGCCAGGGATTGAACCCGCAACCTCATGGTTCCTAGTCGGATTCGTTAACCACTGAGCCACAATGGGAACTCCCCGTGAAGACATTTCTGATAAGGAAAACCTTGCTGGGTTTTGTAAGGGACTATGGGTGACCAGGATCGGATACGTAACTGCAGGGTCCTGTGTAAAATGAGAATGTGGGCTCCTCTGTTCAAAACCATTAAGAATTTCAAGACGGCAGTAGGGGCAGGTCACAAAACCAAGGGCGTGGGGGCCTGTGGGACTGCACAGGTCGCATGTCCCCGAAGCTGGCCCTGTAGCTGACTTTTGAACAAGCAATGTCAGAAGCGGGATGGAAGCGAGAATCAGAGGGTAGGTACTGGATGATGTCATCTCTGGGGAGGTATTCACTGCTGACTCATCCTGGCGACGTCGGCAGTGTCACTTCTCAGACTCACATTTGTCCAAGGAATTAGATGAGACACATTTTCTTTTTTCTCTTTTGGTCACGCCCTCCATACAGGGTAGAAGTCTTTGCAAGGCACCTGTGGAAACACGAGGGCTACGCAGTGAGAGGGGTGTGCGTGTGGCCAGAAACGGCATTTTGGAGAAATGCCATTTCCCAGCTGTGTGACCTTGGGAAACTACTTAAACTCTCTGCATGGCAATTTGCTCATTTGTAAAGCGGAGACAGTAAAAATATCTACTTCACAGGCCTGTTCTTATTTTTTATCGTTTATTTATTTACTTATTTTTACTTAATGAACTACCTATCCTTTTCTTATAGCACTTTTATTATTTATTTATTTGTTTATTTTTCGTACAGCACTTAAAAAAATTAAAGTATAGGGAGTTCCCGTTATGGCTCAGTGGTAACAAGCTGGACTAGGAACCATGAGGGTGCAGGTTTGATCCCTGGCCCCGCTCAGTGGGTGAAGGATCTGGCATTGCCGTGAGCTGTGGTGTAGGTCACAGAGGAGGCTTGGATCCCACGTTGCCGTGGCTGTGGTGTAGGCCTGTGGCTACAGGTCCGATTTGACCCAAACCTGAGCCCAGGAATTTCCATAGGTCATAGAAAATAAAATAAAAAAATAATAAAAAATGATAGTCGATTTACAATGTCATGCTAATTTCTGCTATACAGCAAAGAGAACCAGTCATGTATATACACACACATTCCCTTTCTTATATTATCTTCCATCATGGTCTATCCTGAGAGACTGGCTATAGTTCCCTGAGCTGTACAGTAGGACCTCATTGCTTGCTTGTTCATTCTAAATGGAATAGTTTGCATCCATCAATCGCAAACTCCCCATCCAGCCCACTCCTTTTTTTAATTGAAATATGGTTGATATATTATGTTGCGTTAACTTCTGCTGTACAGCAAAATGATTCAGTTTTACATACATGTACTGTTTTTAAAAAATATTGTTTTTTTCCATTATGGTGTATCATAGGACAGCAGTCTGTTTTAAAGATTAAAAGAGTTTATCCATGTAAAATCCTTTGCTCAGTGCCTGGAACAGAACAGATGCTAAAAAATGTTGGCCGTGATTGTTACTGAAGGAGGAGCTGGTGTTCAGGAGGGAGGAGGAAGGGGATCTGAGGTGGTGGCCGCCCAGAATTTCTAGTGAGGTGGTAATGCAACTGGAAGTGTCCTAGGAAAGCTTTTCTTTCTTTTTAAAACAAATTCTATTTAAAAAAATTTGGCGGGAATGGACTGGGGCCTTGGGATGGAAATGCTATAAAATCGGGTTGGGACGATCGTTGTACAACTATAAATGTAATAAAATTCATTGAGTTAAACAAAATTTTTTTTATGGCCTCCCCTGCAACATATGTAAGTTCCCCGGGCCAGGGATTGAATAGGAACAGCTGGGGCAACGCAGGGTCTTTAACCCACTGTGCCAGGCCAGGGGGTGGAACCTGTGGCCCAGCAGAGATCCTGTTGCACCACAGTGGGAACTCCTATAATTTTTTTTACGGGAGATTTTCTTAAAGCTACTGTTTTTACATCCAATGACTGACCTTTTGATCTGCAATATTTACAGTACTCTAAACTGCTTCTTTTCATGGGAGCAAATCTCAATTGTCTGTATCAAAGAGTATGCAGACTGAGGGGTTCTTAAAGAAGAGTCTGCTCCTGGCTCCTGGAGGGAGGTTCTGGTTCCCTGGCATTGGCTCTGACCCTGGAAGGCCCTGGCCAGCTCAGCCCTTTCCCTCTGCAGCCCAAAATAGCGAACCACAGGGCTGGGCAAGGGGAGGAGAGCCGACTGGCTACTGGCAATGCTGCCTGTCCCGGCACCTCCTGTTTCTCACCAGTGCTCTGTCTGCTTGCATCACTGCACCGTCTTCCGCTGCCATCGCATGTCTGGGATGCCCTCCCCACCCCCCCAAAAAAATAAACACAACTGCCAAAGAAGTAAACAGCTCTTAGCTTCCTTGTACTTGCTCTGGGTGTGACCTCAATACCACCCGTTCAGGAAGGAGGGAGGTGAGGTGGAGGGAGCGGGGGGGGGTGGAAGGAACGAATTGGAGGGGAGTAGGGGAAAGTAAGAGCGGAGGGGTGCCGGTCATGCCCCCAGTGGTCAGGGGAAGGGGCCCTGTCTCTTGATGCCCCACATCCTCGCTTCCCACCGCCGCATCACCCCAGGAATATGTGCCGGGCTTAAACTCCGCCCCTGTTTGCTATCTCGGTCCACACGGGTGTATCTACCGCAAGCAGAGGCTATGCCACCCTGCGAGATGGAAACACCCCAAGGCCGTGTCTACTTGAGCAGACTACGGAGCTCTCAGAGGGCGGGGAGGGTCTGTAAAGGTGACTCACTCGGTTTTAAGAACACAAACACTTTTCATGAAAAATTTAAAACTAATAATCTCACGTTACACAAAGTTTGAAACTGGAGAATGAAGATCATCCCAAACCCCTCCATCCTAACACAAGCTCTGTTTTTATTTTACTGAATTTCCACAGCCTAGTAAAGTAGATGCTGAGAGATCATTCAAATGTGGAATGGATTAATAAAAGGTGATATGTTATGGAGCGTGTATTATGTGCCAGGAATTGTTCTAAGTGCTTCACGCTTAATGACTCATTTAATCTTCACAACAACATGAGCTGGGTATTACCATGATCATCACCATCCTTCATTTCTAGGAACTGCAGCACAGAGAGGTTCGGTAACTTGCCTAAGGTCACACAGCTGGGAACTACAGGAGCTGGGAGTTACCCTGGTGCCAGGATCTTACCAGTGTTGCTCTATTTTGTCTCATTCTAATGCTTACTGCATATGCAGGTTTACAAAAACATTTTATTATGGAAAATTTCGGACATAAAAAAGTAGAGAAAATAATATAAGGAATCTCATATCCTGATCTCCCCGTTTCAATAATTATCACCTCGTGGCCCGACTTGTTTCTTTTATGCCCTTCCCCCCATCCCTAGCGCAGATTATTTTGAAGCAAATCCAGTCACCATATCATTTCACCCACATTTTAGTCTTTTAGCACACACTTACAAAAGATAAGGAAATTTTTTTCTTTTTGGTCTTTTTAGGGTCACACCCGGGACATATGGAAATTCCAGGCTAGGGGTCGAATCAGAGCTGCAGCTGCAGGCCTACACCACAGTCACAGCAACGCCAGATCCGAGCTGTGTCTGCAAACTACACCACAGCTCATGGCAATGCCAGATCCTTAACCCGCTGAGTGAGGCCAGGGATCGAACCCAAGTCCTTATGGATACTAGTCAGGTTCGTTAACTGCTGAGCCACGACAGGAATTCCAGGGTTTTTTTTAAGGCCAAACCTGTGGCATATGGACGTTCCTGGGTCAGGGGTGGAACCCAAGTCTCTGCAGCAACCCAAACTGCTGCAGTTGGATTCTTAACCCACTGTGCTCTAGTGGGAACTCGAGGATTTTTTACTAAAAAAAAAAAAAAAGGAAAAGGAAATTACCATAGTGCCATAACATGGCTTAAAATGTATATTTCATTAAGATCTATTTGAATAGTTAGTATTCAAATTTCCTCAATAATTTTTTCATCCTTTTTTTTTAGGGCTGCACTCGAGGCATATGTAAGTTCCCAGGCTAGGGGTCGAATTGGAGCTGTGGCTGCCAGCCTATGCCACAGCCACAGCAATGCCAGATCAGAGCTGCACCGCGGCTTGTGGCAACGGGGGATCCTTAACCCACTGAGCGAGGCCAGGGATTGAACCCGCAACCTCATGGATACTAGTCAGATTTGTTACCACTGAGCCACTACAGAACTCCTGAGTCTTAATTTCTTTTAAGTCTCTCCCTCTCCTTCTTTTCTTCCAATTTGTTTTTTTTTTCTGGCTTTGCCCGAGGCATATGGAAGTTCTTGGGCCAGGGATAAAAACCTCGCCACAACACAAGCCACTTAAGTGACAATACCAGATCTTCAACCTGCCGCATCACAAGGGAACTCCTCCAATTTATTTTTTAAGGGAATTGGGTGTTTGTTTGGCTGACTGCATCCCTGGGGAATGTTCATGAGGTTTTATATCCTGATCTTGTCACATAACCTAGAAAACATCTTCCCATACTGCCATGTGGTATTCACAGTCATTTACTATATGGCTTCCTATTTTGCCATCGCATGCATAGTACTGTAATTTTTCTCCCCTGGGGTATTTAAGTGGCTTTCAGGTTTCCATTGCTGTAAATCATGCTAGAATGAACATCCTCACACTCAATACATAGGATGTACATCCTTAGAACCTGCTGCCAGAAATGTAATCATGGCTCTGAGGCCTGAATGATTTTTCAGCCTCTTGACCCATATTACCAGTGGTTTGTCCAAAGGGTTATGTGTTCTCCACACCACATAAGGGTACTGTCACTCATTCTGAACAGTTCTTAGGCCTTTTCAAGGCTGAAGGATGTTTGGAATTCCCATCGTGGTTCAGAGTTAATGAACCCGACTAGCATCCATGAGGAACTGGGTTCGATCCATGGCCTCACTCAGTGGGTTAAGGATCCAGCATTGCTGTGAGCTGTGGTGTAGGTTGCAGATGCGGCTTGGATCCTGTGCTGCTGTGGCTCTGGTGTAGGCCAGTGGCTAAAGCTCCAATTCGACCCCTAGCCTGGGAACCTCCATATGCCATGGGTGCGGCCCTAAAAAGACAAAAAAAAGGCTGAAGGATGTTTGGTGAAGACATGGTAATTATGAGGGCAGAGAGCTAGAGAAGAAAGATGATGACAGAGACTCAGGCTAAATTAAGCAGAAAGTGATCCACTATTTACCACAAAGGTAGAGTGAGTCATTTGCTCTCTTCATTCCCGTCGTGAAACAAAACAAAACAAAACAAAACAAAACAACAAAACGACCTGATAACAGTAGCTATTACTAGGGCATGGCACGTCCAGCAATCTTTCTGTTAGACTATGTGTTAGACCCTTATTTGAGATGTGGATCCAGTCTGGGTCATTGAACTTCACAGAGAGTGAGGAAACTGGCAAAGAGCAGAGAGCCTGATCAACTTCAGAGAAGTTGGAAGAATCCCAGAGAAAAACTGAAGGAGTTAAGCAGGCTCATTTCTGGAAAAAGACTTTTTTTTTTTTTTTTGCCTCAATACTGTGGAGGTTTCTAGGGACAGGACAACACTCAGTTTTTGCTTATGATTTCGGAAGGCTGACCTTAAGGAAAGCAGCCTCCGCCAACCGGCAGGAACACAGGCGAAAGCTTTTCAGATTTGGGATGATTACTTAGGTCTTGTCCTGAGTGCTCTCGGACTACTGGTCCTCCCACTCTGAGTAGCCTGTTCTCCGGCTCCGAGTCGGTCAGACATCCACCTGCTGGTGCCCACTACTGACTCCTGAGGGGGGCGAGAAGCGGCGGCAAACTTCAGCTTTGTGACAACCATTTCCTGGCAGCCTCCTGGGGAGGGCCGGGTGAGGTCATACGGGAGTGCTCGCTAGGTTTCCTGGGCCAGCGTTCTCCTTTCTGTCCCCTCACCTTCATTACAGCCGATCGGGTTGGCGTGTCATGACACCACCTGACCCTGGTCTTCCAGCCCTGCCAGGCCTCCAGTGGATGTGGAAGCTGGATTGGGGGAGTGGAAATTACTCAAACACCTAATGTGACATGGAGAGTGGGAATGACCCAGGAGACCTCAAGAGCCATTTAGCTCAACTTCCTACAGAAATAGTTCCCTACAATGCAATAGTTGCTTGAGATACATTCTTTTAATTAAAAAAAAAAAATTTTTTTTTTTTTTTTGTCTTTTTAGGGCTGCACCCGCAGCATATGGAAGTTCCCAGGCTAGGGGTCGAATTGGAGCTGCAGGGGCCGGCCTATGCCACAGTCCCAGCAATGTGGGATCTGAGCCAGCAATGTGGGATCCGAGCCACCTCGGCGACCTGCACCACAACTCACTGCAATGTCAGATCCTTAACCCACTGAGCAAGGCCAGGGATAGAACCCATGTCCTCATGGATACTAGTTGGGTTTGTTACCGCTGAGTCACAATGGGAACTCTGTTGAGGTACATTCTTTTGAATTTGCACAACCTCAGAGGTAGCTTTTCACAGGTGTGGAATCAGAGATTAAGATACGCTATTGGCCTAGGGTCATGCAGCTGGTGAGGAGTGCCTGATAAGCCTACCTGGCAAATCTGTGCCAGGAAAAGCTGTGCCCTGGCCTTTAGAGCCCGCAGATGTGAAAACGACAGACCAGAGACCCTCCCACCCCAAACCACTCAGTTGACTTGGGCCTGGGACTCAGGGTTCTAGTTATTCAGCAGGGAGCCTTCCCAAGTCACATGTCCTCTTCCGACGTCTAATGTGGTGAGGCCGAGGATGTGGCCGGCCCAGGCCAGTCCAGGTCAGATGTAACTGAGCAGGTGGCAGGCTGTGGGCAAACAATGCCCACAGACTGCATTCTCTACCCTCCAGACTCTCATCCTAAACAACGTCGTGAAAAAACCCGCTTCCAGGAGGGCCCAGGAGGCAAAGAGCTAGCCTAGTCGTTTGACGGAGGGCCAGGGCAGAGGCACTGAGGTGGAGTCGAAAATCTTTGACTTGGGATCAGAATCTCTCAGTTCGAGTCCAGCTTGGGGGCCAGCAGGGACCTATGGCAAGTTACTTAAGACTCCAAGTTTCTTCATCTGCAAAACCCGGCAAAAGTGAACTCCACATGAGCGCGGACGCGAAAGAAGGAATTATTATGCGCCAAGGCGATACTGTCTGAACTTTGTACCGCGCGCTACCGTTAGAAAGCTCCGTGCGGCCCCAGCGGCCTGGGCTGGAGCAGGGGTGAAAAACTACCACTCCCAGGAGGCGTCGGGCGGGCAGGCGCTGGGCGGTGACGTAATGGGGGCCGGCGCGGGGCGCTGATTCGGCCCGAGCTGCCAGCCGGGTGGCTGCCGCCGCGGGTTGTTACAGCTGCTGGAGCAGCAGCGGCCCCCGCCCCCGGGTACCCCTCCCGGGCCCTCGACCTCCGGCCCCGCGCGGTGAGTCCGGAGAAGCGGGCTCGGAGTGGCTGAACCGGGAGCCTCCGGGGGCTAGAAGCGGGACGGGAAAGAAGGTGGGGGCTGCTAAGGAGGCGTCTGGGACTGGAGGGGTCCCGGACCCGGTAAGCGGAGGTGGAGGGGGTGCATCACCCCAGAATGGTGCATCACTCGAAGGGATGGGCAAAGGGGAAAGCGGGGACGGGAGGCCGGGAACGGAGCGTCGAGGAGGAGCGCTCGGGCCGGGGGTGGGGGGCGGGGAGCAGCTGGGCTTTGGGGATAAAGGTTTGGCCGCTTCCAGGACTGGGTGAACGCGTGGGGGTGGGGCTCCGGGCCGGGCCAGGCTCCGAGTGAGAGGTCCCAGGCTGGGGAACGGAGCGGAGGTCCCCCATTTCGGCTTGCAGTCCCACTCAGAAAAACCCCAACAATAGTAAGGACTCCGCCTCCTCGCTTCGCCCTCTCCCCTTGCAAGTTAGGGGTTCGCTGCTCTACTCGACGCCTTTCCATTCCCACTGCCCTCCGGAGGCAGGGCCATAGCTGAGAGGTCAGCGAGCGACGGTAGCTCTCCGGGTTAGGGGGTGGGCAGAATGAGAATGGCATGCTGCCAGGGACTCCTCGTTGGGGTCCAAGTTGCAGGCTTGGATGCTTTGTGCTTCTCACCCAGAAGGTGAAAGATTTGCTGCCCTTACTTGGGGGAGGGACTCGGAAGTGCTCACCTGACTGCTGGCACTGTGGCCTTGGCTTGGGTGTCTGACAGGCTGGGCAGGGATATTTGTGTTGGGAGCCAGAGGCGAAGAGAGGGAAGGAGCAGGAAAGAGCTACCAGCGAGAAAGTAGTTAACAGAACAGAGTTGCTGCAGGCTCTGGTTTGAGGCAGGTTATGAAACCACATCAGGGACTGGCACGAACAGCCACCTGCCAGCTATGGCAGTACAACTTTTCAGCCTCAGCTGCCATACGCTTTTTCTGTCTTTGCTAGCTTCTCCCCACTTCTCCCCTTCTGCGCTGGGGGAAGTTGGTTATTTCACTAATGGAAGTGATATGGAGTCTTAGTCACACAGAAGCCTCAAGAATGCTGCTTGCTGCCTGTCTTTTTCTTAGTTTATTGACCTCTTCTTTTTTTTTGGGGGGGGTGGTCTTCTGGGGTTTTCTGCTTTCAGGGCATCTAGGGTTTCAGGCTGCGGAAAGAAGCTTTCCCAGGCATCGGTTAAGTCATAGGTCTGAGCCCCTCCTAGAGTCATCAGGCTTCGCTGGATGCCTCGTTACAGCCAGAAAGGGGTGTGGGATGATCTGGGACTCAGCAAGGCTCTTGGCACTCCTGGGCAAAATACCAGGGAGGGCTAGAGGTCTCACTTGCTGGCTACTTTGACAGCCTTTTAGGTCAAGGTTAGGGAGAAGTGGGGAGGGGAGGCAGTTTCTGGTCGGACTCAGGGAACTCTTTCTCCTTAGTCAGTAGTTAAGTCCTTCAGAGCCCTCACTTCTTAGCTAGTCCCCCTGCCCCCCAGCATTCCACCTGGTGGAAGCATTTGCATAGTAGGTGTCCCAAGAGCTTTGTTAGGGTAACTGAAGCCCTAAGCCCAGGGGAGGTAAACAACCGAGCCAGTCCCGGTTTTCTAGTTCCTTGGGTTTCTGTGAGGCCCAATTATCCAGCTTAATGGGTTGAGCTGATGGGCCCCAGGAGCATCGCTGCTGCTAAGGTGTGCCCGGGCTGTAGTTTGTCTGTTTGTATGTTGGGAAGGCGTGTTGTGGGTCACGTTTCCCCTGGGGTCTCTTAAGTTCGGAGCCTCCTGAGAAGAGGACACTCATTCCCATCATCCTGGAAGTAGGGAAGCGATCCTTGAGATTTCCACCTCCCACGCAGGTTCTGTGATCCTAGCCAGAGATTGAGGGCAGCTGAGTCTGCGGGGGTCTGTTAGTCGCAGCAGGGTGAGGGAGGTGGCCTTCTGGGCACTTCCAGGATAGCCCCAGGAAAGATGAGGCTGTCACCATGGCGATGACCCTAGGGTCTCTATCGGGTAGGATCTTCCCTCAGCTCGGGAGGTGAGCCAGTACAAAGGTGCCACCTGTTCAAACCTCCTGCTGGTCACAGGGCCCTCGGGATCTGGGGAACAGCTGAGCTCTGGACAAGGGGCTGCTTATTCTCCTCTTTACCTGCATCTGGGAATCCAGCTTGGCTGCAGTGTTTCCTGGGCATCAGGGCAGCCCTCCCGGTTCCTTCTGCTGCAGGGCTTCTTCCCTTGGAGCTGGGCAGGGGAAGGCACGGTGCTGACTCCCCCACCTGGAAACAGGTGCTGGGAAAGGAGGTGAGGACGGGTGGGCAGCAAGGAAGGGGGCAGGAGAGAGGCTGAGGGTGTGGTTTTGTGCACCCTAGGAGACCCCAGCCACCCGTGGGAGCTGTAGATGCTGGCCACGTTCTCCCTCCTTGCCTCTCCTCTGGTGGAGAAAAGGGCCCTGCTGGTTTGGCAGCAAAGTGGGTGTCATCATGAGGGTTAACTGAGTGGCTGCCAAATGGGTAAAACATCTGTATGGGTTGTTTTCGTGTGACCAAGAAGGCGACTTCCAGGTCTGGGCAAAGGTTGTCGCTAGGCTGTTTTGTCTTTTCTTCTCCTTCTCTCTCTTTCTGCCCTGCCAGCCCTCCTGGATCAGGACGGTGGGGGGAAACCCAGGATTGGAGCATTAGGGAAGATGGGCAGAAGCACTGATCCCCAAATATTTCATCACTCCCCGCTCTCCCCTCTTTTGGTTCCTGCTAATGGGGAGGCCGGGGGGCTCAGCGGTGGAGATGTCCCCCATCGGACCCCCTGCAGTGAGATGGGTCGAGCAGGGGACGTGCTGAGTGATTCTCAGGGGGACAGACCTCCTCTCCGGTCCCTTGAGCTTCGTGGGAAGAGGGCCCTCTGGAGAATGAGGTTGCAGGACGGGCAGTGCTTTCCTTGCTCTGGGGCCAGATGCTTTCGGAGGATCTGTCGATCCAGGCGGTCCCAGTCCCTGGAAAGGCACTGTCCTGATTGGATGATGTGTGGAGCAGCCTGTGTTTATCCCAACCCAGCTGTGGGACCTGAATAGAGTTACATCTCCACGGCCTCCTCACTTCAGAATCAAAACAGCAGACGTGCTTGGAGTTCGTGGGGAGGGTAGAGCCTCGCTCCCCGCAGGGTCTGGGGGGTGCGAGGTGGCAGGGAGAGTGGCGTGACCTGTCTCACTTGTGCCGCTTGTGTCGCAGAAGAGCGGCAGGAGAGGGGCAGCAGGATGAACGTGGGAACGGCGCACAGCGAGGTGAACCCCAACACGCGGGTGATGAACAGCCGCGGCATCTGGCTGTCCTACGTGCTGGCCATCGGGCTTCTGCACGTCGTGCTGCTCAGCATCCCCTTCGTGAGCGTCCCCGTCGTGTGGACCCTCACCAACCTCATCCACAACATGGTGAGGACCGGCCTTCGGGCGCCGAGGAGTAGGAGGCGCCCCCCAGATGGGGGCCACGTGTCAGGGAGACAACACCATCGCCAGAGCCCAGACCCAGCTCTCTTCTCTCTGCCGCACTCCCCCTTATTAGAACTCAGATGTTGGGAGCTCCCGTGGTGGCTCAGCGGTAATGAACTTGCCTAGTACCCCTGAGGATGCAGGTTCCATCCCTGGCCTCGCTCAGTGGGTTAAGGATCCACCGTTGCCGTGAGCTGTGGTGTAGGTGGCAGACGCGGCTTGGATCCCATGTTGCTGTGGCTGTGGTGTAGGCTGGCGGCTGTAGCTCCAATTTGACCCCTAGCCTGGGAACCTCCATTTGCCGCAAGTGAGGCCCTTGAAAAAAAAAAGATCTGCAGATATTTCTACACCTCTACGCTGGGATGGCATATGGACCCAGAAGATGGGCCACTGAGAGCTGAACTAAAGACCCCAAAGAGTCCGCAGGACCCAGGTGCCTAGCCTGGGGCAGAGGTACCCCTTTCCCAAGCTAGGATCTCACAGGGTCTTTCTCTCTTGCCCCTCGCCGCTCCCACACTGCCTGCTGTCTTCCTGGTGCACTTTTGGTGGGCAAGCAGGGGACCAGTTCCTTCCCGGCAGCCTGTCCCCTCCCAGCTGGTGCAGGGAGGCTGGCCCTGGGCTGGAGGGGCGGCACCGCCATGCCATGCCAGTTGTGCGGCTACCTCCTCCCCTTGAGTTCTCCTTGTGCCAGACCTGCCCTCTCACCCGGTGTGCCCCCTTATTCTCCGGGGGGGCGGGCCAGGCTCCCGGCTGCTCCAGCCTGACCTCCCACCCGCACCCTGTGCCCAGCAGAGGGGGCTCCAGATCTCCTGGAGCCTGTGTCTGTGACTGGGGTGGCGGAGCTGAGCTGGAGGGCCTCTGGCCTTTTGTGTCTTCTGACGATGCCCTTCGCTGCAGGGCATGTACATCTTTCTGCACACCGTGAAGGGGACGCCCTTTGAGACCCCGGACCAGGGCAAGGCGAGGCTGCTGACCCACTGGGAGCAGATGGACTACGGGGTCCAGTTCACGGCGTCTCGGAAATTCCTGACCATCACACCCATCGTGCTGTGAGTGTCGTGGGTAGAGGAGGATGCCAGCAGCAAGGCCTGGGGGACCCCGGGGCCCCACCAGGCTTAAAGCCCTCATCAGGAGCGGGAGGGCGGCGGGGAGCCTCCCTGGGTCCTTTGCTGGGCGCAGGCCTGTGCCTCCCTGGTCCTGGTTGGGGCTTCCTTTCTCCCAGTGAGCTGGGCCCACAGGCCTGGGGGAGAGCCAGGGGCTCGGTGAGCAGGGGCTTCTTCAGCCGGGGGAGGGGGGATCGTGTCACCCTACACCTGTTACGGGGGGGGGGCAGTCTTTTCCCATAACCCCTCGGCTGTCAGGAATCTGCCCCACCGCCGGGAGTCAGGGAGAAGGGGGTCTTCCAGACAGAGTCTTTTATCTGTCCCCGCCCTTCGCTGCCCAGGTACTTCCTCACCAGCTTCTACACCAAGTACGACCAGATCCATTTCATCCTCAACACTGTGTCCTTGATGAGCGTGCTCATCCCCAAGCTGCCCCAGCTCCACGGAGTGCGGATTTTTGGAATCAACAAGTACTGAGGGTGCAGGCCCTTCCAGGGGAGGGCGGGAGCCTGTGCTGGGAGGCTGAAGACAGAAGGAGCCTCCGGGTGCTGCCAGGGATGGCGGTGGCTCCTCTGGGCCCTAGTTTCCCCCTCACTTCCCCCGGTAGCAGACTGGAAGTAGCTTGTAGTGGGTTGGGGGAGGTCCCCCTGGGGCTCTGACCCCTGCGATTTTTTTTTTTTTTTGATCTTTTCCTTTTGCCTTTTGGGTAGAGACTCTGGGGGTGGTCACGGAATGGGCTGGGCCGCTGGGCTGGACACAGACCCGTGAGGTTGGGGCCAGAGGCCAGGGAAACCCCCGGCTCACTTGCTCATCCTCGGGCTGCTAAAGCACTTTAACCCCCGTGAGGGGAGCAGAGGGGACGGTACAGCTTCTAGTTCGCTTCACTTTAATTCTTAAGTCTTTAGGACGACACTCGGTGTGTGCTTATATGTGTACATATATGAAAGCAGGTGTGTGACATGCCTCATGCCTCTGGGTGGAGAATCATCTAATCCAAGTCAAAGAGGCCCCCCAGCCCCCGCACAGCCCGCCTGGGGTGCTGGGTGGGAGTGGGGAGGGTGAGGAGAAGGAGGGTGGGGCTGAGGGTGGCTGGCATGGTCCCACGGGTCGGGGGGCCGGGGCTGCCGC
>PVHT020001179.1:12083826-12106623 GCA_004024745.2 Catagonus wagneri | reverse complement strand
GTGACACGCATGCAGGGGGCCATCAGGCCACATCCCAGACAGCGTTGCTGGGCTGCAGAGTCCCGCACGGTCCCTGGAAGGAGCAGGGAGTGACAGGAGCGACCCGTGGGCCCTGCCAGCTCAGGCTGAGGAGATGAGGGGGCTGGGGGGCAGCTGCCTTCTCCCTGCCCCCATCTAACTGGGGTCTGTGTGCTTCAGAGGTGTGGGTGCCAGGGCCTCGGGGGAAGTGGGGGTGGTCACTGGCCCTATTTTCTGCCCGCTGGTCCCCCCCTAGCCCCCCATCCCCTGTATCGTAGGGAACTTTCACCTCAAAAAAATCTTTCTAAGCAAAGTGTGAATAGGATTTTTACTCCCTTTGTACAGTATTCTGAGAAACACAAATAAAGGACCGTGTGTTCCTATTTCCCCTGAGTCTGGCCTCTGCTTCCTGGAGGGCCCTGGCGGAGGGGGCAGGGGTGAGGGCAGTGCGGGCTCAGCAGTGGGTGGCGGTGGGGACCCGGAACTGCCGCCCCCAGCAGAGCAGGCTGGAGGGGCTGTGGGGAAGCTGGCAGAGGCAGCAAGCCAGCCGGAGAGCAGCGTTCTGCTCAGGGCTTGGCCTGGCTCTTCCCCAGACAGAACTGACGTCTCTGGGCTCCACAGGCTGGCTGAGCCAGGCTGGGCTGGCAGAGGGGTAGCTTGTGCCATGACCAGGGAGGGCATCAGTTTGGCCATGGCTTCACTAAGAAGCCAGAGGTCCGAGGGGTGGCCAGTCCTTTCCTCCGAATCCCTCTACTGCTTCACCTCTTCCTTTCCCGCAAAGGCTGCATCTCCTCCCGGCTTTTGTGTCTTTAGAGAAATCTTCCTGCTTCCTCCTGCCTGCCCCAAGCATGAGTGCCAGGGGCACAGGACTTATTTTAGGCTCACCTGGCTGGGAGAGGGAGGGGTCCTCACCGTGTGCTCTGGGCAGTATCATCCGTGAGTATGTGCGTACCTCCCACCTGCTTCCTGGGTCCCTTCTTGTTTTTTTCTTTTCAGCTCTGCACCTGCAGCATATGGAAGTTCCTAGGCTAGGGGTCGAATCAGAGTTGCAGCTGCTGGCCTACACCGTAGCTACTGCCATATCGGACCTGAGGCGCATCTGTGACCTAAGCCGAGCTTGCAGCAACGCTGGTCCCTTAACCCACTGAGTGAGGCCAGGGGTGGAACCTGCATCCTCATGGACACTCTATTGGGTTCTTAACCCACTGAGCCACAGCAGGAACTCCTCCTGGGTTTTTTACCTTTGGCCTCTCTGTCTCCAGCTCAGCTGCAATTCAGCTTATCAAAACCTTGAGAGGTGGGGCACCTAGCTTTCCAAGTTTTTTTTTTTTTTTTTTTCCATTTCCATATTAATAGCTTCCTGAGACATGGTGGCCAGGAAACGTGCAGAGATCTGACTCAGACGGGGTTCTGACAACCTCCAGTTTTGGTGAGTCGCTGAGAACAAAAAAGAGGTGGGTGGCCCCTGAGGTGGACCTGGGGGCCCTGGGCCCTGCCTTTCAATACACCCAGAATTCCTAGGTCTTGAGTGAGTTGAGAGTCGGCCACCGTGAGTGGGCCAGGGACAGAGGGGAGCATGGGTGAGTAGGGCCGGCCAGAAGAGACTTAGGGAGAGGCGGCCAGGAAACTTGTGAGGGATGGCCTGGCCCTAGGAGTGAGGCAGAGGAGCCTGAAGAAAGGGAAAGATCTCAAAAGGAAGGAGTTGCAGAGTCACTGACGAAAGGGGGCAGAGTAAGAAGGCCTTGGAGGAAAGAGCCCAGAGCGTCCAACAGGGTGGGGACAAAGAGCTGCGCTGGAGTTCCCCTCCTGGCTCAGCGGTAAGGAACTCGACTAGTATTCGTGAGGGTGCAGGTTCGATCGCCCACTCATTGGGTTAAGGATTCGGCATGGCCGTGAGCTGTGGTGTAGGCGGCAGATAGGGCTCAGATCCCGTGTTGCTGTGGCTGTGGCAAAGGCCGGCAGCTACAGCTCCTGTTAGACCCCTAGCCTGGGAACCTCCATATGCTGCGGGTGCGGTCCTAAAAAGACAAAAAAAAAAAGAAAAAGAAAAAGAAAAAAAAGCTGTTTGCTGCTTAGAGGTGTTGAACTGGCGATGGACCTTTGGAGGGTCCCACAGGGCAGGTGACTTGGAGAGGGACAGGGACCAAATGCAGACCAGGAGAGGGTGAAGGGGCGAGTGGGTAGGGGGAGATGCCCCAGGCGGGGTTTTGGGGTTCATTTTATTTTACCAAGTGTGAGGAGACCCTTCAGAACGCGACCACAAACTGAGGTGACAGGACTTGGGGGTGTCAGGGGACTGTCCAGGGCGCCCGGCTCCGAGCCACTCTTGAGCTTTCTTTTTTTTTTGTTTCCTTCCGAGGTCAGTTTATCACCATCTCACCGGGAAATGGTTGGAAGCGGCGCTCATCCAGCTGCCTTGCAGAACAGGAAGGGAGGGAGGCCCAGGAGGCGGCAGCCAGGGGAGAAGGGGTCTGTTGGGGTCCATCACCTGAGGTCTGGCAGCCACGCCCCTCGCCCCTTCCCAGGAGAGAGTCTGGCTGGGGGTGCTGGGCCTGCCTCCCCACCTGTCAGGCCCCTCTGAGCAGGGGGCCACCTCTGCTGCGGCAGCTGCAGAAAATAGGTCTCCCTTTCTTTATGGGGCCGTCAGCGCTCGGTCCTTCCTTCATCAGGGTTCCAGGAGGGGCAGAGGGGAGCCTTAGTGTGCAGGGACCACCACCCCCTCCAGAAACAGGGAAGGCAACTCATGGCAAGTTCTGGTTGTTCTAGAACTTTTGGCTCATACTCGACGCCCCCCTCCCCAGGCTGCCGAAGGTAGAGGATGCAAAAACCTGACTCAGTAGCCCTTTCCCCGCAACTGAAATTGGCTTCCTCTCCCCAGTTGGTCCAGGCACGATGCCCAAGGAATTTGAGAAATTCACAAGAGCTGTGGTCCAAGAGGTGGACCCTTGAGGGGATTTGATTGCTGTCAGAAGCCTCGTGGATGCTGACAGATTCCACTGCCTCTGTCTGGTGAAGAAGAAACGTTTCTTCGGCTACCAGTACGACAAGACAGACCTCACCCTAGTGGACATGCTGGAGATGGAAGAGGATGAAGAGCTCTTTGATGAGGTTTCTGGGCTCCAAGGTCAGTACGAGGTGGGTGGGAGACTTTGCCCGCTCCTGCTCCACCCTACTCTTGACTCCCTAACCCTCTTGACTGAGTCAACCAGTCAACAAAGAAACTGTGGGGTTTATACACATGCGTCCATACGCCTCAATTTAAGAAATGTACGGAAGAGGAATTCCCATTGTGGCTCAGAGGGGTTAAGAACCTGACAAGAATCCATGAAGATGTGAGTTCGATGCCTGGCCTTGATCAGGTGTTGCTGCAAGTTGCGGTGTAGGTCATAGATGGGGCTCAGATCTGGCATTGCCGTGGCCGTGTTAGGGGGGCAGCTGCAGCTCCAATTTGACCCCCAGCCCGGGAACTTCCATATGCTGCAGGTGCGGCCCTAAAAAGTAAAAAAGATAAATGTACGGAAGAGTTGCATGGGGAGAAGGGAAGAAGAATCATGGAAATTTCTTTTTTAGGGCTGCACCTGTGGCATATGGAAGTTCCCAGGCTAGGGGAACTTTGATCCCAGCGAGGCCAGGGATTGAACCCTCATCCTCATGGACACTAGTCGGGTTCTTAACCCACTGAGCCACAACAGTGGAAAATCTGTTTTTATGGGAAAGTCTTCCTAAATAGTCTTCTTTAGTATTTTTTTCCCTTTGTAAATAATTCACTTTAATTAAATTAATTTATTTGTCTTTTTAGGGCCGCACCTGCCGCATATGGAGGTTCCCAGGCTAGGGGTCAAATTGGAGCTGTAGCTGCTGGCTTATGCCACAGCCACAGCAACGTGGGATCCAAGCCACATCTGGGACCCACACCACAGCTCATGTCAGTGCCAGATCCTTAACCCACTGAGCAAGGCCAGGGATCGAACCTGTGTCCTCATGGATCCTAGTCAGCTTTGTTTCCACTGTGCCACGATGGGAACTCTATAATTTGCTTTTAAATGAGCAGAGGTCTTGCCCTGTGTTTATCATTTAAATGAGTAAATAAACGGAGGCGGTTTGCTTAGTGGCTAAGAAAGGACTCAGACTTTAGATTTGGCAGCATGTCACTGTTAAGCCTGGCTCTGCCCCTTACCAGCTGGGTGACCTCTGGACAAGCTGCTTTATCTAAGTTTGTTTCCTTATCTGTCAACTGGAGAAGACTGTTGTAAGCATCAAAGGAGATAAATTTCGTAAATCATTTACCACTGTGTCTGCACAGAGGGAGCATTTAATAAACGCTCACCCCAGTCATTCTGCTGCTGGCGGTTATTATTATTCTCCCCTCCTGTTCCCTGGAGATCATGACTGAATGGCAAGTTGCTGGTGAGCAGAACTCCCTCAGGACTTCTTTGCAGAGGAGTCTGTTCCATCCTCCTGCACCCAAGCTCAGAGATTCCTGGGGTTTGGGGGGTTTCAGAAGCCCCAGGGTAATGAACCCTCACTTGGAGACTTATTTCAGTGTCTCATGCCTCCTGGTGAGGAGTTTTCTAGCTCAGACATCCCCTGCAAAGTCCTTTTGGGTCTCACCCAGCGATGGAAAAGAATTCTAACACCACCACTGTACAGGTTTAGAGCTCCTGCCGTGTGCCAAGCGCTGCTGTTATGTGGCCAAGAACGGTGCCTAGATTACCCAAAGGTGCTGGGCTTCTCCACGAGTGGAGTTTATTTTATTGGTTGCTTTTTAGGGCCGTACCCACGGCATAGGGAGGTTCCCAGGCTAGGGGTCCAGTTGGAGCTACAGCCTTCACCACAGCTCACAGCAACACTGGATCCTTAACCCACTGAGCGAGGCCGGGGATCAAACGCGCAGCCTTCTGGTTACTAGTCAGATTCGTTTCCGATGCGCCACGATGGGAACTCCGCACAAGTGGAGTTTAATTAAGCAAGCCAGGGGCTTTAGGAAAATTTCAGTTTAGCATTTTTCAAAAACTCTGTCAATTGTCTAAAAAAAGAGAATTGCCCAGAGTCAAAACACTAAATGCCAGGTCTCAAAAAAAAAAAAGTCAGTTGGCCAAATGACAGGTTCACTGAGAACAGAGAAAAACTTTAAACCCGGACTAGGATGTTTTGCAACGATCATATTACTCCCCAGGGGGGGCAAAGTTTAAGTATGGAAAAAATAATTTGATTAAGTCAGTTAATTTCCTTTCAGGGAAAGTCTGTTTGCATAAAAACTTCAGAGGCAAAGGGGAAACTTAAAAAACTTAAAAAAAAAAAACCCTTAAAAATGAGGTGAACTGGTAATTTAAATTGATTTTCAACAACCTGGCTTGCTCCCTTTTCAAATGGATTATTATTTTTTCAACTATATGGTGCGTTTGGTGTGCACAGTTGTTTTTCTTTGCTTTTTGTTTTTGTTTTTTGGCTGCACCTGCAGCATATGGAAGTTCCCTGGATAAGGAATGAATCTGAGCCACAGTTGCAACCTACACCACAGCTGTGGCAATACGGGATCCTTAACCCACTGTGCCAGGCCAGGGATCCAACTGTGCCTCTGTAGTGACCTGAGCTGCTACAGTCAGGTCCTTTATCCACTGTGCCACAGCAGGAACTCCTACATAGGATTTTTTTTTTTTAATAACTGAAGTCCATACTTCATTCAGATTTCTTTAGTTTTTATCTACTGTCTTCCCCCCCCCCTTTTTTTTCTGTTCCAGGATGCCATCCAGGACACCCTGTTACATTTAGTTGCCCTATCCCCTTAGGCTCCTCTTGACTGTGACAATATTTCAGACTTCCCTTTTCTGGTTGTCTGTTTTTTGTATTTGTTTTATTCTTTTTTAGGGCTGCACCCTCAGCATATGGAAGTTTCCAGGCTAGGGGTTAAATCAGAGCTACAGCTGCCGGCCTACACCACAGCCATAGCCACTCCGGATCTGAGCCATATCTGTGACCT
The DNA here is from genome assembly GCA_004024745.2 of Catagonus wagneri. Lineage (NCBI taxonomy): Eukaryota > Metazoa > Chordata > Mammalia > Artiodactyla > Tayassuidae > Catagonus > Catagonus wagneri. Next base: position 12,100,625 of record PVHT020001179.1, on the reverse strand, counting down.
ACACCATAGCTCATGGCAACACCAGATCCTTTACCCAGGATCTGGTACGATACCTGAATGAGGCCAGGTATAGAACCCATGTCCTCATGGATACTAGTCAGATTCGTTACCACTGAGCCACAACAGGAACTTCCAGGCTTTCGTTGTTTTTGATGACTTTGACAATTTTAGGTAATATTGGCAGGCCCGTTGCAGGCTGCCCCTATCCTGGAATTTGATGTTTTCCTTTCATCATTAGACCTAGGTCATGGGTTTGGGGGAGGAAGACTGCGGAGGTAGAGTGCCGTTCATATCACATTCTATCAAGGCTACGTACTATCAGCCTGACTTATCACTGTTGATATTGACCTTGGTCACCTGGCTAAGGCAGTGCCTGTCAGGTTCCTCCACTGTAGAGTTACTCTTTTCCTCTGCCCCTCTCCATACTATGTTCTTCATATGCATAAAGTTTGATTTTTCTTCCTCTCTGATAAAGTATACAAAACCATTTTTTTTTTTTCAGGGCCGCACCCATGGCATATGGAGGTTCCCAGGCTAGGGGTCGAGTTGGAGCTATAGCCTCTGGCCTGTGCCAGAGCCACAGCAACTCTGGATCCTTAACCCACTGAGCGAGGCCGGGGATCGAACCTGCATCCTCATGGATACTAGTCAGATTCGTTTCCGCTGAGCCACTACGGGAACTCCGGAGTATACACAAACTTTTATGTTGCTCAAGAAACAGTGGATTTCAGGCACTGTTTCTAGGTCTGTCATGTTTCCATGAGTTTGGAAATGCATTTTTTTCCCTCTGGAAATCCATCCCTGCCTCTAAAAGCCAGCAGCAGAAGCTCTCCCTCCTCTGGAGGTTCAGACCTGGGAGGCGCAAGAGGAAGGCGCTCAGCCTGGCAGCACCTCCACACATGCTCCACTAACTCCAGGACAGCAACTGAGTCGGAATCCAGGCCCTTACGCAAGGCCTTATGTAAGGCCGGGCAGAGTCCGTGCGGGTGGGCAGCTGTCCAGAGTTGCCTCGTTTTACACCTGCACAGTTCACACAAACCCAGAGACTGAACTCTGCTTAATTTTTATTTCCCAATCATCGGGTCGGGGGGAGGCTCTGATTCTTTCACTTTTTGTCTCATTCCAGCCTCTCACAGAGTTCAATAGGATGAGCTTACATGTTCTGAGCATTTAGTAAGTGTACCACCGGGTGCTTTTTTCGTTTCGTTTTGTTTTGTTTTGTTTTTGTGTTTGTCTTTTTAGGGCTGCACCCACAGCATATGGAAATTCTCAGGCTAGGAGTTGAATCAGAGCTGTAGTCGCCGGCCTACGCCACAGCCAGGATCTGAGCTGCATCTGCAACCTACACCACAGCTCACGGCCACACCGGATCCTTAACCCACTGAGTGAGGCCAGAGATCCAACCCAAGTCCTCACGGATACTAGTCAGGTTCATTACCGCTGAGCTACAAAGGGAACTCCCAGGTCTTTTATCTAATGTCGCCTTTTTTTTTTTTCTGTTCCAGGATCCCATCCAAGACACCATGTTACTTTTAGTTGTCATGTCCCCTTAGGCTCCCCTTGGCTGTGACAGTATCTGAGTCTTTCCTTGTTTTCGATGGCTTTGACAATGTTAGGTAATGCCGTTCAGGCCCGTGGGAGGTGCCCTCTTCTCCACCCTCCTCTTCTCATTCTTCCAGGATCAGCCTCCAGGAACCCTTCTTCTGGTGCCTCCATTCACTCACTTCCCTGCTAGACTCCAGGCTGATTAACTACTCTGGCTTGGACCCAAACCGACTGGTTTTAAGAGGCCACCCTCCCCTGTTTTCCTATATACCGTGTTGCCCCAATCTGTATTTTATGCCCATTGCACTCTGTCTTGCAGCAAGCCAGTGGTTTCCAGGTCTCTCTCCCTCACTGCGCTAAGGACAGCTTGTGCCCGGGAACTGACTTGACTAACCTGTTCTCCCCGGCACACAACACGCAGTCAGAGAGCTCCAGTGAAGCACAGTGAACACCTCCTGCACCAGATGTGCTTCCACCCCTCCCCTCCAGGGTGGCACCAATCAAGTGCCACAGAGGTTCTGATAGCGGAGGGCATGCTCCTTCCAAGGGACTTAGAGGACGTCACCGGCCTCCCCCGCCACAGTCACGTTGTTGTTGGTGCTGGGTTTTCTTCCCCAGCTGGCGGTGTTAGAAAGTGTGGACGGCTCGCGGGAAGGGGCCCCACCGTTCTCCTGGGGGCGCCCCCTCCCCACCCCCGAGCAGGGTGGATGCCTTCGGTTTTTCTTTTTCAATTAAAAACCGAAAGTCTGGAATTCCCCTTGTGGCTCAGTGGTAATGAACCTGATTAGTATCCGTGAGGAAGTAGGTTCGATCTCTGGCCCTGCTCAGTGGGTTAAGGATCCGGCATTGCTGTGACCTTTGGTGTAGGTTGCAGATGCGGCTCGGAGCCCATGTTGCTGGGGCTGTGGCTGTAGCTCTGACTGGACCGCTAGCCTGGGAACCTCCATATGCCGTGGGTACGGCCCTAAAAAGACAGAAGCAAACAAACAAACCCCTGAAAGGCTTACGGTGAAATTTTACTGGTCCTTTGAACTCCCCCTGCCCCCTATAGTATTGCTGGGGAGGGGCCTTTGGAGTTTTTCTAAGGGAAATCTTTTTTCTCTAGAATGCCTGTTGTGTGGAGGCGTTACTAGGCTTCGGGGGAGGGTACTGGATCAGTAGAGGAAGGTCAGAAGAGGTAAAGATGTAGGTCTTTGTTGTGGGTCCTTTGGTTGCCAATAACGGAAGTTGCATCAAGCCGTTTTATGTCACAACATGAACCTCCTTATGGAATCAGAGGTGCCTCGTGAACACCAAGGGTGGATCTTGCGGCCAGGCCCCAGAGACCAGCTTCCCAGCTGGAGCCCCTTCTCAGAGGAGAGGGTGTTGTGGGCTAGGCGATGCCTATCTCAGGGCCCCGGGAGGGGCATAAGCTTTGGTTTCACACGGACCACGGTTTGCAGCCCAGCTGTGTACTTAGTAGTTGTGTGAACCTGAACTATTCAGGACGTGTCTCTAAGCCTCTTATGACAAATGGATGCAGTCCTGCCTACATCCTGGGGCTGGGGTGAGGGTTAAATGACATGACGGGTGAAGTATTTCATAGTGCCGGCGCACCGGAATCTTGAAAAAATGCAGAATTTCCCTCCCACTTTGCATCCACGGGTGAAGTCAACGGCGCCGGGGCTGCTGTGTCCCTTGGTTTTCCAGCCTCAGAAACACTTCATCTCCCATGGGAACCAGCTGGTGAAGAGGGAGGAGCGCCCCTGGGAGGGGGTGGGCTTCTCACTCCCCCTTTACTCCCTCCAGGTAGCTGAAGGGTGAGCTGCCCGCTTTGTTCCAATCAATCCGAGCAATGAGAGAAGACCTGCATCTGGTGACAGAAACTCTGAAGACGACAAAGATTGAAACCCTGAACAGCGAACGAGGATGTGTCGTTAGGTTCCTGGTGGATCGTTTGGGTTTCCGATATGAATGCAAGGTCGGGGTCCTGGGAGGCAGGGACTGTGGGAGCGCCCGCTTGGCTCAATGCTGCAGGGTGGGGATGGGTAACAGCCCAGACGCCAGGCTGCTCAGCCCCTTCTTTCCACCTCTCTCAGCAGTCTTGCCTGCCCTTTGGCCTTCTTAGGATTTCTCTTCTTTTCCCAAGGAAAGTGCGGGTGGCATTACTAAGTCTCTCCCTGGTTGCTCTCTAGGGATGTTCCTTTTATTTGTGTGTGTGGGGGGGTTTTTGTCATTTTAGGGCCGTGCCCTCGGCATATGGAGGTTCCCAGGCTAGGGGTCTAATCGGAGCTGTAGCCTCCAGCCTATACCACAACCACAGCAATGCAGGATCTGAGCCGCGTCTGCAACCTACACTACAGCTCACGGCAATGCTAGATTCTTAACCCACTGAGCGAGGCCAGGGATCGAACCCGCAACCTCATGGTTCCTAGTCGGATTCGTTAACCGCTGTGCCATGATGAACTAGCAACTTCCATATGCCACGGGTACAGCCCTAAAAAGACAAAAATAAATAAATAAATAAATAAATAAATAAATAAATAAAATAAAATGAACTAGGATTAGTCTAGAAGAACCCTATGATTCTGAATGTGGCTTCCTCTGGAATTTCAGAGTCTTTCCCTGAATCCCAAAAATGCTGTGCTGCCAAGAGGTCTTGTGAAGGAGTAGAGAGACGTCTAGATGGGGTAGAAAATTCCAGGAGCATTTCTGGAAGTTGTGGAAGTTGCAGGTTCAGTCCTGGCAAAGTCTTGCTAGCTCCGAAGAGACTCCTTGTCGCTAAAGTGCCATAATAGGAGTTGGCATTGTGGTGCAGTGGAAATGAATCTGACTAGTATCCATGAAGACGCAGGTTCGATCCCTGGCCTCACTCAGTGGGTTAAAGGATCTGGCGTTGCTGTGACTGTGGTGTAGGCTGGCAGCTGCATCTCCAATTCGACCCCTAGCCTAGGAGTTCCTGTTGTGGCACAGTGGAAAAGAACCCGACTAGTAAACTTGAGGTTGCAGTTTAGATCCCTGGCCTCCTCGCTCAGAGGGTTGGAGATCCGGCGTTGCTGTGAGCTGTGGTGTAGGTTGCAGACGCAGCTTGGATCCCAAGTTGCTGTGGCTGTGGTGTAGACTGGCAGCTGCAGCTTGGATTCCACCCCTAACCTGAGAACCTCCATTTGCCGAGGGTTAGGCCCTTAAAAAAATAAAAAAATAAAAATAAAGTGCTGTAACAGGGGAGTCGGGGGATAGACTCTAATTCCTGCCCTGATCCAAATTTGCTGAGTGGCTGGGGACAAGGCGCACCCTCTCTGGGCTTCCATTTCTCCTTCAGTCATGTGGGCATAATCCTCTGGTTGCCTTTTTCTGAGGATGCAGGAAGGGGTCTACAAATACAGTGCTTTGTCATTTATACCCAATGACGAGGATGCAGGCTCTCTGGCATAGGCATTGAGGACTCAGGGTCCAGAAACGCAAACTTCCACCACTGGGGTAAGAACGTCCACAGTGGCGTGGAGGTGACCTGAAGGCTGAGATCATTCTTCCTCTCTTTGCAGAGAAAGATGGTGGTGCGTCTTGCTTAGATAAGGATGGGAGCCAGCTGAGTTCAGGGTAGCTGCGCTCCTTACCCTTGAGCCCTCTGGCCTCAAGGTGTGCAGCTCGGCCTTGAGCCCTCTGGCTTCAAGAGTGTGTGTGCATGTTGGAGGGGGCGGTTAGCGGGGCATGTTGGGAGGAGAAGCATAGAGCAGCTCCCACAGCAGATTTCAACTTTAGTCTAGAGGTTCCATCCATCTCCTCTAAATGCAGTGATTCTCATTGGCCGTACACAGACATCACCTAGGGTTTACATTAACATTAGTGATACCTGAGTCCCACCTCCAGAAGTTCTGATTCAGTTGATCTGAGGGTGTGCCCTGGTGTGGGAGTCAGGATTTTTAATCACTCCACAGGTGAATTGCACAGTCAAGGCTGTGAACCACTGCACTAACTTCCTTCAGATCCTCACCACTACTACTGCGGTCCAATGACTGCACTTTGGCAAAGACTAAGTAAGCTTTGATTTCGTAGAGGTGGAGAAGAAGTGGGGGTTGTTGCTAGACTGAGGGTGAGCTGGGAAGGGTGGAAGAAGTGGTGTCACTGGGAGGCAGTGATGGTGGGTGTCTGGGAAGAAGGATGCTTCATTTTATAGGAAAAGACTAGAAGAAGGGAAGATACAGAGAGCTGGTCTCCAGAAGAAAGTCAGACAAAGGATGGGGTCTCGGGGGCCCTTGGTAATGGAGCTTGCTGGGCTGGGTAGGTCGGGTTCCTAATTTCTGCCTCTACAGGGAAATCCTTGAGTTTGGAGGATTCCAGAAGCATGAAGGAGAAGGTGCAGGGCATGGTGAGGGTCTTCCAGGATCTGATTGAGAAGGAGCGAAAAAGGAGGCTGAGCTGCCTCACTAAGTGCCTCGGTGAACATTAACAGCTGCAGGATCTACAGCAAAGAGTAAGAGGCCCAAGGAGGACCCGGGGCAGAGAGGGTGGGCAGCCGGCGGGGCGGGCAGTTGACTCGCTGAAGACAACCTACAGCAGTGGGACCAGGCTCATCTCCCTCATCCTCTGGCACGAGGTGTCCGAGGTCCAGCGCTCCGGTGAGCTATGGATAGAGGGCCCAGCAGGTCCTCTCATAAGCAGCCTTTTTGACACTGCTGGGATCTTGGTAGAGGCGCGTGCGCAAGCCCTGTGGGGTGTCCTGGATGCCTTGGCAGGTGAGGAGGGCTCTGGACGTCAGCTGGGGTGGAGGAAATCTGACGGGCCGGGGAGGGGATCAGATCTTGGGAGAAAAGGGGTGTACGTTGTCTCTTACATCTTACGAGGCATAGACCTTCGCATTCCAGAAACCGGCTGTCTTTGCCAGTCCAGGGACCGAGCGGCAGCCTCCTCTTCCCCTGTGGCTCAGTCCATGACCTCCCACAGGCTAAGAGGAAAGCGGGAGCCCATTTGGAATAACCCCCATCCAGCAGGCCCCGGGGGGCTCTCCGGAACCCTCTGTGACGCTTGCCCCGGGTCTGATCACACGGTGAAGCCCTGTCCTACTGTGTGCCCCTCCTCTCTGCCAACCACCCTCTTTTTTGCCCCCAGAGTTGTCTGAAGAGCGGCAGTTTGTGGCTGAGGCCCTAGAAAACAGGACCCTGCCCCTGTTGAAGGGCAAGGTAAGACAGCCTGGGCTGAGGGCCCAGGTCTCGAGGCCCATTGAAGGCCCACTGAATTGAAGGCCCGTGCTCTCGAGGGACCCAGAAGTCCTGGGGACCAGTCCCTTCCTCCTTCATAGTCCTCTGTCAGCTCAGGTCTGTGCAGCTGGTTTGTGGCAATTCCCTGGACATGGAGTTTCCAGGGCAATTTGGGATGGGCTTTTTAGGTTCTGTTGCTTGCCTATGGGCAAGAGAGGGGGTGGAAAATTGTTAGTCCCAGGAGGACAGTGGCCCCATCTTGGGGGCCAACACTGATCGGCAGCACGTGTCGCTGCGTGGGGGTGTGAGGCTCTATGGGCTCCGCAGGAAGGGCGCCGTGATGGATTACTACGTCTGCCGTGGGCTCAGGATCAAGGAGTGTGGCCAGGTATTTGCCACTTCTGGTATATTTCCTTATTCCTGGCTTTTACAGTCTGGGGGATTTCCTTCCAGACGGGGTCTATCCTGGAGCACAACCTGGGTGAGAAGCCCGGTGATGAGGGCTTTGACCCCGAGGCACGAACTCTCTGGGCCCTCTAGCTGGTTGTCTCCATCCTGCTGCAGCTGGGTGAGAAGCCTGCCTCTGTGTCTTCCTAACACTCCGTTAGCTCTTTAACCGTGCTCCCCACCCCGGTCCATCCTCACCGTCCCTATTCCCAGTCACCAGAACAATGCCTTTAAAATATTCGCTGAGATAATGTCCAAAAATCAGCCTGGATTGTGTGCAGGAACTTCTGATTAAAAGTGGCAGATTGACCATACTCATTTCCTCTCCCTCTTGACGTCTCTCACCCAGTGACAACGAAGTGATGGAACATATAGGAACCCACAAGGATAAAGGGAATTAGGCAGCAGATAAGGGATTTCAACACATCTTTGGAAGCAAGACAGCAATTAGAGGAGTGCGAGCCAGGCGGCGTGGGAAGGGGTGTGGAGGAGGTAGGAGGAGATTGCTGGTTTCCATCCTAAGCCTTTTCGTTCTGGTTAATGTGTGTGTATCTTAAGACGATGTAATTAAAAGAAAAAAAATGCTTGTAGAGCATTCCAGGTATTTCTCCAAGTCAAAAGTAAAGGTACCCTGTGATCTCCCTTTTCCCTCTAATAGAAACACTGTTGACATTTGGGGGTATGGGAACGTTTTTTCTATGGAGCAGTTTTAAAAATGGAGATTTAAACATGAAGCTAGGATGACATAACATTTGTTTTTAACTTTTGAATTAGGGTTACTTTTGCCTTTAAATCTGTGGAAATATTATACGCAGCAGGAACTCTCAGAAGGGTGGCTGGAGTGCAGATTGGTCCGCCACTTTGGGAAACTCTTTGACAGTATCTGCCAAAGCTAAACATCTGCCTGTGACTCAGCAGCTCCACTTCCTCAGCATATCCCTAGGAGAAATGAGTCCGTATATTCACCACAAGACTTGCATGTACAAAAACACTAAAAAAAGAGCCCCGAGCTTGAAAACTCTTCAAATGTCCAACATTAGGATGGATACATATACTGTGGTATATTTAGGCAATCAATGAGAGCAAATTACTGCTACACATAACGACAGAACGTGGATCATTCTCACAGACAGAATGCTGAGCCAGTGAAGCCAGCACAAAACCATGTTATTTATATTTGGGTTCTCTGAGAAGTAGGTGCCAAAATGGAACCAGACAGGCAAGAGACTTATTAAGGGAAAAGCCTGTGAAGATTAAAGGGAGAGGGAGTAGGAATAGGTTTGACAGATCTTCAAATTCCAATGCAGGTCTAAAACTTGTGAGAGGAGAGAAGGAAGGAAAAAGACTGAGGAGGAAGAGTCTCAGAGGGCAGCGCGGCGTGAGGGTCTCGAAGGTGGGCTGCCGGAGGTCCCTCCGTCAGGCAGGATGGCCAGCCTCCAGTGCCTCCTGCTCAGTCTTTGGGTGGGAGCAGCCCAGGGGAGCTGGGGTGCAGGAGGCAGAGCTACAGGGGAGGGGCCAGGCTAGAGGTTCTCCATCACTTCTGCTTCCCCCGCACAGCAGGTTCTCCTAAAGAAAACGTGGGTGGCACCCTCCATGGCCACCATAATGCTGTATGGGTCCACTTACCCGAGGCTCAAGAACAGGCTAAACTAAGCAATGGTGGTAGAGGTCTGAACAGTGGTTATCTTAGTGGGGATAGTATTGATTAGGGAGGGGCATAAGGGAACCTTCTGGAAATAGATAAAGATTCATTGAGTTAACACTTAAGGTCAGTATATTTTACTGTAAGTATATTATACATCAATAAAAAAGGTTTTTGAAAAGGTATGTAGTATATCATTTCACGTAAATGAAGTGGAAAACAAGCAAAACTAAATGAGGGTGGTAGGAGTCAGAAGAGTGGTTACTGCAGTGGGGGCGGTAGCGCCTGGGAAGGGGCCTGAGGGAAGGTTCTGGGCACTGGAAATATTTTGTATTTTGATCTGCATGATGGCTACATGGATATTTATATGTGTACATGTTTATTAAGCTAAACAATTAAGATCTGCACGCTTTACTGTGAGTTTTTTACCTCAATAAAAGTAATTTAAAAACACATGTACATGGAAACATATTTGAAAAGCACAGAGGAATATGAACAAATTAAGTAAAAGTTTTCTCTCAAACCCTTAACCTTATAACCTAGTCCCACTTCCTTGAGACCGTCATAGGAACAGTTTCAGTTTTTCTGTTTGTTTCTATTACAACATGACTTATTTATTTATTTATTTATTTATTTATTTACTTATTTTAGGGCCACACCAGCGGCATACGAAAGTTCCCAGGCTAGGGGTTGAATCGGAGCTACAGCTGCCGGCCTACACCACAGCCACAGCGATGCCGGATATTTATCCCACTGAGTGAGGCCAGGGATCGAACCCACCTCCTCATGGATACTAGTCAGGTTTGTTAACCACTGAGTCATGAACGGAAGTCCCCCAACTTGATTTATTAATTTTAGATAGTATTTATTGATTCCCCGGTATTAAGGATGAATACTGTGAAAAAAATAAAAAGACACTGAACAAGAAGTTCAAAGTAAGAAGGGTGCTATAAAAAATAAGGTTACTATGAGAGTGTTTAATAAAGGGTAACAGGGTGGGCCCCTGTTACCTCTGACACTGTCCCTTTTCCTTCTCTTTAAACTCTGATTCCAGCCAAGCCAAACTATTGGTCTTTTATTTGAACATGTCACGTACTGTTGTTTTCATCAAAAATTTTTTTCTGGAGTTCCCTCCGTGGCTCAGTGGTTAACAAATCCGACTAAGAACCATGAGGTTGCGGGTTTGATCCCTGGCCTTGCTCAGTGGGTTAAGGATCCAGCATTGCCGTGAGCTGTGGTGTAGGTTGCAGACGCGGTTCGGATCCCAGGTTGCTGTGGCTGTGGTGTAGGCCAGCAGCTACAGCTCCTGTTAGACCCCTAGCCTGGGAACCTCCATATGCCGCGGGTGCGGCTCTAAATAAAAGGCAAAGAGGCAAAAAAAAATTTTTTTTTGTCTTTTTCTTTATTATTATTATTATTATTTTGCCTTTTAGGGCCACACCTGCATCACAGGGACGTTCCCAGGTTAGGGGTCAAATCTGAACTACAGATGCCGGCCCACACCACAGCCACAGGAATGTGGAATCCAAGCCGTGTCTCCGACCTGCACCACAGCTCACAGCAATGCCGAATCCTTAACCCACTGAGCGAGGTCAGGGATGGAACCCGTGTCCTCATGGATACTAGTCAGGTTTGCTATCGCTGAGCCACACAGGGAACTTCCTATTTTTATTTTTTCATTTAAATATGTCATGTACTTTTACAATGACATACTTTGTAAAACCAGGCTGCACTCTCTCTCTGACCGGATTGCCTTCCCCCATCTTATCCATCTTTTAAGCTGTGGCTCGAATATCAGTTCCTCAGAAGTTATCCCAGTTTCCAAAAGAATTTGGTTACTTCGTCCTCTGTGTGGCCCACAGCATGTTGAATACATTTCTGTTATGGCATTCATCATATTGTACTGAAATTATTATTACAAATGTCTGTTCCATTGGTGTGAAAGTTTCTGTAGAACAGGGTTTATTTTAAATTTTATTTTTCTTTACCAGGGCCCAGTACACCTTTGTTTGCTTCAAAGGTGCCTCTGAATTGGGGAAAGTTTGGGAGACAAATCCAGAATTTCCCGAAGCTGCCTCAACCAGTTTTCACTAAGCATTTTTTTTCTGTCTTCTCAGAGTGCCAGCAAGGGACTACTTGTCTAAGGGAGATTAGACAAGTATCAACCCAGAAACCTGACGCTCATATTTGATCTGCTGATTTCTCCCTTTTCATCTCACATTTCTGATTCCAAAGTGAAGTTCAATACGTTAATTGTATAAGTCTATAAGGAATTTCCCTCTCCAGAGGCTGAAACTGGTGACAGACATGGCTTTGAAATGGGGATGGTTGGGACAGTCACTGTGTGAGCTTGGAGGGACGTGGAGATTCCACTAACTCTTACTCATTCTTTAGAACTCTTAGCCCAAGCAGTAGCCCCTTCTGATAGTTTCTCTCTCTCTCCAGTCTGAGTTAGGGACCCTGTTGAGAAGGAAACCATTTTGGAAAAAAGTTAGCTTAGCTACCCTGGGATAGAAAAGATCCTACAGAGCTGAATGTTAACAGGTCTTAGAGAAGAGGGAAAACTACTCTGCAGGTAACAAATTGAGGAATTTATTGATTTTGCTCCTAAGATGGAGGAGAAGGACACTGAAAGGAGAAAGAACGGAGAGGAGAGAAGCACAGGCAAGGTGGAGAGAGGCTGAGACTAGATGAGGTAGTAAAAACTTCTAGATATGAGATAGCAGAAGAACATTCAAGACTGCTGATGCTGGAGTTCCTGTTCTGGCTCAGCGGTTAACGAATCCGACGAGCACCCGTGAAGATGCAGGTTCGATCCCTGGTCTCGCTCAGTGGATTAAGGATTGGCGTTGCTGTGAGCTGTGGTGTAGGCCAGCAGTTGTAGCTCCGATTCAGCTCCTAGCTTGGGAACCTTCATATGCCATGGGTGCGGCCCTAAAAAGACAAAAAAAAAAAAAAAAAAAAGAATGGTGATGCTGATCTTGTTTCTGGTAATAGTAAGCTAGGTTATTTATCATCCTGGTAAATACATGGTTCATCTAAATGAACAGTAATTGTATATAAAAATAATAATAATATCTTGTGGGGTTAAACACATGATAGCAATAATAAAATAAAATAGCACAATGAATTTAAAGTGTTCTAAAGGACTATATTTTATCTGGGAAAAAAAGATATTGCTTAATTTTAGACTTTTATAATTTAGTATAAATTCTGTATTTTTGAAGGTAACCATAAAAAGAATAGGAATAAACTAGTGGAGGGAAAAAATGAGGTGGTAAAAAGATTATCAACAAAAAGAACATAAGAAAAAAGAGAAACCTAGAACAGGTGAAACAAATAGCCCAAAAGAAAATGGTGGAATGAAACCCAAACGTATTAGAAATTACATTATATGTGCAGGGTTAAATTAATAATCAAAAATGCAGTATTGCCAGAATGGATAAGTTTATCTATTGCTGTTTAGGAGACAAGTCTAAATAATATATGGATATAAAATACTGAAAAGAAAGTGATGAAAAAATATTAGCTATGTAAATACTAACAAAAAGAAAACTGGTATAGCTATAATAATATTAGGCAAAATAAACTTGAGGCATAAAGCATTCTTAGTGACAAAGAAGGTCACTTCACAACACTAAAAATTTAAATTTATCAGGAAAATACAGTAATTTTGAATTGCTATGCACATAATGTAATCTCAAAATGTAGAAAGCAAACACTGACAGATCAGAAGACAAAAAAAGTCATATAAAACCATAGTGAAGATTTAACACATTCTTCTTAGTAATTAATAGAATAAGCAGCTAAAAATGTCAGTTTTACACATGATTTGAATAACATGATTAACAAACTTGACCTGGTGGACATATTTAGAAAGCTATACCCCACAACAACTGAAGAATATACTCCCAGAACGTTTATAAACTTTGTCCACGTGTTGAGGCATAAAATAAATTTCAGCATATTTAAAGGCTTGAAATCATATATGGCATCTTCTCTGACCATGGTAAAATTAATCTAGAAATCAATAAATAAAAACATTGCTGGAGTTCCTGTTGTGGCTCAGCAGAAACAAATCCGACTAGTATCCATGAAGATGTGGGTTTGATCCCTGGCCTGTCTCAGTGGGTCGGGGATCTGGCATTACTGTGAGATGCAGTGTAGATCAAAGACGGCTCGGATCTGGAGGGGCCGTGGCTGTGGTGTAGGTCAGCAGCTGATGCTCCGATTGGACCCCTAGCCTGGGAACTTTCATATATTGCAGGTGCAACCCTAAAAAGAAAAAAAAAAAAAAAAGCGACATTGCTAAATATTTCCATATGTTAGGGAAGTAAGGCATACATCTTAAGGTAAATTAAGAGTTAAGGGAAAGGAGTTCCCATTGTGGCACAGCAGAAACAAATCCAACTAGGAACCATGAGGTTGTGGGTTCGATCCCTGGCCTCGCTCAGCGGGTTAAGGAACTGGCGTTGTGTGAGCTGTGGTTGTAGGTCACAGATGTGGCTCGGATCCCACATTGCTGTGGCTGTGGCGTAGGCTGGTGGCTACAGCTCCAACTGGACCCCTAGCCTGGGAACCTCCATATGCTGTGGGTGTGGCCCTAAAAAAAATGGAGAGAGAGAAAGACGAAAAGAAAAGAAAATGGTAGTCAGGACTAGAACAGAAGGTCATTTCCATTGCAGACTGCAGGTGTCTTTCTCACTTATTTTCTGTCATTCAGGGGAGATATGCCTTGCATCATGCTTTGAAAACCACTGGATATTAGACTCAAACAGCTGGGCCATGAGAAAGAAGAGGGAGGCACACGAACTTATCTCCACCCCCAATTTAGCTTTCCCTCTGCATCTAAAAATTTGGTTGACTTCCTTCTGTGTGAGCCACATTCCAGAAAACTTCCACAGAGGTGAGGCAGGGTCCAGGAGCCTAAATGAGAACTCTTCAAAGCTGTGTGACCTACATCTGCAAGGAATGGGACCTCAGGCTCATCTGGATTGAGATGTGCTTCCTCTACCCTCTAAGCTGTAGGCAGCCTTTTCTAGTCAATGGTTGGTTGGTGGTTAAAACCACTTTCTTTTCTCTTTGCTTCCTGTTCCCTTATCGTCTTTGTTTTCCAAACACCCTCACTGCTCTATTTGTTCCCAGGTTCTGATACTAGAAATCAGTGTGTTGCCCAGGGATGATCCAAGGTGATGGCATAATAGTCATTCATCCAAACTTCAGCTCACATATCTAGCAGTCTTCACAATAAACATTACCGCTCTGGAACTATATCTTGGCATCAGTCATGTTCCTGCAGCCTTAAGGTCCTTCAGATCTACGTAATTCATTATTGTGCCATAGCTGCTGAAGTTACATTCTTTCCTGATAGCTACAATCTCTGGCTCGGTAAGAAATGCAGAAGTTCTTTGGCAACTTAAATTTTCAATCCTGAGGAATGGATTATTGGTGACATAAAAAGCCTGTTACCATGAGAAAATAATTTCCACTCTATGTCACTGACCCTGCACAAACCCGGCAGTGATATGTGTTTTTTTTTTTTTCCTATTCGTGTAACTTAAAAATTATTTTTTTTCTTGAGATCAGGTTTTGTTTTTGACTATAAAACTGTTACCACTCATAGAGCTAAAGGTAATCATACTAATCTGTCAGTTTATCTATGTTCTTCCTTCTGAGGGACTGAAGAAGCTTGTGAAACTGAAGGAGGAAGCCAAGAAAGACCTGAGAAACATTTATCAGATGTATGTGGGGTGAGGAAAGCTTGCCAAGGGTGAACACAGTTAAGATGCAAAAATGGCAGCAACCTAATGAGAAAAGAGCACTGGAGGATAAAAAACAAATGTAAAAGGAGAAAATAGCTTCCTGGCTTAGGAAAAAAAAGAAATCCACAAACTCAAGAGTAGTGCCTACATCCTATGGGATTTTCTAAGGAGAGGGGAGGAAAAGTCAAACGGGAGCTGGCATCATCAAAAAGCAGTTTCATTACTAGTTCACCCTGTAATCTATACTATTAGTTTTCCCTTCACTGGGGTTAAAATTTGTATTTTGTTGTATTTTATTTGCCTAATGGGCACTTTCCCACTAAACAGCTTTGTTTGAAGAGCTCATATAAAATGTTAGGATAGTTATTACCTGTTAAGGTAAAACTCACTGTGAAAGACAGAATTAGTAATTAAGAGCCTGGATCCTGGGGACTTTCAATGCCAACTCTACCACTTACTAGCTGTGTAACCTTGAGCAAATTACATACAATTATGTGCCTCTGCATGCTACAAAATATGAATGATTAGAGTATTTACTTACTATGATGACAAATGAAGACTAGAGAGTAAACACGTCAAAAACATTTAGAACAGGGCCTGGTACATGGTGCTATGTGTGTGTTGGCTATTATTCTCGAGCACCTGCAGCTTTCCCCCTTGAGCTCCCTAGGAGAGTTCTGGTGGTGATTCTACGTTTAAGGAGACATTTCATTCTTTTTTTTTTTTTTTTTTTCTTTTTAGGGCTGTACCCACGGCATATGAGGTTCCCAGGCTAAGGGTCCAATTGCAGCTATAGTGGCCGGCCTACACCACAGCCATAGCAACATCAGATCTGAGCCACGTCTGTGACCTACACCACAGCTCA
This sequence comes from Catagonus wagneri, assembly GCA_004024745.2. Lineage (NCBI taxonomy): Eukaryota > Metazoa > Chordata > Mammalia > Artiodactyla > Tayassuidae > Catagonus > Catagonus wagneri. Next base: position 12,085,187 of record PVHT020001179.1, on the reverse strand, counting down.
TGGCAATGCTGGATCCTTAACCCACTGATTGAGACCAGGGATTGAACCCACATCCTCATAGATACTAGTCGGGTTCTTAACCACTGAGCCACAATGGGAACTCTGAGACATTTAATTCTTAAGGGGACAAAATTTCCCTTTAAATTCTATCATTAAAATGTCTGTATTCTGGGGAGTTCCCACTGTGGCACAGCAAGTTGAGGATCTGGTGTTTTCTCTGCAGCAGCCTGAGTTGCTGCTGAGGTATGGGTTTGATCCCCGACCTGGGAACTTCCATATGCCATGGATGCAGACAAAAAAGAAAAAAATAGTTTGTATTCTATTTCTCACTTTTATGAAATTCCACTGTTTCAAAATGAGACGTGCTATTGTAAATAAATGTTTAAAAATGCATTATTAGTCTATCTCAGGATTACTTTATACTCATTAACTCGTGTGCCTATTTTTTTTATGCTAACAGAATAAAACTGTTCAAACAATAGAGACTTATACTTACTGGAATAGACATATTCTGGATGTGGATAGGCCTTCCGTGCTGAGAATGCTTCTGGCAGCACTGTCACCAGTGGACTCACAGAATGCCATATCCACATCCTGACATTCCACACAGCACTCTGTATCAAGAAACTCACTTGAGAGCAAAGGAAGTGAAGCAGAGGGCTCATAACCATGGAGTTAAATGGTCTTACCACAGGTTCTATTTCAGGTAAAATACATACCTGAAAAAGAACCTGTATCTAAAATATACAAGATACTTATATTTTAGAACTCAACAAGAATAAACAATCTGATAAAAAATGGAGAAAGATCTGAACAGACACCTCATCAAAGAAGACATACAGTTGGCAAAATAAACATATCAAAAAATGCTCAACATCAGATGTCATTAGGGAATTTAAAATTAAAACAATAAAATATTACTATATACCTATTAGAATGACCAAATTCCAAAAAACTAAAAACATCAAAGGTTGGTGGGGATGAGGAGCAACAAGAAACAGATCCATTGCTGGCGGGAATGTAAAATGGTAAACCAAAATGGGACATAGTTTGGCAGTTTCTTGAACAAAACATAATCTTACCATATAATCCAGCAGTCATGCTCTTAGGTATTTACACAATTGATCTGAAAACTTATGTCCATTCAAAAAACTGCACATATGGAGTTCCCGTCGTGGCGCAGTGGTTAACGAATCCGACTAGGAACCATGAGGTTGCGGGTTCGATCCCTGCCCTTGCTCAGTGGGTTAACAGTCCGGCGTTGCCGTGAGCTGTGGTGTAGGTTGCAGACGCGGCTCGGATCCTGCGTTGCTGTGGCTGCGGCGCAGGCCAGTGGCCACAGCTCCGATTAGACCCCTAGC
>PVHT020001179.1:12047312-12083726 GCA_004024745.2 Catagonus wagneri | reverse complement strand
TGCACATAAATATTGACAGCAGCTTTATTCATAACCACCAAAAACTGGAAGTAACCAAGATGTCCTTTATACACCCATACGACGGAGTATTATTCAGCAATAAAAAATGATCTGCCAAGTTGCAAACAGACATGGAGGAACCTTAAATGCATATTGGTTAAGAGAAAGAAACCAGTCTGGGAAGTCTACACAGTGTATGATTCCAAGTGTATGACACTTTGGAAAAGGTGAAACTATAGAGATAGTAAAAAGATTAGTGATTGTCAAGGGCTCTGGGGCAGCGGTAGGGAGATGAACAGGTGAAGCACAGGCCATTCTAAGGTATGGAACCATTCTGCATGGAACTGTAAGGGTGGACACGTCATTACGCATTTGTGAAACCATAGAGGAGTTCCCCTCGTGGCTCAGTGGTTAACGAATCCGACTAAGAACCATGAGGTTGCGGGTTCGATCCCTGGCCTCACTCAGTGAGTTAAGGATCCGGCGTTGCCGTGAGCTGTGGTGTAGGTCGCAGATGTGGTTCGGATCCCGCGTTGCTGTGGCTGTGGTGAAGGCCGGCAGCTATAGCTCCTGTTAGACCCCTAGCCTGGGAACCTCCATATGCCACGGGTGCGGCTCTACATATAAAGGCAAAAAGACAAAAACAAACAAACAAACAAAACCATAGAACTGTACTACATAAAGAATAAACCTCAATATAAACTATGAACTATAGTTGATAATCATGTATCAGCACTGGTTCATTGATTGTAAAAAACGTATCACAGTAATGCGTGATGTTAATAAGAGGGGGAGCTGGGGAGGGGTGAGGGTGTGGGCCGGAGTGTGTACTATCCGCTCAATTATTCTGTAGATCTAAAACTACATTAAAAAAATAAAGTCTACTATTCTGAAGACAAACTAAAAGCAAAGAAACCAAAAGAATAACTTTTTTGGTTCTAATTATAAAGGTAATGTATATGCCTTTATATTATACAAGAGTGATTTCAAACAAAATAATATATGAAAAGTTCAAAGTTTTTATTATATTATACTTTGCTAATCTTCTTGACCTTAATACGGTCTTAAGTACAGAGCAAGAGATTGTAAACAAGAAAACATAAAATCATCCACAGCTACTTACACTTTCTTTTGTACACTAGAGATACTACATCAAATGCCTTCTTAGAAATGCCATGTCGACTACTGTTTCAAGGTTTCTAAGATGCATGTTTCCAATATTTTGGTCTTAGTAATCGTACTTAATGAAACTATCTATGATGCTCTGGGATATGAACAATTTACCTTATGTTCCCTACCTCCACAAGCAAGTAACAATGCTTCCTTCCACCTCTACTTTTCATGTTGCGATTTTTGTCTGAAGTTTATGGGCAAGATTTAGCTCCGTAGATATGGACAGAAACGCAGGTCTGACATGTAACATCAACATCAGGACTAAAAGTCCCAGGACCACAAACCACTGCAGAGGAAAACACAATGGAGCAGATTATTATAATTTCAGTTAGAGGTATTTTTCACCAATAATAGAAACTGCCATCAATGTCACACGAGTTTTACACCTACTCTATACCTATGTTATACCGAGTTCAGCCAGTTAAGTTGTGAAAGATTATTTTTGAGCTTAAAACATTGTTATTTGATGATCTTTTTCTTTTTTTAGGATGTGCCTTTTGTTTTTTTATTGAAGTATAGTCGCTTTACAACGTGTTAATTTCTGTTGCAGTGATTTACTTATACATACATATATGTGTATGTATATAGGACACTGAATATAATTATCTGTGCTATACAGTAGGACCTTGTTGTTTATCCTCTTTGTGTATAATAGCTTACATCAGCTAAGTCCAACCTCCCACTCCATCCCTCTCCTAATCCCCTCCCCCTTGGCAACCACAAGTCTGTTCTTGTCTGTGAGTCTACTTCTACTTTGTAGATAGGCTCATCTGTGTCTTATTTTAGATTCCACATATAAGCAATATCCTATGGTATTTTCTCTTTTCTGACAGATTTCACTTAGTATAATAATCTCTAGTTGCATCCATGTTGCTATAAATGGCATTATTTCATTCTTTTTATGGCTGAGTAGTATTCTATTGTATATTCCATTGTGTATCCATTCATCTGCTAATAGACATTTAGGTTGTTTCCATATCTTGGCTATTGTGAAAGAGCTATGAACATGGGGGGGGGGTTCATGTATCTTTTTTTTTTTTTGTCTTTTTGTCATTTTAGGGCTGCACCCGCAGCATGTGGAGGTTCCCAGGCTAGGGGTCTAATAGGAGCTGTAGCTGCCGGCCTATGCCACAGCCACAGCAACGCGGGATCCGAGCCGCATTTGTGACCTACACCACAGTTCACAGCAATGCCGGATCCTTAACCCACTGAGCAAGGCCAAGGATCGAACCTGTAACCTCAAGTTTCCTAGTCAGATTCGTTTCCACTGAGCCATGACGGGAACTCCATCATATATCTTTTTGAATTACAGTTTTCTCTGTTTATATGCCCAGGAGTGGGATTGATGGATCATAAGATAGTTCTATATTTAGTTTTCTGAGGAACCTCCATATTGTTTTCCATAATGGCTATACTAACTCATATTCTAACCTACAGTGTAGGAAGATTTTCTTTTCTCTACATCCCCTCCATCACTTGTTATCTGTAGGCTTTTTTTTTTTTTTTTTTTTTGGTCTTTTTAGGGCTGCACCACAGCATATGGAGGTTCCCAGGCTACGGGCTGAATCAGAGCTGTAGCCGCTGGCCTACGCCACAGCCATAGCAACGCCAGATCTGAGCTGCATCTTTGACCTATAGCACAGCTCATGGCAATGCTGGATCCTTAACCCACTGAGTGAGGCCAGGGATCAAATCTGCGTCCTCATGGATATAGGTCAGATTCCTTCCCTCTGAGCCACGATGGGAATTTCAATTTTTTTTTTGGTCTTCTTAGGGCCGCACCCATGGCATAGCCAGAGCTATAGCTGCCGGTCTATGCCACAGCCACAGCAATGTCAGATTTGAGCCACGTCTTCGACCTACACCACAGCTCACAGCAATACCGGATTCTTAACCCACTGAGTGAGGCCAGGGATTGAACCCGCATTCTCATGGATACCAGTTGGATACTTAGCCAAGACGGGAACTCTGGTAGACTTTTAATGATAGCCACTCTGCCCAGTGTGAGGTAGTACCTCATTGTAGTTCTGATTTGCATTTCTCTAATAATTAGTAATGTTAAGCATCTTTTCATGTGTTTATTGGGTATGTCTTGTTTGTAGAAATGTCTATTTAGGTCTTCTGTCCATTTTTCAATTGGGTGTTTGTTTTTTTGCTCTTGGTGGTGTTGAGTTGTATAAGCTTATTTGATGATCTTAAGGCTGGAGAAAGTTAGAATCTTAGCTATTTTTTCCTCTAGTATAAGCGTTTGACAGTATCATTTCTGTGATACTCCATTTATGAGTTCCTATTTCTTGTTTTCTAGTTCCTACTTCCAATTTCTAGGTAGGACCATTTTGTTTTCTTTCATAGTATAGTAGCTTAAGTCAGAACACTATAGAAATGTTTTGTAATACAAAAGAATATATTAGGTAGAATTAATATACATAAAGGTAATTATATTCAGAAATTTGGTCTCTGAATTTTTACTTCCCTTTAAATATGTTTTTTTTGGCAAGAGAATCACTATAAAGATTCAATTCAACTATGCTAAGTGAATTCTGACTACATAATCTAAATATTTAGATGTTAATATTTTATAATTACCACAACAGGTAGCACAATTGCTGTGTAGACCTTCATTTTTTCCAAAGCCTGGACGACAGCTGTCTATACGTATTATTTGAAAACTGTGGTCCACAAAATGCATAGCTGGTAGGGTTTTATTGAAGTCATGGTTGAAGACATATGCTTGGCTCCGGAAAAATTCTTCTATTCGATCTCTCGCCTAAGATTTAAAAACACCAGAGAGAAGTATGATTACTAACCTATGAATCATTTCTCCTCCTGTATCAGAGGCAAGGAAATGTAGTAGAAGCATGCCATGCTTTACACAGCATACACACTCCTGAAAAGTTGCATGTTAATACTAAAATTAGTCTAGCCTTCACCTTGATCAATCATTGCCAATTTTTATGTACAATGGTTAAGAAAAATTAAATTGAGGTTAAAAAACACTTGAATTATGCCTACTCCACATGCAGATAACTGGGAGTTCATTATTTCTAATTCCAAAGAGCCAAGCAAAATGGAAAACCAAACTTTTCTTGAATCAGCATTATGGACTAATGACATGAATTTTATTTTATTTTTTGAGCATAGGGTTTAGATAGTAACTTATAATAACTGAATGCTTCCCATCAACCAGGCACACCACTAAGGGTCTGGGTCCAGGGACTAGACTAGGAGAGTGACGGAATTTTTTAGACTATGTTCTTAACCTCTAAAGAGACAGAGGAGAAATCAACTATTATGATCACTATAGATACAATTTTGGAAGAACCACTGGTTTAATCTAGGATGACATGATTGTAAAATTGTTCTTCAAGATGCTGCTTAGTTACCATTTGGAGAACAAAGACTACTGATCTACCCTTCTGTCTCAGGAAAAATATATAATATTAGCCTGGGGAGCTATATAATATTTCAGATGTTTCCAAAACAAAACATTTTTAAATAGCCAAGACTCTCAGTTTATAAAACAAACAAAAAATCAATAATATTTCATATTTAAATAGCTTTATCGATGATTCAAATAATTTCCCCTTGCACTGAAATTCTCACCTGGAGGATATTATGATTAGTGATATCTTCACAGTCAACAGACCCATTGCACATACCTTTCCACCCTGGTGCAAAAGGATTAACTGGAGGGGGAAAAAGTGACATCTTCACAAAAGGATTTTAAAAAGTTCCAAACATTTCAATAAAGCTCCAAATGCTGAATTCATTATACATGTGTGCACGTGTTTAATCTATGTAATCCCAGTAATAAAGGTGAAGAATTTGACTAATTTATACATTATGATTTCACTCCATCTGGGGGCTAATAGAGGTAACTACAAGGCTTTAAAATGAATAAAAATAAATTTGGAGTCTCAAAAATACAATATAAAGTTCTTTAAGAAGTTGTAAGTTAAAAAATAGATGCGCAGTTATAAGGCCGTATTTATAAAATGATACTTCTAAAAGATAAGCAGCAATGTATCATAGTTGAACATAGTAATTAATATGTTAATTATTAAAGCCACGACCAGGCTAAGAACGGTAATAATGTTTTAGTGCTTAACAAACATTTAAGGCCTACTATTTGTAAGCTATCTCATATTAAGGGCAATTAATTTTGTAATCAAGACTAAACTCATAAAATTAAAGAAACATTTTAAAAGTTTTTACCTTGAAAGGCTATAAAGAGTTCATGAACAAGGCCATGTTTTGGAATTTTAACAAAATGGCATTTATATGATGATGCTATGATATGGCATGACAAATCAGAGATTAAATTATCCAAGATTTTCTTCAGCACTCTAAAAAGCAGATCATTATATTTTCCCACACAAGATTTTGTGGTAAAACGTACAGCCATCTGATATGAATAATCAGGTTCCCTATAGGCTTCAAAAAAAGATGAGAACAAAAACAACTGTGCTTAGCTTAATTTTCAAATAACACGCAATATTAAATCCCACCAATCTTTGCTTAATTTATCTATTTATTTTTTGTCTTTTCTAGGGCCACACCCACGGCATATGAAGGTTCCCAGGCTAGGGGTCTAATCCGAGCTGTAGCCGCCGGCCTACGCCACAGCCACAGCAATGCCAGATCTGAGCTGCAACCTACACTACAGCTCATGGCAATGCCAGATCCTTAACCCACTGAACAAGGCCAGGGATCCAGTCCACAACCTCATGGTTCCTACTTGGATTCGTTAACCACTGAGCCACGATGGGAAACTTAATAAAATGTTTTAACAGTTTGTCCTCACAAAAAGATATAAAACTAATAACTTTAATGAAAAAAGGTTATTTTCCTCTGTTACGTTATCAGTGTAAGAAAAGATACGGCTTCTGTGAGTTGGTTACATACATATATATGTCAAAAGTATCAAGAAAAAATAAATAAGATTTAGGCAGTGAGAGTCTTAATTTACAGAAGTGTTGTTGTTGTCAGCACAGTCCAGTGAAAAGGATCATTAATTTGTTTTTAGAGAACTGGACATCAGTTTTTAAATTAGTTGGAAAAACTGATAAAGTAGATTGTCCCTACATACCTAGGCAGTGGGAAGTGGGAGGCTGAAAGAGGATTAATTAGGATATACTATTTTGATATCAATTTAAGAGTCTGTCTGGTCAAATACACCCAAAATACTCTATAAGGCGTAACAGTTACATATAACACTCATTTTCACCAAATGAAGAAACCATTTACTTAATTATGATCCACACTAAGTGTGTAAGTTGAAGTGTGCCCATACACTTACCAAAAATCATAAAGTCATATCTCTGCTTCACCATCTTTTCTTCTTGGGTTTCTGCTTTGACAGTCTTATAAGAGAGAGTGCATGTGTAAAGTCCAGACAAAGGCTCCAGAAAGTCTTTCACCATCAGCTTTCCTGTTTTAGTTATATTTATTCGATCATTTCCTAAACAGAAATAGTAAGTTACTAGTTATTTAACATGTAACAATTCAAGTATTATTTGGTAAATTTGGGATTACAAATAAAACACAAACATTTAAAAATTAATGGACTATTTAACTTCATGAATTCAACAAAATCTTAATTCTGTCATATTACTCAGTGGAAAAACACATGAGATAAGTACACTTTTGAAATATGTTTTGATTTTCTTTTGGCCACACTTGAGGCATGTGCAAATTCCTGGTCCAGGGACTGAACCTGTGCCACAGCAGTGACCCAAGCTGCTGCAGTGATAACCCCAGATACTTAAGCCGATGCACCACAAGAGAACTCCTATTTTGGCTTTCTTTAATTCATTTCTTGGCATCTAGTTTCAATTGATTTATTTATGTAATTCAGTGAATGAGATGATACTGCCTTGTAGTACCATGCAATTTCTTCACATAAGACAGAAATTAATAATGCTTATATTCCAAGACACCTTCTAACATCATAAAAATTACATATTAGTTGCCTCATCTCCTATCACAGGTGTTGCAGGGATAAATTTTAGGTTTTATAAAAACTTCTAAACTAATATAGCTCTGGGAAGTAGGGTACAAAACTTACTGATTCAGTTTTTGCATGAAGAGAAAATAAGGCACAAATCAAGAATATAGTTTGTCTTAAGTATGGAATAAGCAAAACTGCAGTTAAAATTAAATTTCAAGTTGTTCATTCCAATAGGTGACAGTGTCTTTCTAAAAAATTTTTTTCTCAACATTAAAAAAGAAGACATTAAAATCAAATGACTTACCTGTTAATGGCTTTTCATTAGGCCCAATCCATAAGTAGGTGGGGTCCACTGTTTCTTTTTCGGCAAGTTTAAAATCCATACAGACAAGGACTGGGCTATTGTGATGTAATTCTACATATACTTTCACTGTGACAAAATCAAACAATATATAAGTACTTTATACAGCAAAATTAAAAAATACGCTTCCTACCATTTTATACCAAAGTTACTTTTTTTTTTTTTTTCCTTCTTACAGCAGCACCTACTGCATATGGAAGTTCCCTGGCTAGGGGTCAAACTGGAGCCACAGCTGCAGGCCTACGTCACAGCCATGGCAGCAGCAACAACAGATCCCAGCCACATCTGCAACCTATGCCAGAGCTTGTGGCAACACCAGATCCTTAACCCACTGAGCAAGGTCAGGGATATGAACCTGTGTCCTCACAGACACTACGTCAGGTTCTTAACCCATTCAGCCAAAATGGGAACTCCCCAAAGTTACTTTCATTAGTTGTTTTTGGATTTCACCATTTTAAAAACCAGCATATCATTATAACATTTGGAATGCTTTAGCTTCCTTTTCACTTCTTACGGGTGTTTTTTAAAACTCTAGACTAATAGAAAGTCAATATTTTTTTTTCTGTGATATTATAGTGCTGTTTATAAAAAATGTATATAATACATTTAGAAGTTTATTTTAATGTGCAGATTCAGAAATAACTAGAATCAAAAAAATCTTAAGGGTTAGTGGAATCAATGTGAAGATCAGTAAAGGATCTCTTTGGCTACAAAACTATTTTAAAGATAATCACTGTCATCCTCAAGCAAACTTGATATTTAGCTATAAATGTCCTCCGTTAGGAACAATAATTAAGCCTATGTGCCACATTCAAGGAAGATTTTCTGAAATTACCTATTTTATTTCAGATTTGATGGAAACAGCAATAATGTGCTTGGAACCAATACTGTTTCATAATACATTAATTGTAAAGCCTACTGAATGACAGGCTCTGAACATAAAAAGAGGACACTGTCCTACAATTTGGTGGGGGCGGGGAGCTCCAAGCCCTCAGCCTCTGGGCCTTGGACTGGCCCAAAGTTATCTAGAGTTAGCCATGTGACTAATTTTCACTGGGGAGTGTGAGAAAGTTTCATCATAGTGACAAATGACATTTGAATTGAGGCCTTAAAGGATGTTGAAGGAGTTCTAGTTAATAAGGGAGGGGATAAGGGCATTCTGAACAGAGGGATTTCCAGCCCCGGAAATCACTCCTCTGAGTGGGCCTTGCACGTTGCAAAGAAGCAGGGACCCCCGGCAGAGAGGTGGCCTCAGAGAAAGAGAACAGGATTGAGTCCTAGCTCCTTACTAGCTGTGCGACTTTAGACAAAGTGATAAAACTAAGGCTCAGTGGCGTCGCTCTAAGGATGAAACGATGCAACCTTCGGAAAGTGCTGTGCACACAGCAGACGTTCAATAAACATTCGCTCCATTTTCCACCGTGGGAAGCGCCAGGGATCGACTCTGCAGGTGACGAGGTACTGATTACCTGGATGTCCCGGCTTGCCATAAAAGAAGCCTTTCTCACTGAATTCGGAAAAACGCTGCCATCCAACTGCGGAGGAAAGAAACCACTGACTTTTTACGGAGAAAAGGAGCCAGGGCTGAGCGTGGGGCAGGGCGGGGAAGAGGGGAGAGGCCGGGGGGCGGGCGGAAAGAGCCCCACCTCCTGTGAGGTACCAGAGCACCGCGGAGAGTAGGACCCAAGCTCGCATCATGGCTCAGGGGCTAGCGTCGCGGGAGGCGTCGAGGGGCGGGCACCTTCCTACCTCAGCCCCGGCGCAACGCCTCCCCATCTCTCCACCGAGCTGACCAAACCGCCGAGGGTCAGCGTCCCTACCGGTCAGTCGCTACGGCAGGAGCCGACGCGCAGAACAGCGCGTGCGTGCTACAGGGCCTCGCGCGCGTGGGCGGGGCGCAGGGACGTGGGCGGGGCTAGAGGGCGGGGCGCGGGCAGAGGGCAGGACCCTGCGCTGAAGCGCGGGAGGCGAGTACCCCACCTCTTTGCGCGCACGCGGTCGCCGTCGTGAGGGCGCTTCGCGCCTTCCGTCTGGCGCCATATCTCTGCGCTCGGCGCGGCTTAGTTCTCTGAGCGGAGCCTGAGGGAAGAAAAGAGTAGTAGGAAAGAAAGCAAGACCTTGAGTTTTCTGTCACTTCCTTAGTCTAGGGGCTGAAGAGAGCGACAAGAGGAACACCGTGGCCCTAATGGGGGTAGGGCGGGTAGGGCAAGCTATTACGTTAGGACCAGAGGAGGGAGAAGCTTGTGAAAATTTCCACCTCAGAGAAAGCAAAGAGCCCCGCGTGGGAACTTCTGTGCCTTTCTTCTCAGGAACTGCCCTATACTGTGGGCACAATCTTTTTCCAACTCTTAACATCCCTTTTTTGCTGAACTGTATTCTTCTACCCACGAAATGAAGAAGTTGGCAAACCGCTTGTGCGCCAACAAGGGGTCTCCAGGCGTTCACCTTACAGGAATATTTCATCTTCATTTTCATCTTCAAGTATCAGCGACGTTGAGAGACACCCCCCCCCCGCGCTTGCAAATTTCTCCAGGGTTGTAAAGTAAGCCTGCTTTTGGAAAAAGGGCGCATTTGAAAGGCGAAGTCCCCAAATCGGCTTTTCTGTTGGAAGGGAGGCTAGGTCAAGATCAGTGAGCTCCAAAAGAGAGCGTGCCAGCGTTTTTCACGGGTCCCTTCTTGGCTACTCATTTGGTGGCCTGGAAAGCCCTGTGTGTTGTCTATTTCTTAGCAGCGGGACACCCGCAGTCGTGGTTTTGAGTAGGCTGGTGGGTAGAGAGCCCAAGGTTCAGACAGGGTGCAGAATGATTATTTGGGGTGAGATCAAGAGTTTTCAGTTTTATTTCCTTTGAGCCGAGTCAGTACTTGGACTATCTCAGATGGTCCGGGAGCAACCTTTGTCAGTGATTTCATTTTTAGTCACTGTTAATTTTACCTACATAGCTTAAGCCATGAAATGTGATTCAGTGAGTCAGATCCACCCATGTCAGTTACGGTGTCTAGATTCATGGTTTAGTCTCAACTGTTGTTCCCTTCTTAAAGTGAGGATAAAGAAGATAAATTTTGGCATTCTTTCTGCTTCCCTGGAAGTTTATCATCCAGTTTTAGTTAAAGTACATCATAAATCCACAGTGTTTCAATAGCTTTTCGGTTATAACTAATTGATCCTTGTAAATCCTGTGTGATCAGCTTTGACCACTGAGAAGAGACTTTAACCAAGTGAGTGGTAGTTATTTGTTCAAAGTATCCGTGCACTCTTTTAAAATAAACTTTTAATTTTACAAGTTTCAAATTTACAGAAAAGTTGTGAAGATAGTACAAAGGGTCCTCATGTGCTTCCACCTACTTCCTTACTATTAATATCTTCCATTAATTATGGTACATTTCTCACAATTAATGAACCAATATTGATAACTTACTTAATAAAGTCCTTTCTTTATTTAGATTTCCTTACTTTTTACCAAAGATCCTTTTTCTGCTCCAGAATCCAACCAGGATCTCACCTTATGTTTAGTCATCAGGTCTTCTTAGGTTCCTCTTGGCTGTGACAAATTGGGTTTGATGACCTTGACAGTTAGTGACAGTTTTGATGACACTGACCAGACTTGAACTGGTCAGATATGTTGCAGAGTGCCTCTCTATTGGAATTGTTCTGATTTTTTTTTCATTATTGGACTGGGACTATAGATTTTGGGGTGGAAGACTATAGAGGTGAAGTGCCATTCTCACCACATCATATCAAGGGTACATACTGTCAATATGCCTTAACAGACACTGTTAATGTTACCTTGATCACCTGGCTGCAGTGGTGTTTGGTTTCTCTGATGTAAAGTTACTCTCTCCCCCTTTTTCATACTGTACTCTTTGGGAGGAAGTCACTATGGGAATCCCACACTTAAGGAGTGGGGATTTATGTTGCATCTCCTTGAGGGTGAATTAGCTGCATAAATTATTTAATCCATTTACCTTTTATCTATCCCCTTAAGTATCAGTTTCTTGAGTCCGAAATACTCAATGTTGAACAAATTATTTAGAGCAGTAACACATTCCATTTTTAAGTATAAAGAACATTGTAGTGGAAAAGTTTTCTATAACTCTTTAATAACCAAATAACTATTCATCCTTATACCATCCCTGTGAAATTTTACAGTTCCTCTTCTGCTACTTTTGATGTGCTATTTTTGCTTTTAGAAACTAACAAACAACAAATTTCCCCTTTCAATACTAAAATTAGACCTAGTGTTTAGAGTATTTCTCTGAAATTGATATTATCCTTTAGAGCTCCAACCCAAACAAGCTATAGAGATGCCTTCATGGTGCCATGATCTTAAAACAAAGCCAATACAAGTTGTTAATTCATTAAAAGATCATATATATGTATATGTCTCCTATACCAAAGCATGTTTAAAATAAACTAAAATTCATAAAATTATAATATGCATACTTTAACTGAAAAGTGTGGGTTTATTCTTATGTTGTTTGCTGATGCACAAACCCCCAACCTTAAGTCTCAAATATATTTGTATACTAACAATATGTTTCTAACAAGGGTGAAAGTGGTCTTTTTGAGAATCATTTACATGTTGTCCAGTTCAACATAGTGAGAAACTTTATAAGGACTCAACTGAACAATGTCCCTTACACCTTAGTGTGGAGAAAAATTCTGCTTTTGAAAAATTATGTGGTCACTTCCCTTTTCTTCTCCCTATAGTCAAAAGTGTGCTGACCTCTATAAAGTGGGAAGGATGTTGGAAATAGGTATTGACTGGTATGTCTCTGTGTATTAACATCTTGAGTTAATTTTATTATCTTATTGTGTCTCCTCCCCACCACCACTTAGCACTGATACATTATACATATGTTTTTGTAGGCTGTCTCACATCCTATTTGGAAGAAGGCAGGGTAGTAGAAAATAAACATACATAAATATAGCCTGTAGTATTTTGTGGGTGGTGACAGATAAAGCAAGTAGTTCCCAGGAGGGAAAATAAAAGTGAAGGAATTGCTTCCAAAAACGAAAAAGTTGAGTTGATAAAAGTGCCAAAATTCTTTTAAACTATCCTAGAACTTTCGGAAAACTTGGACCAATAACTTCATTACGTGAAACGAAAATGTGAGGAAGAAAACATAATATATCGAGTGAAGTGAATTTTCATTGATGGTATTCATGGCTCTTATTCTCGAATCTAGACCAAAAGTTCCAGATTTTGCTCAATTGAAGACAAACCTCTTTGAACTCAAACTTGCAGGAAAGTAATCCAGATTCCTATCCCCCCCACACACGTGATAGCATTCTCTCATCCCACAGCCTTCTAAAATAGACTTTTTGAGACAATTTTCTGTTGTGCCTTTCCATCCTATCCGGGTTTTCGGTTTTGACATTCAAAAACGTGCTGGAGGCGCGGTACCTCGGGGCGCTCCACGGTGAGCGACCTTTAAGCCGTCGCCAGCCAGCGCCGCTGTAACCCCGCGCACCGGCCGGGCTCCAGCTCCTGCCCCCTTCAGTCTGCGCCGACGCAACGGCTGGCTCCCGGGGACTCCCCGAGCTGGGAATCTCCCGCCAGCTGCGCTCTGCGTCCCGGCGACAGCAGGAGCACGTGGAGCAGCTGGGTAGACAGAGCCGCAGTTCCAGCCCAGCCCAGCCCAGCCCAGCCCGGCGGCGAGATGGAAGGTGAGCCTCCAGCCCGCTTCTTTTCTAAGGGATCTTTGAAATGCCCGACCGGTGCACGCAGCAGAGAGAGTTCCTTCTGAATCTCGGTTTTGCTTCTATTTATTTCTTTTGTCAGAAGTAAATATGAGGCATTTCAGAGGGCAAAGCGTGTCGGTTTTCATACATCTCTCATTTGCTCCCTACCCGCCCCCCAACTTTGGAAAGTGATAACTTCTCCGCAATTTCATTTCTTAGGAGTTGTCAGAGGTCAACTCTTAAGTTTTCAGAGGAAGAGTACTTATGATGAGGTGTCCCTGAAATGGCAGCAAACCTGAGTTGGAATAACTAATCCTTTTGGCTGATTATTTTTTTCCGTCCATGGCCTCACTGTCCATTGGAATTTGGCTGATATGAGTGACCTCTTTAGAATGAAAGGAGATCGTTTTCCTCCTAAAGGCAAATGCTGTCATATGGGGAGGTAAATTTTAAAGTGTTGGCACTTAGCGGTTCCTTTGGAACGCGATCTTCTTAATGATAACTTCTTTACTCAAAGCAAAAATCAAACTCACGTTGAGTTTCATTTGAATTAATTTTGAAAGTCATAAAACTTCGCTTCTCAAAAATGTTTCAGTGTGTACTTCCTTGGGATAACTAAAATTTCACACTACTATTCAATCGTCTAAACTTTGCAATAGTCTTTTCAACAAGTGTTTTTAAAGCCTTGAAAATGGCAGATGCATCTCAGATTGGGGGAGGTAGTGACAGAAAACCATAATTTGTGAGAATGTACTCGTTCTATTAATAAATGAGATACTGACACCTAAATAAAATGTTAACTTGGTAAATATTATGAATAGAATGGATATTTTCTTCATGGTACTCTAAGTCTCTCTTATTGACAATTAACCTTGATCTTTGGCTGCTTTAGATCTAGAGAATATGAAGTTATTAAAATTTAATTGAATACTTTGGGACATAAGATAGATTTTGTTTCATAATATAATTGAGTACAATGCTGTGGTCCTAAGTCCACAATTTACGCATAAGTATGTTTACAATTTTTTTAAACTGACTTGACTTTTATAAACCTTTTTTTCCTCTAAGTAGAATGCTAAATGTTAAGTCAATGAACAGTGTGTATTTAGTATGTACATAGAAAATTTTAAATGACTATTATTGAATAATACTTCAAATGCTTTCTCTTATGAAAAATTCTTTATGCTTTACATTTGAAAATATATCTAAAAATTTGCACTTTGAATGCTTGAAAAGTGATTTATGATGTGTAATTTTTTTAACACGTAAATATTTCATTGGCCAAGAACAGGAAAAAAAATTAGGTTGCTATACACTATGAAAAAGTAATTAAAAAAACTGTCATGCTTTAGTTATTATAAATTAATTGCTGAATTTGTTTTGTGAAGTTATAAATCAATACTCCAACACTTTTCCCCCTAGTCTTAATCATTTCACTTCTCAAGAATAACATACAGAGTAGTGTAAAACAGTGGAAACTGGAATGTTTCTCTGTAAATGTTAATATTTCCGAGTTCACTTACTTAAGATGAAATAAATTATTAACTAAATAGCATAATTTAGGATATTAAAGCCCTAACAAAGACTTTTAGATAAGCCTGAATAAGAAAGGAGTGAAAACTTGTGTAGAATTTGATTTGGAATGTACAGACTGTAAGTGGAAAGAGACGGAATATAGAATATGGATCAATGATAAGTTGTAAATTTATGCAAGTAGATTGTATTCATAGGTCCATAGAGATAGAAGTTATGTGGTATGTGTAATGCAAATACTTCAGCACTTAAAGCAAAAGATTAAATTGACAAAAAATTTATTGATGTGAATTTGGCTATTTTAACATCCGGTCCCTGAGGACCAGAGTTTTTGATGTAGTAAAATATCCGGTTCTTTATAGCCACCCAAGATTGACTAATCTGGCTCATGTGTTTGATATTTAAAATAAAGTACTTTTATATTATTTTGATATCTTGGTCTCAATTTAGAATTTGACCTATAGTGAATACCTCTCATTTCTTGGCAATGTAAGACAGTAGACTACTTTATGGAATACTTTTATTTATTTTTTCTGCTTAATTTGGGGGTCAAATTAATACACTATAGTTTAGTGTGAAATGTAATGCTATTTAGTCAATCATTCCTTCAGCATATAAACTCTTTTTGAAAATTCATTCATTTTTTTTTATCATCACCAGACATTTATTGAGGCTTTCTATGTGTGACGATGTCAGATGAATAAGCTTTCAAAGACAAAGCTTGTCATATAACAATGAAAAGTTAATGTACATAATAAACCAATAGCTGTAATTTTTTTCTTTTTTCACAATTTATGATCTTAAATATTTTCTATCCATAGATTCTTATGTTACTAATTTTTGTTATTTGTGCTTAATTATATCCTTTCTGTCTGGTATGGTTGAGAAATGGGTGGCTCACAAATATGAATTTCACAGGTACTGGCATATTTGTCATTTAATATAAAACGTTTTATCTAAACAATACTAGATAGAGATCTAAGTGTATTTATTACATAGCCCCCTTCTTTATAAAAAAGGTACATAGGAAAAAACTTTATCTTGGTGACCGAGGGTCCCTGTTCTGACCTTCAGGTAATGTGTTGCTCTACAGTATATTCTCACCGAGGGGGTTGAACTGTGTGGAGCCGAATGTCCCTATACTAAATAATCACAGGTTATTGTGTAATTTTTGTCTCTTTCTTGATGTCAGCTTCTACTTCTCACCACATGGCTTTTGTGGTAGCCATTTTCATTTCTAGATCCCTTTCTACACTCTGAATGGTAGGGATTTACAGAGATAAAGCATCCAGATGGTGGAGTTTACTAGCCCTCCATTATGAACATGTGAAGATTCAAATGGTAAAGTTCAAAGGAACAAAAGCACAGAAAGAACATGGGGTCCTAGGAGAACATAATTTTAGAAAATCCTCTTTGTGCTTCCTATAATCCAGTATGCTACTTCACACTTCCATGTCTTTGCTGCGGTTTTCACCCCATTCTTTACCTAGTTATGCCTACTCATCTTTCAGACTTTTCTCAGGCATTCTCACCATGAAGGACCTCCTTCTCATGAATTTCCCTGGTGCCTTCTGATGGTCATTCTACCCAGTTTTTCACCTCCCTCCAGCTAGGCTAAGGGCCTTTCCTTACTGTGCATATTTCTGCCAACAGTGTTGAATTGATTTAAGTGTGTTCTCCCATTGGTCTTTAAGCTTCTGAGGGCAGAAACTGTATCTTATTTTTTTTATGCTCTGTGCTAGGAACAGTTTGTGGTTCATAGAAGACCCTCAGAGTTTGTTGCGTTCAATTTAAAAAATGATGCTGAAAAGTTATTTTCATTCTATTTATTATGATGCCTTATATTTAATTAATATTTGTGAGTAGGGATTAGTGCTAGCAATCCTTTATTAGAGAGATCTCAGAAATTTTTTAAAGTACTTAAATGGTACTTTAAGTGGTATAACAGAAAAAGAAAACTTAGAAAACAAAAAATATTCATTTTCGCTAGAATGTCATTTATTGCTAAATCTTATCTTTTAACTTTACATCAGCAGATTTCAGGATCATGTCTTAGTTCTTTAAAGTATGGATCAACTATGAACAGAAATTTGTTTTCTCAATCAAAGTAAGATATATAGATGGTGCCATAAAAATAGCATACATTTTCCAGTGATACCTTTTTAATTCATAGCTATAAACTTGTCATTTATGTACAAATGTCTATATTTACACTTAACACTAAAATATTATTGGTAGATCCTTTATCAGACACCCAATATTAATTGGCTCCTGACTCAAACTGTAGTTCTAGACCATGTATGAGAAGAACTGAGTGACTAACATAAAACCTACCTGTAGTAAGTGCTCAATAAATGTTTTTTTGTGTGTACTAAAGATTCATTAACTAGTATGAAAAGAGATTCTAAACATCACAAGGACATAGAGTACACTCTGCTATCAAGCCTTTTAAAAATACATCTCTCCCATCAACTGGTACATTCATAAGAATTAGAAATCATAAGGATGATTCCAAGGCTTTTTGAACCACTTTTTAAAAAAGATGAAATAATAAAACAGTAATTGTATTTCTAATATATGTGGATTATTTGAAAAGTGATCTATATATAACTCAATTATTATTACTATATAATATGTCAAAATGCTTTACTCCGCAGTTATTTTGAATGAGGTAATTTTTTCAGCCTTAATTGAAATCTGCATCCACAATTAAAGTTCTTAGGATCCAAAGCGGTGTAGGGTATATAAAAATAATTTGGAGTTGATACCATATTATATTGGATATATGTCCCATTTAGGAGAGATAAAAAACTAAGTGTTTAATGATGGATATGAAACAGAATAAAGTGCATTTATAGAACAGTTCAAAATCAGCTTACCATCTAACTTTTTATATCAATGGAACTGCAACATATCACAAAGTGTATTTATTAATGAGTGTTCTTAGAGATAGCATTTTTGGCACATCAGGTTATTTGTGGGTTTATAAAGGAAACTTTTAAAAAATAGAAATAGAAAACATTTCAATAGCATCACTATGAAACAATGCCAAACTATATTTCTACTCTTAACTCTTAACTACCTAAAGATTATTTAACTAGATTTCTTGCTTATTTTGGTCATTAATACACCTGTAGCTCCATCTAGACTGTCAGGTTCCAAAGTGTAGGGATCTTTTTATCACCAGTGATAACTAGTCCCCAGCCAGATCCCCAGCACATAGTAGGACTGCAGTCATATTCATAGAATAAATTAATGAATGAGTTGCCTGTGTGTTTGGTAGTTTGACCATTTATTTGTTCAGCTTTTATGGCAAAGAGAGTAAGGAAAATAGTGACATAGAAACTAGTTAAATTTGCTGGTTAATTTGTCAGAAGTGCTGTTAAAGGTTTGGTAGACAAGTGTGGAATATTGGCTAAATCCAACATGATGAGTACTATTACCTTTTTCTAATCCAGTATTGGCTCTACTCTGGATGAAATAATATAGTGAAATCTACCTTGGGTTGTTTTAAAATTTTGGTACATTCTTTGTTTCAGTGTAGTACTGCAGTTCCCACAATAAACCATTTCTTCACAACAAGCATTCTGATTCATAAAGTTGAGAGTAACATATTTTATTTCATTTGAGTTCTCTATCACAGCATAATCCGTTTATCTGCAAAGTGTTATCCATCTGAGAAACTATTAACATATCAGAATATTTGGCACATCAGAACAATTTCCTATAATAGTAGTCGTATAGACTTTATGGCTATGAAAAAAAGATCATGCTCACTAATCTATAAATATTTTTATAGATGTGGGGTTACATCATAGCTGATGTAAACTATAATAGCTCTGGTCTGAAAACTAATTTTTATAACATTTAACAACTAATTTTTGCCATTTATCTCTGTAGTTAAATACTTGCTAATACTATTAGTTGATTGATTAAATGCTTGTGTACAGTGTAGACAGAACCACAAATGTACATCAGAGACTTGACTTAAATTTCATTTGACTTTCATGTGTATCATTTACCAAAATTTTAATGCATTGAGGATTATCCTTATATAAATTTACATTCTGACCTCAAAATAAAACCTTTTAACCAACTTTTTGAAAATATTAAAAATTTGATGTGAGTGAGATTGTAGTTCCACACTGGTACTTTTGTTCATGTAAAGTTATTTAAGTAAGAATATCAAGGAGAGACTTCTGTTAGACCTACCTAGCTGTCGTGGCTTTCCTTGCTCAGATCAGTACATGGCAGTCCTCTGGAACTCTGGAGTTCCATAGAATGCATTTTGAAAACTACTGATTCAAACTGTTACATGTTTTTCCTATTGGCAACCCTGTATCTAGACTTGCCTTTTTTAATTCATTTTGAGGATTGCTGCAAGAATGCTCTTCCTAAAATATCAAGTTAGTCCCCTGCTTAACAAACATTTTAAGTATATCTCTAGTTGGGCATTTAAAATAATCCACAATGTAGCTTCAATATCCCTTGTCAGTGGTATCCTGTCTTGTAAAGTTATTATTCTGGACTGCTTAGTGTTCCCTGAGCACATTGCTTTTCCTAACCCTCATTCTTCTAATGTTCTTCAAACTCAACAAGTCCAAAAGTGAACTCATTGTCTCTCCAACCCAAACCAACTTCTCCTGACTTCTCAACATTAATATTGTCACAAGTGTGCCAATTGAAATCCTCACTCAACCATTGCACTCTGTCCGAAATGCCTTGTTTTTTATGAAGCTGGTACTCATTCTAGATTGGAATATTTCCCTTTTCTGAAACTTAGTAACACTTTATATCTATCTAATGACTTCTAGAATCTAATTCCATTTTATGCATAAACATAAAGTATGCTTTCATGGTTTTAAAACAATCTAAATTGTTTAAGAAAGCAACTACTGTATAAATTGAGATGATTCTTTGTTTGGTTCAGAGCCAAGGGTGCAGCCCTGGAAAAGACCAAAAAAAAAAGAGACAAAGTTCCCTTGTGGTGCAGTGGATTAAGGAACTGGTGTTGTCACTGTAGCGGCTTGGCTTGCTGCTGTGACATGGATTTGATTTCTGGCCCAAGAACTTCTGCATGCTGTGGGCATAGCCAAAAAAAAATATTATGTCTATTATGTGCCATATATGCAATATATTGGCAATACAATGATGAGCAAGACAGTGCTTTTGCTCTTATGGGATTTATAGTCAGAGGAGAAGACAAGCTCCCAAACAAATAAATCCCCGAAGAAATAATTAAAAGTATGGTAAATACTGTGAAGGAAATTAAAGTGCTAAAATGGAGGGTAATGGTCAAGGAAAGGGTTACTGAACCTCTCCTCCAGAAAAAAAAATGTCTGGCTAGAGACAGAAATTCGATCATCTTTAGCATATAGATGATATTTATATGGGAATAATTGGAGTTACCTTTAGAGGAAATGTCTTGTGAGAATGGGGCTCAAGATTGAGCCCTAAGAAGCATCTCATTTAGGTGGTCAGGTAGAGGTGTAGGGACCAGCATAAGAGAAACAGCAGCAGCAAGACAGGTGAAAAACCAGGAGAGTGTGGTGTAGCACAATTCAGGAAAGAAGGTTTCATGACGGAGTGAGTGGTCAGCCATGATGAAGTTGGCTGGAAAATCAAAAAAGGTGAGGGCAAAAGCTGTGGGTTGGTTTTGGCAACATGAAACTTGCAAGTGGCCTTAACAAAAGTGGTTTTTGCAAAGTAGTGGAGGTGGAAACTAAATTGAAATGGTTACAGCAGGAATGGCAGTAGAGGAAGTAGAAACATTGATACCAGCCATTTCCCCCAGAAGTTTAGCTAGGAGGTTATGTGGAGAAATAAGTGGGGCTATTGTTGGAGAGAAATGTGGATCAGAGGTTTTGTTTGTCTGTTTTTGTTTTCCAGAGATGAAAGACACAAGCTATCTGTAGCCTAAATTCATTGAAAAAGCAAATCAAAGATCAAAACTGAAACGGATCTTGAAACCTCAATTCTCAGGAAATTTGATTGAAGAATTTGCTATCACTGAAAATATCTTCATATTTATTTGGCATATAACACGTAAATAAATTTCCTCACTGTGAGAATTTTTATATAGTGCCTATTCAGTGGATGTTGGTATAGATATAGTCTATAAAGACTTTATAGAAGAATCGTGAGAGGAGTTTCCATTGTGACTCAGCAGGTTATGAACCCACCTAGTATCCATGAGGATGTAAGTTCAATCCCTGGCCTCACTGAGTGGGTTAAGGATTCAGTGTCGCCACAAGTTGTGGTGTAAATCCCAGATGTGGCTCGGATTGGGTGTGGCTGTGGTATAGGCTGGTAGCTGCAGCTCTGATTCGACCCCTGTCCTGGGAGCTTCCATATGCTGCAGGTGTGGCCCTAAAACACGGAAAAAGAAGAAGAAGAAGAAGAATCATCACGAGAAACCCTTGAAACTCAAATTTTTTAAAAAGTGGGAAGTTATTGGAGTTCTCATCATGGCTCAGTGGTTTATGAATCCGACTAGGAACCATGAGGCTGCGAGTTTGATCCCTGGCCTCGCACAGTGGGTTAAGGATCTGGCGTTGCTGTGAGCTGTGGTGAAGGTTGCAGGCGTGGCTTGGATCCGAAGTTGCTGTGGCTGTTGAGTAGGCCGGCAGCTACAGCTCCGATTAGACCCCTAGCCTGGGAACCTCCATATGCCATGGGTGAGGTCCTAGAAAAGACAAAAAAAAAAAAGTGGGAAGTTATTGCTACAACTGCATTTCTAAAGTTTTGAATTTTAGATATTTGAAAATGTTTGTATTTAACAGGTTTTTTAAAAATTAAGGAAAAACTTATACAACGAAGTATACATTCTTATGTACATAGGTTTATTAATTTTTACCTCTGTACACACCTTCTGGGTCAAGATATGGAACGTTTGCATCACCCCAGAAGTTTCCCTTGTGCCCGTTTATAATAGCTCCCTTTAGCCCAAGTAAAACACTATTCAGACTTCTGTCATCTTCTTGATTTTCTTTCTTTTTTTCTTTTTCTTTTTGTCTTTTGTCCTTTTAGAGCTGCACCTGTGGCATATGGAGTTTCCCAGGCTAGGGGTCTAATCGCAGCTACAGCTGCCGGCCTATGCCGTGGGATCCAAGCCGCGTCTGTAACCTACACCACAGCCCACGGCCACGCCAGATCCTTAACCCACTGAGTGAGGCCAGGGATCGAACCTGTGTCCTCATGGATGCCAGTCAGGTTCGTTAACCACTAAGCCATGATGGAAACTCCTTGATTTTCTTAAAAGCATATAGCATGCACTTTTTTGGTGTCTGGCTTCTTTTGCTCAACATACCTTTGAGATCCATCCCTATTGTTACATTTACTAGTAGTTCATTCTCTTTTATTGTTGAGTAGTATGAATATAGCACAGTTTGTTTATTTATTGTAGTATTGATGGACATTTGCTTGTTTCCAGTGTTTGTCTATATGGTGAACATTCTTATCAATGTCTTTTGGTGGACATATACATTCATTTCTCCTGGTTATATGTCTAGGACTAGCATTTCTGGGTCATAGAATAGATGTACATTTAGCTTTGATACATACTGCCAAACAGTTTCTACCAAGTGGTTGGACCCTCTCTCTGGCAATGTCTGAGAGTTCCAATTGTTCCACGTCTTGTCAACACTTGCTATTGTCGGTTAGTCTTTTTAATATTAGCCCTTCTGGTGGGTGTGTGGTGGTATTTCATCGTGGTTTTAATGTGCATTTTCCTGATGAGTAATGTTGTTGAGTACCTTTTTGAGAATGTTTGTTGTCCATTTAGATATTCTCTTTTCTGAAGTGCTATAAGTCTTCCATACATTTTTAGAAAGTTGGATTGTTTTTATTTTTCTTATTGACTTTGCGGACATTAAAAAAATTTTGTTTTGTCTTTTGTCTTTTTAGGGCCGCACCCACAACATATGGAAGTTCCCAGGCTAGGGATCTAATCGGAGCTGTAGCTGCCGGCCTACACCACAGCCACAGCAACACCAGATCTGAGCCACACCTGCGACCTATACGGTTGCTCACAGCAACGCTGGATCCTTAACCCACTGAGCGAGACCAGGGATTGAACCCGCAACCTCGTGGTTCCTAGTTGGATTCATTTCCACTGCGCCACAACGGGAACTCCAAAAAAATTTTTTTAGAAGCATGTGTTTTGTTGTAAGGGTACTGCAGCTATTTTCTCCAAGTCTGTAACTTGCTAATTTATTTTCTTAATAAACGCCATTGTACCTGTTTATCTTCCAGAAATTCTATGAGATAATATGAAGTCTCATTTACTCTCCTGGGCTAAATGCTTGGGGGACCACAGGCAAACAAAACCAGATTCAGAAGAAAGCTCTCATCATGGTTAGGGAACTGAGTGGTAGCATTTGAGTAATAACTTATTCTGGATATTCCCAGAAAGCTGAACTAGGACCTGAAGTGGACAGTTTAGGAAATTTGAGTTCCATTACATTTCAAGAGTAACTTTTTAAACTATTCATCTTTCTGAAATGGGAAAGTATAACTTCTGTGTTCTTGGAAGTGTTTAAGCGGAGGCTTTAAAACCCAAACGGAGATATCGGAGGAAATTCAGGTATCGGGTAGCAGGGAAAGAAGAGGTAAGGTGGTTAAGATATCCACTCTAATTCTGAAATTCTAATTTCATTGGTTATAAGAATCATTTTTTTGTTATACAGAACTGTTCTCTTGATGGTAAGATTCCAGGAATGATTGTATGTGATAGTAATAAGGAGAAATCATGAAAGGCCTTTCAGAAATAGTAGCTAACACTTCTATGCCACATCTATAGTCCTGTGTGTTAATGTCACACTTATGAATTCATTTTTGTAGTCAGTGACTCAGTTTCCAAAGTTAGATTTAAAAAAGAGGTAGGAGGATAGAGGAATCAGTTTACTGTTTGGAAGACAAAGAGGAATGTAGATATTCAGAGACAGCTTCTGACAGCTGTCAGGCACCCGTGCTGCTGGCAGCTAGCAAACTCAATGCAGGATCCTAAGACTGACATTTTGCTCTTTTAGCGTCTATTCTACCTACTAGGAAAACAGAATAGCAAGTAGAAATCCAACCTCTGAAGCTAAGAGTATAATTTTATTAGCTGGTATTCTTAATTGAATGATAATTACTTAAAGTAGCAAAGTAAAGACAAGTTTATAACCAAGTTCAAAATATGGTTGCAAATTTTGTTGCTAATGTAAATATTTGATTTTGTTTGTAGATAACTTATTCACATGTGAATTTTGATGAAATCTCAATTAACCACACTCCTGCCATTTCCAAGTTTAAACTATTTGTAATCTTTTTTAAGATTACAAATCTCTTCATTTTGTGGCACGTAAAATGCTAGAATCTCTGAGAAAAATCTTGGTATATTTAACAAAAATTCTAACTAGTGAAAACTTTTTAACAGCATCTTTGTGGAAGAAAGAGAATCTGAAGGAATAAAAACAAGTTTGAAATTATAATCTCTCAGTAAGCATGTGACGAGGTTTGTCTTCAGTAATGGTAGAAAACAATTTTAGATTGCTAATAAAACTTTGAGTCTGCAGAGTACTTGGAAAGCTACAGAAGAAATAACCTTTAAATTTTACAGTCCAATATATTTATGAGCTTGATCAGTAATACAACAGTTATATTTTTTACAAGATTTGTTATTTAAGAAGTAAAGTGTCAATGGAAAACACCAATGATTTAATTATACCGAAAACATATCATGAGATTAGTTAGTTAGCTGTGGGAAGATCAGGAGGACAAATGATATGAAAGAGTGTTAGCCAGGGTTTTCTGCTAGATTATAATTTTGACTTTTAAATGAGATAGAGAAAACGATTTTATCTAATGATATCAAAAAATCCTAATGTATATGCTGAGTTTATATTTGTACATTTTTAGATGTTTTATCTGGGAGTTCCCTGGTACCCTAATGGTTGGGGATTCAGCATTGTCACTGCTGTGGCTCAGGTTTGATCCTTGGCCCAGGAACTTCCAAGTGTTGTGGGTGCGACCAAAAAGTAAATTTTAAAAATTGTTAAAAAACAAAGTATTTTGTCTGGATGTTTGGCACCACATGGGTTTTTAAACCCTCTAAAAAGTCACGTTAACTTTTTTAATCAGTGAATTTTGTAAAATGCTTTGTATGAAAAATGCTGTCTAGATCCTTTATCTCCTTGATCCCTGCATTAATGGAAACTACTTTGCCCTGAAATTCCAGTTGCAACAGTTTTGGAAATATTAATAGAAAATGGTTATTGTTAAGCTGTTTCCTAGTATAATATCTTTAGAATTTTAGTTGATATTTAGTTTTTAGAGATGATTTGATTCCTGGTGCAGAGTTTTAATGTTTGTTTTAAATAAATAGTTTTGCTGTGAGAGGTATCCCAAGCAGCAGTGAAATATTCTAAAATGTAGAGGGGTGTTATACAATAGAATTTTCTGTGATGAGTTCAAGAAGAGGAAATGCACTTCAATCTGTTTTGTCCTTATGTCTTAAGTATTTTTTAGCACCTAAGAAGAACGTCCATATAGCATGATTATAGATGGTTTTAATGTCTCGTTAGGCTCTGAATACTTAGGTAGTGGAATCTCTTTTTTCTCTTGGAAACTGTATTAAGTTGCTTCTGGTGTTATTTACTGCACACAAAGGCTGCTGGAAAAAAATATTGAGAGCTATTTAAATGTCATTGTCAGAGAGTTTAAAAGGTTCAGGCGACGAGAGCCTTTTTCCTTTAGGTCACCAAATCAAAAGCCATCTTGCTCTGTAGTAACTAAAAGGTGTTTTCACATGAAGTTTGCTCATGTGAAACTTTTGAGCTAGTTTTTTCTTTTTTTTCCTGTTCAAAATCTCTTTAGTGTGCAGTTAAATGTTTTTTTTAGCTTTAAAAAAACTTTAAAAAACACTATCAAACTTACAGAAAAATTACAATACAGTTAAAAAAACTATCTTTTTCCGGAAATTTTGAGAATAAGCTGCTGACATGAAGCCTAGCACCCTTGAATATTTTAATGTGCTGTTCTGCCTTCTCCTACATAACTACAAAACAACCATCAAAATCAGGAAGTTAACATTAATACATTACTACCATTTAGTCCTCAGATCCCATTCGGGTTCCTCCAGTTGTTTCTATAAAGTCCTTTACTACAGGAGGATTTATCTCAGAGTCACAAAATGCATTTGTTGTCATGTCTCCTCACCTCCAGTCTGGAATTGTTTCTGTCTCTGTCATGATCTTGACACTTTTAAGGATTACAAGCCAGTTATTTTGTAAAGTATCCCTCAGTTAGAGTTTGTTTTCTCACAGTTGGATTCATGTTAGGCCTATTTGGCAGGAATATCACAGAAGTGATACTATGTTCTTTTCATTTTCAGGGGCACATAATTTTCACTTGTCTCACCACTGAAGATGATCACTTTGCCCAGTTACAGTGGTGTCTACCAGGTTCTCCACTGTATAGTTTATATCTTAATCTTTTCAGTAAGTGTTCTGAGGAGAAGCATTTTGGAATTATATAAATATTCCATTTGTTACTAGATCTTCAATTTATTAACTTACTTATAAATGTCAATATAGATTCACAAATTTCTTTTTTTCTCAATGGGTTATAGTCCAATACTATCATTATTATCTCGATGGTCCCATGTCCCAGATTTGGCCAATGGAAACCATTTGAAATGATTTCTGTACCCTCTTAAGATACCTTCTTCGTTCTGTGAGCACTTCTTGCTTCTGGCATGACAAAATAATCCAGACTCACTTGTAGTTTCCCTGCCCCAGTGCTGGAGTCAGCCATTTTTCCAAAGAATCTTGTTCCTTTAAGTTGAGAATTATATTTAGAAGTTAATATCTAGTAAGCTAAAAGCTGTCATGGTGTTACTGCTTCCAGGTGCTCTCAATAGACAGGGCTAGAGGCTATGTGTATATATACCATACACATACACACATTTATGCCTATATTTTCTATTTATATGCAGCAGAAGCGATGTGTTCCTGCCAGTACTTCCATTTCCAATATAGTACCACAGGTTTCCATGTTCGTAACTCCCTTTTCTTAACAAGAAAAACCTGGGTCTCATTATCCTTATTATATTTTTCTTATTTGATCAGTCTTCCTTTTATATAACCAATCATCCTTCGCCACTGTCATCTCCTCTTGAGCGAAGATGCTGTCCTTACCTCATTTGGGTTCTGCCATCCTGTACCATGGCCACTGATCTATGTGGACACTCTTTTCAACTGTTGGGCTCTGACATCCTGATTCAAGGGCTGCTGCTCACATGTGGATGCCTTCTTCACTCCACTCCAAGTTCTGACACTTTGCACTGGACCACTCTCGCACATAGAAGTTCTCCTCATTCCATTTGGCCTCCCTCGTGCCAGCCTCCCCTCCCTGTGTGGGTGACTTGCTCACCCTGTTTAGTCTCTGAAACCCCGCACCAGACCACCCCCAGGCGTAGATGTCCTCTTCACTATGCTCAGCCTCTGACTCATGTTAGGCTGTCCCTTACTTGGACACCCTCATCATCCCTCTCAGACTCTGTCACTCCAAGTCAGGTAATTCTCCTGTCTGAATGCCCTTTTTATCCTACTCAGGCTCTGACTTCCCATGCTATCTGCCCTTCATGTAGAATTCCTCCTTATCTAGTTCTTGACTGCCCATTCCACACAGGCACTCTTCATGCTGGTTGGTCTCTAGCGGCCTGCCCTGGCCTGTCTTCATTCTTTGCATGTATGTTCCTTTCACCCATCTTGGATTTGACACCACATACTAGGCTGCCCCTTTGTTTATTTTTTAAATATGTGTATTTTCTTTGCCCTTATGCTTTGCTGCTAACATCTAATGGGTGATGTGCTAAACTTTTAAAATCAGGATAGAATATAAGTATAGTGACTATATTTTTCAAAACAAAATTGGAGTATGACTGAACTTTAGTATAGAATATTTCAAATTAGTACTATCCTGAACAGTTTAGGGTATATGATCACCACTGAAATAAAGAACAAAGGATAGTTTCATTTTCTGGTAATGGAGGAGTACTTCCTATTGAGCCAACTTCCAATAGATAACAATTATAGATTCTGGATAAAATGTGAAAAAAAAAAACCCTATTACCAAATAACCAAAATCAAACTGCTTTTATGGCTTTTTTTTTTGCCCAAGGGCAGATTCCATGCTAAAACGCAAGAGAGTGACCAAAACTTGGGTAGATAATCCAGTTTTGCTAGCTTAAAAAGAATATAGCAAACACAGTGGCTGGGGAGTTAAAGGGGGAAATCCTAGAATGGAGAGGGCAGAGAGGGGTTTTTGTGCATAAATTCTCTTGCTGAACCAAATCATTAGCTAAGCCTTGAACAGCACATATGTGGATCACACCCTGAGCATCCAAGTTTAAAGTAATAGAATAGACATTTATGCTTCTGCAAGAGTGACCCATTTGTCCCAGTCTCCTTGAGACTGTGAAAGTTTTGTGGTCTGGGAAAACCTTCAATCCCAGGTATACTGGGACATTTGGTTACCATAGTTGCTGCCCACAACAAATGAGACAGAATTTGAGTTTAAGTTAACTACATGCTTTAAAAAGTAAAATAGGAGTTCCCATTGTGGCTCAGTGGGTTAAGAACCCGACTAGTATCCATCAGCATGAGGGTTCAATTCCTGGCCTTGCTCAGTGGGTTAAAGGATCTGGCATTACCACAAGCTACAGCGTAGGTCACAGATGCAGTTCAGATCTGGTGTGGCTGTGATGTAGGCTGGCAGCTGTAGCTCCAATTCAACCCCTAGCCTGGGAACTTCCATATGCCACAAGTGCAGCCCTAAAAAGAAAAAAATAATGAAATAATAAAGTAAAAAGTAAAATGAAGGAAAAACTATATTCTTCAAAGGAACATAACAAACTCCAAAAATTCTATAAAATATCTTTGTAATGTCCAGGGAACAATCCAAAATTATTAGGCCATATGAAGAAGCAGGAAAATGTGACTCATACTCAAGAGAAAAGGAAATCAGAGGTGAACGACCCCAAGCTGACGTAGATATGGAAATTGGAGGATAAGAATCTTCAACAGGTATAGTAATTATACTCAAAAATACAAAGGCAAATATGCTTGTAATGAATTAACAAATGGGAAATCCAAGCAAAGAAACCATAAAAAAAGAACAAAGTGGAAATTCTCGAACTAAAAATTATATCTGAAATACAAATCTCACTTGGCAGGATTGACATCAAATTGAGATGATAGAAGAAAGAATAAGTGAACTTGAAGATTTATCAATGAAAGTATTCAATCTGAACCACAGAGAAAAACAAAACAAAATATGGGGGTTGTGGAGAATAGAGCCTCAGGAAACTTTGGTAAAATATGAAAAAGTCTAATATGCATGTTGATGAAGTCCTAGATGAAAAGGAGCAAAAGAAGGAGGAGAGAAAGTATTTGAAGAAATAATGGGAAAAATGTCTCAGGTTTGGTGAAAAACGTAATTTTATAGATAAGTTCAGTGGACCCAAATGGGATAAATTGAGATAAAAATCACACCTGGGCATATCATAGTCAAACTGCTAAAAACCAAAGGCAAAGAGAAAATCTTGAAAGCTTTCAGAGAAAAGGCATATATTATATATAATAAAAAATATTACTGACTTCTCATCAGAAACAATAGAGGCTAGAAGATAGTAGAATGCCATCTTTTTTTTTGTCTTTTTAGGGCCGCACCCATGGCTTATGGAGGTTCCCGGGCTAGGGGTCCAATCAGAGCTGTAGCTGCCACGCCAGCCACAGCCACAGCCACAGCCACAGCAACACAGAATCTGAGCCATGTCTGTGACCTACACCACAGCTCATGGCAGTGGGAATCCCCAACCACCTGAGCGAGGCCAGGGATCGAACCTGTGTCCTCATGGATGCTAGCTGGGTTCCCTAATCGCGGAGCCATGACGGCAACTCCTGGAATGCCATCTTTAAAGTGCTGGAAGAAAACTGTTAACCCATAATTCTATGTCAAGTAAAAATATCCTTTAAAATTGAAGGCAAAATAAAGATATTTTCAAACAAAATGAAAACTAAGGAAAGCTCCCTGTGTTCATAGCAGCACTTTTCACAAAGCAAAGACTTGGAAACAACCCAAATGTCCATCTACAGATGAATGGATTAAGAAGTAGTACATATATAAAATGGAGTACTACTCAGCCATAAAGAAGAATGAATGAAAGAATGCAGCAACATGGATGCAACTAGAGATTATTATACTAAGTAAGTCAGAAAGAGAAAGACAAATACCATATGATATGACTTATATGTGAAATCTAAAATATGGTACAAATGAACCTATCTACAAAACAGAAACAGACTCACAGATATAGAAAACAGACTTGTGGTTGCCAAGGGTGAGGGAGGAGGGAGAAGGATGGATTGGGATTTGGGGCTTAGTACATGAAAACTACTACATTTAGAAAGGATAAACAACAAGGTCCTACTCTTTAGCACAGGGAACTATATCCAATCTCCTGGGATAGACCATAATGAAAAAAATATTAAAAGTATATACATGTCACTTTGCTGTACAGCAGAAATTAGCACAAAATTTTAAATCAACTATACTTTAATTTTAAAAATTAATTTGAAAAAAACCTAAGAAAGGTTTTCACTCATAGAGTTGTACTACTAGAAATGCTAAAAGATGGAGTTCCTGTTGTGGCACAGTGGTTAACGAATCCGACTAGGAACCATGAGGTTGCGGGTTCGATCCCTGGCCTCGCTCAGTGGGTTAAGGATCCCGCGTTGCCATGAGCTGTGGTGTAGGTCGCAGACGCGGCTCGGATCTGGCGTTGCTGTTGCTCTGGCGTAGACCAGCGGCTACAGCTCTGATTAGACCCCTAGCCTGGGAGCCTCCATATGCCACAGGTGCGGCCCTAAAAAGACAAAAAAAAAAAAAAAAGGCTAAAAGAAGCTCCTTAGACTGAAGAGAGAATAACCGGTAGGAACTCAGGTCTTCATGAAAAAAATGAAAAGTACCAGAAGTGTTAAGTACATGGGTATAACAGAGCACTAATTTTTTCCTCTTATTCTCTTTAAAATGTAATTGCTGCATTAATAATACCTTTTATTCTCGTTGAGGCACTTTTTAGGAAAGATATAAAGAATAGCTCTGCTCTGAAGAGGAAATCAGTTGCTACATTTTCAAAAATGGTATCCTTATTAAATTTAGAATGCTCAATCCTCAAAAAATTTACTCTGAGTAGCTAATATTAAAAATCTTTTTCTTTTCAGATATAAAACCAAATATGGAACTGAAAAGCAGTCAAGAGCAGTCTGTGTCCACAGGTAATAGCAGATCTTTCCTCTCTAAAATATACCTTTACTGAATAGACCAAAGAAAGGAATATTCTGATTGCAGTAAAAATGCTTTGGAAATGTGTTGGGGAAAAAAATGTGACTGTCTTTTCCTGATACAAAATAATGCATCCATTTGGATCATATAAGTTCTTTACCTCACAGAGCCAAACCATACCACCTAATGTTAATGACTGTTTTTTTTTTAATTTTTTTTTTTTTTGGCCACTCCCATGACAAACAGAAATTCTTGGGCCAGGGATCAAATCTGCACCATGGCAGTGACCCAGGCCACAGTAGTGACAATGCTAGATCCTTAACCACCAGGCCCCCATGAAACTCCTAGTAACATAGTAGCTTGTATTTGAACAACTTGTACTTTTCAGTTAAGAACAATAGTCAGAAAACTTTTTTTTTGTAAAGGGCCAGAGGGTAAATATTTTAGACTTTGCAGGCCATATATAGTCTCTGTTGCATATTCCCCTTTATGTTATTTTACAACTCCTTAAAAATGTAAAAACCATTCCTCCCTCCTGGGCCCATACAAAAAATAGGCCATGGCTAGATTTGGCCCTTGGGCCATGGCTTGCTGACCCCTGCTGCAGAATAAACAATGAACATTTAAAATAATCTATTTCCTAAAAAAAACTTGGCTTTGATTACTTTGTTTGAATCAAAGCTTATACTGCATTATAAAATTTATCACTTAAATGCCTTGTTGTATTACTGTGAGTTGTAGCCTTATAGTTTACTTAAATCTCTACCTCATATTGGTTGTTCAAATGTGCACTTTATGTCCATCATTTCCAGCTTGAGAAAAGTAAACTATCATTCAGAGCAGTGTCTTAGTATCTTAGCATATATGTTAATATGCAGAAATGAGAAACTTTACCTATAAATCAAAACTTGAGTCCACGACGACCACATTTTCAGGACTTCTTGATCATGGGTTTTATGAATATGTTTCTGTTTCCCTCCTATATTCCAGTAAAAGTCTTGCTCCATGTGTTCAGTCATGCCTGTAGCTGAAAGGAAGCCCCTGCAGAGTTTTTGCTCACCCCTCCTACTTCAGCCCCTCCCTAGTGCCACAGGATTCCTTTGACTGTCTGATTATTTGTAATTGACTATTTGTTGTATCTAATAGATAGTAAATATTTTATTGAATATTGGGAAGGAGTTTGATAGCAAGTGGGTATATTTACTGTTCATTTCTTTTGTTATTTTTTTGTTAAGCTACCATGCTTACATGCGAAATACTTCCAGCTACATTGTACCTTCTTCCTTACTTCTAATATTATCAATATTTATTGTACAAAATTATATTTTTGTTAAGCTTGATTTTTAATGTCTGCTCTTTATTTTAACCATGCTTGTATTATGTCCAGTGCCTTTTATTTAGGAACTCCCATTATTTTCCTTAGTCTCTTTCTGAGTCTACATTATAGACTTATCTCTTGTCTGGATCTTGCATTATAGTTGTGGGTTTGTCTTATAGACATCTATAAAGTATAAAGCTCCTTGAAGACAGGAATTTGTCTTATTCCTATCTGTACCTTGTCAACATTTAGTAAATTCTTGAAGAAAGAAAGGAACTGAGGGACAATATGTTTCCACAGAATCACATATATTGTGAACAGAAAGGGAAAATAGCTTTTGGTATAGAGAAGCTTACAGGCTTCCTCTCAGGAAAGCATCTTTCCCAAATTGAGTTATGGTAGTAGTTTCTGGCTCAATATTTCACACCATTATATATTAATATTTCTTGGTCATAGCTAGAAACAACATCCTACTGAATATTGTGAGATACACCAAAGGAGAGAGAATTTCTATCCACAAGGAACTTGAGGGCATTTCAACTCAGATGAAAGAGATATTCGAGAAAATTATGTCTAATGGAGAGGCACATGATCCTTGGGCGTATTTCTAAACCTCAAGAGTTTTCACATATATCCTACTTGAATGTATGTGAAAGGGATATAACTATCACTAAGGGTTTGGGTGACGCTGAAATAAGAGTCATAATAAATGTTTATAAAAATCCTTTAAAGTTGACTGCATAAAATTCTTTTTATCTCTTAGAAGGTTCAGTGCTTTTGAATGACTACGATTTAACCAAACCTCATGAAACAGAAAATGTGGACGGTGCCGAAGTCCCAGCCAATGAAGATGAAGATGTAGGAGGTGAGCCATAGTGTACAAATCCAGAAACTGAAGATATGGTTGGGGCTCAATATAGAGGAGAAACCAGGAAATCTCCAAAGGAAACTTGCATTTGTGGGTTGAGTTGGGAGGAATTCAGTTTTGTTCACTTTACAAATGTTTACATTTAATAATTTGCTGCGGGATATCAGCAAATTTTAAGAATCTAAGGTGCTGGAGTTCCCGTCGTGGCTCAGTGGAAACGAATCCAACTAGGAACCATAAGGTTGCGGGTTCCATCCCTGGCCTTACTCAGTGGGTTAAGGATCCGGCGTTGCCATGAGTTGTGGTGTAGGTGGCATACGTGGCTTGGATCCCGCATTGCTGAGGCTGTGGCGCAGGCTGGCAGCTGTAGCTCTGATTAGACCCCTAGCCTGGGAACCCCCACATGCTGCGGGTGTGGCCCTAAAAAAATGACAACAAGGCAAAAGGGCAAAAAAAAAAAAGGAATCTAAGGTGCTTTTTCAGTGTTCAGGTTATACTACATTTCTAAAATAGTATGTTTATTTTACTCTTTTCTATTAAAAAGTGATACATGTTCATTATAGAAAGTTGGGTGTTTTCCCCCATTCTCCAATTCTCTAGTCACCAGTTGAGCATCTGACAATTCAATTCCCTTCTTTATTTTATTACTCAATGAATTTTATTACATTTATAGGTGTACAGCAATCATCACAACCAAATTTTATAGCATTTCCATCCCAAACCCTCAGTGCATCCCCCCACTCCACATCCTGTCTCATTTGGAACCCATAAGATTTTCAAAGTCTGTGAGTCAGTGTCTGCTCTGCAAAAAAGTTCACTGTGTCCTTTTTTTAGATTCCACATGTAGTGATAGCATTTGATGTTGGTGTCTCATTGTCTGACCAACTTCACTTAGCATGATAATTTCTAGGTCCATTCATGTTACTGCAAATGCCGTTATTCTTTTTCTTTTAATAGCTGAGTATATTCCATTATATATATGTAGCACGTCTTCTTTATCCACTCTTCTGTCGATGGACATTTAGGTTGTTTCCATGTCTTGGCTATTGCATTGAGTGCAATTCCATTCTTTTGAAAAATTTTTTCATTATAGTTGATTTACATCATTATGTCAGTTTATGCTGTACAGCAAAGTGACCCAGTCATACATCTCTACACACCTTATTTCTCATTATCTCTCATCATGTTCCATCACAAGTGACATAGTTCCCTGTGCCATACAACAGGACCTCATTGTCTATCCATTCTAAATGTAACAGTTTGCATCCGTTAACCACGAATTTCCAGTCTGTCCCACTCCCTCCCACTTCCCCTGGGCAACCACAAATCTGTTGTCCATGTCTGTGAGTCTGTCTCTGTTCTGTAGATGGGTTTATCAGTGCCATATTTTAGATTCCACATATAAGTGATATCATGTGGTATCTGTCTTTCTCTTTCTGACTTACTTCACTTAGTATGAGAATCTCAAGATCCATTCATGTTGCTGCAAGTGGCATTATCTTGTTCTTTTTATGGCTGAGTAGTATTCCATCATGTATATGTACCACATCTTAATTCATTCATCCATCAATGAACATTTAAGTTGTTTCCATGTCTTGGCTATTGTGAATAGTGCTGCAATGAACATAGGGGTGCGTGTATCTTTTTCAGTAAAAGTTTTGTCTGGATATATGCCCAGAAGTGGTATTGATGGATCATATGGTTGTTCTATATTTAGTTTTCTGAGGTATCTCCATACTGTTTTCCATAGTGGTTGTACCAAGTTACATTCCCACCAACAGTGTAGGAGGGTTCCCTTTCCTCCACACACTTTCTAGCATATTTGTAGTCTTATTAATGATATAGCCATTCTGACTGGTATGAAGTGGTGCCTCACTGTAGCTTTGATTTGCAATTCTCTAATAATTAGTGATGTTGAGCATTTTTTCATGTGCCTGTTGGCCATCCATATGTCTTCTTTGGAGAAATGTCTATGTAGGTCTTCTGCCCATTTTTCAATTTTTTTTTTGTTGTTGTTGTTGAGTTGTATGAGTTGTTTGTGTATTTTGGAGATCAAGCCCTTGTCGGTTGCATCATTTGCAACTATTTTCTCCCATTCCGTAGTTTTTTTCTTTTTTTTAAATGGTTTCCTTCACTGTGCAAAATCAATTCAATTCTTATGTGAACTTCTAGAATTAGCACAGAACGCACAGACTAAGTGTTCAGTCCCACAAGACTGCCCTCACTTCAGACACCAGTTGGAAGTACTGGGTCCCCGGGTTATTACCTACACATCTGTCCGATGTGACTACAAATTCAGGATTTCCCACACCCTCACCCCTCCCCAGTTTAATAATTTTCTAAAATGACTCACAGTACTTAGGAAGGCACTTTACTTACTATTACTGGTTTATTATAAAGGACACAACTCAGGAAATGGAAGAGGTACATAGGGCAAGATATGGTGGGTATGGAATTTCCATGCCCTCTCTAACCACACCACCCTCCCAGCACCTTAACATCTTCACCAGAAACTCGTTGAATCTTATAGGTCAAGAGTATTCACAGAGTTCAGTCTCCAGTCTTCCCTCCCCCTCCTAGAGGTTGGTAGGTGGGGCTGAAAGTTTCAACTCTGTAATCCCTTGATCTTTCTGGTGATCAATCCATCCTTAGAGTATCTATGTCCTCTCAGTAGCATAAACTCAGGTGTGATTGAAAGGGGCTTGTATGAATAGCAAAAGATACTCTTATCACTCAGGAAGTTCCGAGGGTTTTAGGAACTGTGTTCCCGGGACAAAGATCAAATATATATATTTATATATATATTTATATATTTTGTCTTTGACTACAGAATCTCATATAGAAAAAGGATCATCAAAGTCAAAATATACTGGTGTATTACTAGAGTCACATTCAGTCATTAATAACGAGGCCAGTCCATCATCATATCATATACACACTCTTGAAGACATATAAACCAACCCTTCATGCCTACATCCCCCCCTGTTTTTTTTTTTGCCTTTTTGTCATTTTATGGCCGCGGGTTTATGGCCGCACCCGCGGCATGTGGAGGTTCCCAGGCTAGGGGTCTAATTGGAGCTGTGGCCACTGGCCTGCGCCGCAGCCACAGCAACGCAGGATCCGAGCCGCGTCTGCAACCTACACCACAGCTCACGGCAACGCCGGATCGTTAACCCACTGAGCAAGGGCAGGGATCGAA
>PVHT020001179.1:12010886-12046312 GCA_004024745.2 Catagonus wagneri | reverse complement strand
AGGGGTCTAATTGGAGCTGTGGCCACTGGCCTGCGCCGCAGCCACAGCAACGCAGGATCCGAGCCGCGTCTGCAACCTACACCACAGCTCACGGCAACGCCGGATCGTTAACCCACTGAGCAAGGGCAGGGATCGAACCCGCAACCTCATGGTTCCTAGTCGGATTCGTTAACCACTGCGCCACGACGGGAACTCCCCCCCCCCCCCGTTTTAAATAACCAATGTTTCAACAGCCTGTTCCAATTCTCTATGAAACTGTTATTCTGAGGAGAATATCTCTTTGCCCATTCATTGTTTTGACATTGTGAACTGTAAAGTGTGTTCCTTGGTCTGAAAAAATGTGGTTTGGTGGTCCAAACTGGTGCAATACCTCCTGTTCCAGTTCTTTCATAGTACTCTGATCATTTGTATCTACCACCAGATAAGCAAAGCCCAGTCCAGAGTCAATGTCTACTCTGTCAAAACCTATTCGTAGCCCCACTGGGACTGTGGGCATTGATTCAGTGTAATCTACTTGCTAGCTATGTGTGGGGTCTTCCCCTGAGGAACCACCCATACCCATCTGTAGCCTCTGTTTCTCTTATTGGCACACAAAATAGTTCTTGTTGCTATTTTGAGCCTCAGAGGATGCAAAAGGAATATGTCCCTCGGCCTGCTTTGTTCCCCAAATGTCTACTCATTTCATGGACCCAGATGGCCACCTCAAGCTAATATACCATGATATCCACTTGTTGGTCATCATCCAATCCTGGAAGGGGATTCTTCTTGTGGGCATCAACCTGTCCTACTTTAGTGAACCAATCAAATTCCCATAGTGATTTCCATAAGGCTAGGCTCCATATGAGCATCTCTTTAATAGGCCAGATTTCCATTGCCCTCTGCCTAACAATATGGCCAGGCCATTGGTCATCACTCATAAGTCAGGTAAAAACTGAAACATAGAGGCTTTTATTATTGTCCAATTCTTCCATCACTCCTTTGGAAACAGCATGTAATTCATCCCACCAAACTGATTTATTTTTACCTTGTTAATTAGAGTGGTAGTCTTCCAAACAGGATATTGGCCATTTACCTTGGAACTCCCGTACATAAACCAAGCAGTCCTTTGCTGGTGAGTCAAGAGCTGTTTATAGGACACTAAGTGATGATAGAATCCAGCAGCTCCTCCCACAGTTACAAAGTCATCCTAGAAGAAAAGAGGCTCCCTGCTTGGGAGTATCTCCTGCTTACATTCCCCTTGTAGCATAACCCTGTATAAACCATTTTTGTTTTATTTTACTACTTTTTTTTTTGGCTAAACACAGGGCATATGAAAGTTCTTAGGCCAGGCATTGAACCTGCAACACAGTAGCAATCTGAGCCACAGAAGTTACCACATTGGATCCTTAACCTGCTGAGCCACCAGAGAACTCCCCATTTCCCTTTTATAATGGAACTCTTCTGGTCATTGGATGGCAATTCCCCATTTGAGCAAGTTTTTCTGGTATTACCTAATACATCATGAGTATTTCAGATATTAAGATTATTTTTTTGTTCTGCAATCATAGGGGAAGTTTGAATTAATGTCTGATATCAGCCTACTAATTTTCACCTCAGATAGTTCTCTGTTCCATCATCTCAATAGCTGTCACCAGGAAACACTTTCAGTCTTTGCTCTAAGTCCCAATCTATAGAGCTATGACACAAAATTTGTCTGTACCAGCACTCTAGCATCTCTTCTACACTTTGTGGCCTTGGGCAATCCTATCCATTCCCGTTTAGCATGTCCAATTAATATTGCTTGGAGGATAGATTTACATGCCTCCTGTTTAACAGAAATAGTTCCCCAGTCAGACACAATATCCATCCCCATAATACATTCAGGTAAAAAAGACTCAACCACTTCAGATACCAGTTTTCATATAAACTTTCACCTTAATCCATCAATCCTTATATTACTTAAAAAAACTGAAGTATTGATGTGCAATGTTGTGTTCGTTTCTGGTGTACATCAAAGTGATTCAGTTATATGTATATATACACATTCTTTTTCATTATGGTTTATTACAGGATACTGAATATAGTTGTCTGTGCTATACAGTAGGACACTCTTGATTGCTTCTTTTATATATAGTAGTTTTTATCTGCTCTTGCATATAAATAGCCCTCAAAGACTACAATAGTTGTTTTCCCTAAACTCACAGAATAAGAAAAATATAAGCAAATTAAGAAGCTCAGGAACTATTCCCGGTTAAAAGTCTAGACCTCTGTGGTCTAGTAGACACCGAGTTCAAAAAGGAGACAGTGAAAATACTGAAGGAATTAAGAGTGAATACAAAGGAATTAAAAGCTGATATGAGCAGTAATGCAGATTATTTTAGAAAGGCACTAGAAAATATAAGGAGGAGGCAAGAAAAATTAGAAAACTCATTTGCAGAGATGCAAGCTGAGTTAAAGGCACTGAGAGCAGAATGAATAACGCAGAGGAACAAATTAGTTACTTGGAAGATAGAATAATGGAAATCACCCAATCAGGACAGCAGATAGAAAACCAAAGGAAAAAAAAAAACATGAAAGCAATATAAGAGACCTGTGGCATAATATAAAGCAGGCTGATCTACACATAATAGGGATTTCAGAAGGAGAAGAAGAAGAAAAGCGGACTGAAAATATATTTGAAGAAATTATGGCTGAAAACTTTCCAAATCTAGAGAAAAGATATATCAAGATATAGGAAGCAGAGGGCCCCAGACAGGTTGAAACAGGCCCGCACCAAGACACACTATAATAAAAAATGATAAAAGTTAAAGAGCGGATTCTAAAGGCAGCAAGAGAAAAACAAACATTTAATTATAAGGGAATCCTCCTAAAGCCATCAGTTGATTTCTCTACAGAAACACTACAAGCCAGAAGAGAGTGGCAAGATATAATCAAAGTTCTAAAAGGGAAAAATTTGCAACCTAGAATATTTTACCCAGAAAGAATATCATTTAAAATAGAAAGAGAAATAAAGAATTTATCTAACAACAACAACAATAAAACCCTAAGAGTACAGGAATACTAAACCCTTTCTAAAAGAAATACTGGAAGGGTTCCTTTACATAAAAAAGAGGTAAGAAGAAATATGATGGAGGAAATCACAATTGGAAAGTAATCACTTAAATGAGCCAATATACAGATCTAAAAGGGAAAAAAAAATCTATTGTAAAAACACAAGGAATAGCAAATGGGTAAACATGAAGATATTACAAAGGGACATCAAAATCATAAAATGTGGGAAAGGAAAGGAATAAAATCTAGGCTCTTTTTTTTTTTAGAATGTGTTTGAACCTATATGACTATCAGGCTAAAACAAACAGATATAGGAAGGGCTTAATATACTTGAAAAGCAGGACAACCACAAATCAAAACCAAAAAATACATTCATGAAACCTAAAAAGAAGAGGACACAAGCATAAAATAAAAGGAAATCACCCACCCCCCCCAAAAAAAAGAAAAAGAAAGAAGGAAAAGAAAGGGACAAAGAAGAAACAGCATCAACTGGAAAATAAGGTTTAAAATGGCACTGAGTACATATTTATCAGTAATTACCTTAAATTTCAGTGCACTGAATGCTCCAATCAAAAGACATAGAGTTGAACACTGGATAAAAAACAAGAGCCTACAATACGCTACCTTCACAAGACTCACCTGAGGGCAAAGGACACATATAAATAGAAAGAGAGGGGATGGAAAAAGATATTTCATGCGAATGGAAAAGACAGGAAAGCAGGAGTTATAATACTCATATCAGACAAAGTAGATTTTAAAACAAAGTCTATAAAGAAAGACAAAGAAGGACACTATTCAATGATAAAAGGATACATTCAAGAAAAGGCCCCTAACATAGAAGCATGCAAATACATACGACAGATACTAAAAGACATAAAAGGAGAAATTGATGGGAATACAATAATAGTAGGAGACTTTAACACCCAACTCGCATCAATGGACAGATCCTCTAGACAGAAAATCAGTAAGACAATAGAAATCCTAAATGACACAATAGAAAAGTTAGATTTAATTGATATTTCCAGGCCATTACATCCAAAAAATCAGAATATACATTCTTTTCAAGTGCACATGGAACATTCTCGAGGATTGATGACATACTGGGGCAGAAAACTAACCTCAACAAATTTACAAGTATGGAAATTATTTCAAGTATCTTCTCTGACCACAGTGGCACGAAACTAGAAATCAACCACAGGTAAAGAAATGAGAAAAAGCTGACAACATGGAGACTAAACAACATGCTACTAAAAAAACCAATGGGTCAATGAAGAAATCAAAGGGGAAATTAAAAACTACCTTGAGACAAATGATAATGAAAAAAACAACCGTTCAAAATCAATGGGATGTTGCAAAAGCATTTCTTAGAGGAAAGTTCATAGCAATATAGGCCTTCCTCAAAAAGAAGAAAAATCTCAAATCAACAGTTTAACCTACCACCTAAAAGAATTAGAAAAAGAAGAACAAACAAAACTTGAAGTCAGCAGAAGGAAAGAAATAAACATCAGAGAGGAAATCAGTAAAATAAAGATTGAAAGAACAATAGAAAAAAATTAATAAATCCAAGAGCTGGTTCTTTGAAAGGGTAGACAAAATTGACAAGCCTCTGGCCAGACTCACCAAGAAGAGGAGAGAAAGAACTCAAAACAAAATAAGAAATGAAAAAGGAGGAGTTCTTGTTGTGGCTCAGTGGTTAACGAATCTGACTAGAAACCATGAGGTTGTGGGTTTGATCCCTGGCCTTGCTCAGTGGGTTAAGGATCTGGCGTTGCCGTGAGCTGTGGTGTAGGTTGCAGATGTGGCTCGGATTGCGTGTTGCTGTGGCTGTGGCGAAGGCTGGCGGCTACAGTTCCTGTTAGACCCCTAGCCTGGGAACCTCCATATGCCGCGGGTGCGGCCCAAATAAGGCCAAAAGACAAAAAAAAAAGAAATGAAAAAGGAGAAATCTCAATGGATGCTGCAGAAATACAAAAAAAAAAAAAAAAGAGAGAGAGAGAGAGAGAGATTGCTATGAACAATTATATGCCAATGAATATGACAACCTATAAGAAATGGACACCTTTCTAGAGACATACAGCCTGCCAAAACTGAATCAAGAAGAAACAGGTTAATTGAACAGACCAATCACTAGAAATGAAATTGAATATGTAATAAAAACACTCCCTACAAACCAAAGTCCAAGACCAGATGGCTTCATAGAAGAATTCTACCAAACAT
Source organism: Catagonus wagneri (assembly GCA_004024745.2). NCBI lineage: Eukaryota > Metazoa > Chordata > Mammalia > Artiodactyla > Tayassuidae > Catagonus > Catagonus wagneri. The sequence goes on along the minus strand of PVHT020001179.1, from coordinate 12,041,065 downwards.
ACAAAGAAGAACTTATACCCATCCTTCTTAAACTTTTCCAAAAGGTTGAAGAAGAAGGGATAATCCCAAAGACATTCTATGAAGCCACCATCAACCTAATATGAAAACCAGATAAAGATACTACCAAAAAAGAAAATTATAGGCCAGTATCTTTGATGAATATAGAGGCAAAAATTCTCAACAAAATTTTAGCTAGCCGAATCCAATGACATATAAAAAAAGATCATACACCATGACCAAGTGGGATTCATCCCAAGTTCACAAGGATGGTTCGACATATGCAAATCAATCAACATCATACACCACATTAACAAAAGTCAAAAACCACATGATCATCTCAATAGATGCAGAAAAAGCATTTGACAAAATCCAACATCCATTCATGATAAAAACTCTTACTAAAGTGGGTATAGAGGGAACATACCTTAACATAATAAAAGTCATTTATGACAAACTAACAGCCAACATAATACTCAATGGAGAAAAGCTGAAAGCCTTTCCACTAAAATCTGGAACAAGACAAGGATGCCCACTCTCACCACTTTTATTCAACATAGTATTGGAGTCCTGGCCACAGCAATCAGATAAACAAAAGAAATAAAAGGTATCCAAATTGGAAGGAAAGAGATAAAATTTTCACTTTATGCAGAAGACATGATACCATATATAAAAAACCCTAAGGGCTGCACACAAAAACTACTCGAACTGATCAGTGTATTCAGAAAAGTAGCAGGATATAAGATTAACATTCAGAAATCAGTTGCATTTATTCATACTACAATTAAATATTAGAAAGTGAATATAAAAAACATGATACCTTTTAAAATCACACCCCCAAAAATTAAATACCTAGGAATAAACCAGACCAAGGAAGTGAAAGTCTTATATGCTGAGAACTATAAAACATTAATCAAGAAAATGAAAAGGATTCAAAGAAATGGAAAGATATTCCATACTCCTGGAATGGAAGAATTAATATTGTTAAAATGGCCATACTATCCAAAGTAATCTACAGATTCAAATTACCCATGACATTTTTCACAGAACTAGAACAGACAATACAAAAATTTACGTGGAACCATAAAAGACCCAGAATTGCCAAAGCAATCCTGAGGAACAAAAAGCAAGCAGGAGGCGTAACTCTCCCAGACTTCAGACAATATTATAAAGCTGCAGTAATCAAGACAGTGTGGTACTGGTAGAAAAACAGACATACAGACCAGTAGAACAGAATAGAGAACCCAGGAATAAACCCAGACAGCTATGGTCAATTAATCTTTGACAAAGGAGGCAAGTATATAAAATGAGAAAAAAGTCTCTTAAGTGGTGCTGGGAAAACTAGACAGCTGCATATAAATCAATGAAACAAGAACACACCCTCACACCATGCACAAAAGTAAATTCAGAATGGCTTAAAGACTTAAACATGTGACAAGACACCATAAAACTCCTAGAAGAGAACACTGGCAAAACATTGTCTGACATCAACATTACAAAGGTCAGTCTCCCAAAGCAATAGAAACAAAAACAAAAATAAACCAATGGGACCTAATCAAATTTAAATGCTTCTCCACAGCAAAGGAAACCATGAAAAACAAAAAGACAACCTATGGAATGGGAGAAAATAGTTGCAAACTTTGCAGTTGACAGAGGCTTAATCTCCAAAATATGCAAACAACTCAATAGCAAACAACCCAATTAAAAAATGGCAGAAGACCTAAATAGGTTTTTCTCCAAAGACACACAGATGGCCAACAGACACATGAAAAAATGCTCAACATCACTAATTATTAGAGAACTGCAAATCGAAACTACAATGAGGTACCACTTCACACCGGTTAGAATGGCCATCATTAGTAAGTCTACAAAAAACAAATGCTGGAGAGGGTGTGGACAAAAGGGAACCCTCCTACCCTGTTGGTGGTAATGTAATTTGGTACAACCACTATGGAAAACAGTATGGAGGTACCTCAGAAAACTAAATATAGAACCACCATATGATCCAGCAATCCCATTCCTGTAACTTCCATAGGACTTAATCAACTGGTTTTGGTTTTACAATACAAGGTAAGGGAGATGTTCTTCAGTCAGACATGATATCTATTCTCATAAAACATTCAGGTAAAGGAGACACAACTTCTCCATATAAAGCCTGTTTAAAACATCCCAATTTTCGGAATTCCTGTCCGGGCTCAGTGGCTAATGAATCCGGCTAGTATCCATGAGGACGTAGGTTCAATCCCTGGCCTAACTCGGTGGGTTAAGGAGCCGGTGTTGCTGTGAATTGTGGTGTAGGTCTCAGATGTGGCTCAGATCTGGTGTGGCTGTGGCTGTGGTGTAGGCCGGCAGCTGCAGCTCCTATTCGACCCCTAGCCTGGGAACCTCCTAATGCCACGGGTGCAGCCCTAAAATGACAAAAGACAAAAAACTAACTAAATAAATGATAAAACATCCCAGTTTTCATTCAAACTGCCACCTTAATCCTATCAGCCCTTACATTTCTGTATTCTGTCAATCTAACTGAAGCCCCCTTTAGGGCTTCAGTAGCAAGTTTTTTTTTTTTTTCTTTTTAGGACTGCACTTGAGGCATGTTGAAGTTCCCAGGCTGTGCCACAGCCACAGCAACTCAGGATCCAAGCTGCGTCTGTGACCTATACCACAGCTCATGGCAATGACGGATCCTTAACTCACTGAGTGAGGCCAGGGATTGAACCTGCATCCTCATGGATCCTAGTCGGGTTCGTTAACTGCTGGGCCATGAAGGGAATTCCTCACTAGCAAGTTCTGGTACCACAGTACATGAGGTGCCCATGTCAGGAAGTTCCAGACACTTTTCTTTGCCAACCCCTGACCATTTTACCCCTTCATGTGCAAAAAGACCTTGAGTTTCTAGTGAAAAGTTGAGCTAAGGGTGCCTGGCTCTTTTGTTATGACAGAGATTAATCTGCCAGACTATTGTCCTAGGTGATCTCAGGTCAGATTTCTCATTGCAGTCTTTGCCTTCTGGCTTTTTGTTTTCCTCTACATGGGGGTAAATAAAGTGGGCCTGTTTGGGGCCCTTTAAAGAAGAGAAACTAGCAGTGGGTCCTTTTGGTTCATCCAACCCTCCACAGTGCTGTATTAAGACCTTTGTTTCAACCCTATCAATGTCCATTTTACTTACCCCATTTCTTAATAACCATCTAGATTTTCATCCTGCTGAGACGAGTCCCTTGACTCCCCTTTCTTTTTCTTTATTTTGGCCCTATCAGTGTTTCTTTTATTCATCTTACTTCTTAATAACCATTTACAATTTCCACCTTGCTGGGACAAGTCCCTTGACTCTCCCTTCTGCATATCCTCATTTTCTTGTTAATTAACCTAATGTTTTATTAGCATCTGAAAGACTCAAGAAAAAAAGCTGAGACAGCAGTTTCAATAAGGCTTCTTAAACTGTTGCTAGATTTCAAAGCAGTAATATCAAATGGGATGCCCATGCAAAAGAGGTCCCCTGTTCTATGTTTTCTTAGATTCTATATTTGTCTCTTTGGCATCTAGTCATCACAGAACCGATTGTATTAACTTTATTTTCTGTATTTTTGATGTTTTTACCTTTGGGGGGCTTACAGACCCAAAGAAAGACTGACTTTTCCAGGACTAGCCAGTTCTTAGAGATAGCAAAGGGCTTGGCCAGAAGTATGCTTTTCTTATACAAACAAACCAATCCAGAGTCTATACCTCCCAACCATCTCCCTATATAAATCTCTCACACTAGACTAGTATTTCCCATGCCTGAAATCAACCCAGAGCCAAGTACCAAACAACTAGAGACCACTCTTCTATCTCCAAGCCTGCTGGCATTATTCAAACCAGCCAATCCTAAACTGTTTATCCTACCTGCCTTTCCTTTTCTCAGAAACTCCAATAAAGGCTCTAACCTAGAATTTTCCTTACTCTTTTCTGCATCCTGACTGACACTGGTGCATCCCTCTGTGGTGACCGTTCTCTACGGGCCTTGTGAGGATAATAAACTTCTTCCTTCCAGGACTTGTTCGCATCTCCTCCTGTGACTGTACCAACTTTACCATACTATATCTAACATGCACATGCTTAGAAGAATCCCCTAATCTCTAGCATTTTCCATGATCTGGGTAATAGGCATATTCAGTGAGTGACTATCTTGGTTATGGAAAAGCCAATCCCATACAGTTTACATATGAATCGTATCAGCCACTTCAACTGGGTTATTTCACTTGGCACTTGTATAGGCAGTTGAAAAGTCCTCTTTCTTTGGGTAGACAGACCTTATGCTGGCTTATGTCCAGTCCACTAGGCTGGCCATTACTTCAGGAAAAACCTGCTGTGTGTCTGGATCATGTATAACCATTTGTGATTGTTCCAAAAAGAGCTGTGGATCCTATATCAACCCAAACATGCTCTTCCACTCTGTAGCATTCAAAACTAAAGACAGTGCCCCTAAATTAGTCACTCTTAACAATCCATTTTGGGAAAGGTTCTTCAAAAAGCTTATGATACTGATTCACAAAGTAGGACACCTCTTTCACACCATATCCCTGGTTTCAGTAGTTCCTTGGTTGCTCTCCTGCCGTATGAACTGCCTTCTTGGTGACCAGAAGTCTTAGAGGTATTCTGTAATGTTCCTGCATAATTCTTCTCTTTGGGGGAAGCTTTGAGCCTAGTATTTGAAGCACAAACCAGCAGAAATCTGAGTTTGGTCCATCACCGAGGCCTGACCCAGAATTCTCTTTTCATTTCACTTTAGCTATTGCAGAAAACAGTAACCAAGGAATTGTACATTTCACTTTTTTTTATTAGTTTGCATTTCCATATGTATCCAGTGATTCCCAAGAGCTGGATCCATCTCTGAATACCCTTGGTCATTTTACATTTAGTAACTGATCACAGCATGGCTGCTGCTCTGCAATGTGGGTGACCACGGAGCCAAGAATCAGAGGTTCTTCATCCCCTGCTCTTTTTTCCTTTTTCTTCCCAAACCACATGTTTCCATAAGCCAGGGCTAGGCTATCAAATCCCACTCTTGACACCTATTCTGGAATATTTTCCAACACCAACAATTGATTCTCCAGATACCAATTTGCCATCGGTTCAATTCTAACACTAACTTCTGGAGTTAGCACAGAACCCCCAGGTTAAGGGCTCAGTCCCACAAGACTGCCCTCACTTCAGGCACCAGTTGAAAGTACTAGGTCCTCATTTCTGTCCAGCTTGACTGCAAATTCAGGATTTCCCACAATATCCCCTCAGGTTTGCTAGAATGACTCACAGAACTTAAAACACTTTACTTGCTATTACTGGTTTATTATAAAAAGCACACTCAGGAACAGCCAAATGGAAGAGATGCATAGGGCAAGGTATGGGGTGGGAGGCTGTGGAATTTCCATGCCATCTCTGGGCACACCACCCTCCCCACACCTCGATGTCTTCACCAGAAACTCTGAATCTTTAGACTTTTACAGAGCTCAATCTCCAGTCTTTCCTCCCCTTCCTGGAGGTTGGTGGGTGGGGCTGAAATTTCCAGCCCTCTAATCACTTGATCTTTCTGATGATCAACCCATCCTGAGACTATCTAGTGGCCCCACCCTAAGTCACTTCAATAGCATAAACTCAGGTGTGATTGAAAGGGGCCTGTGATGGATCGCAAAAGTCACTTCTACCACTCAGGAAGTTTCAGGGGTTTAAGGAACTCTGTGTAAGGAATTGAGGACAAAGACTAAATATATTTTTGTATTTTACCACAGTTTGGAAAGTTCATAGAAGCAGAAAGAAAAGAAAGACCCACTTCTATCCTTCAACCCAAATATAGTCTGTATTAGCATTATGGAATACTTCCAGGCTTTTTTATGGGTTTTGAGTACTATATTTATATTAGCATTGCAAACATTTTATGCTAATATTTATGTTGATAAATCTTATCACTATTGCTTTATGAATATCATTCAGATCTCATCTTGTCATTTCTTCAGAGTCTTTTCTTGACAACTCAGTCACTGTTTTAGCACTGTAGCCTATTTTAATTCTCTGCATGGCACTTGCAATGGATAATTTTGTTTGTTTGTTGTGTCTCTCCTTCCACCCTTCATGATCCAGGATCTCAAGCTTTCTTTTTCACACTAGGTATTTACAGCATCTAGAATAGTATTTGGCCCATGGTAGATGTGCAATAAGTATTTGTTCAGTTAAAATACACACGCACACACATACATATGAAAAGAAAAAGACAAAAATCATTTTTCAGGACCTTCTTTTGTCCTAGGTTCTTAAGGGACCAAGAAATGAAGTTCTATGTTTAAAACTTCTGAGATTCAAATCACAGCTTCAACTAGCATTCCAACTCTGCCTAGCTATACATTAATTTGTACCAGTTCTTAACCACAGAGACTGAAAAATGCTGCCTGGCACAGGATGTGGTCATTTGTGCTGAGGAAAGACATATGGTGTTCTACCAGTTCATGTAATTTTTTGAAGGTGACATCCATGGAGTCACACTCAGAATGAGGCAAATGATAACTGCCTCTGGCTTGCACTTTTCCGAGTTAGAGTTTCTGAGTTCTTGTGGGTAGCACTGTTTAAGTTTAGGTTTGAAATGTTGATCCCTATACAACTTTTGGTATGGAAATTTATGATTTATGTTAGAATATGCTATGGGTTCAAAAGTAACCTGTGAGTTTTATGTTTTTAGGTAGCCGGGGAAAAAAGATTAATACTCAAATATAAACAAGAAACCAAATAACTCCATCCAACAGTAGGAATTTAAAACAACGATTGCAAAAAGCCATGTGGTGCAGCACTTCTCTAGGAATCTGTGCAACAGGTTCTAGCCTATGTTTTGGCCTTGACCTTGCTCCAGAAGTGCTTCCAAGGGTCACCGTCAACTACTGTGATACCTATGCCATCTGTCACCTTACTTCCAACTACATGTCAGTGGATTAGTGGGATATCTGTGTCTTTTTCTCAGTTGTTAGGGGTCTGGGAGTGGCATGTAGTTCTTGGTAGAGACTAGAAGATGTAATCATTCTAAATAATTTGGGAAAGAGAAGAAACAGTTCTTCCCACTAAGCCTGACTTAGAAAGAAATGAATAGACTAGCTTTAGCATGGAAAGATTAATTCATCATTTCATGATTGAGCTCCAGACTGATTACTCCTACTGTCACGTGTGCTGGTACTTAATCTGTCACGTGTGCTGGTACTTAATCTGGGTCATATACCTTTGGAAAGTTTATCAGGCCCCTGCTTTTTAAAAAGATAAAATATGATCTGTATGTACAAATTGTACATACTAAATTATAAAATAACAGAATTGAAAAGTAGCCTCACCTGCTAAAAGATTTGTAATAATGTATTTTAATATACACTAAGGAACTTTTGCCATATTCAGCACAGGGAAACACGAAGACCAGAGTTAGGATTATACTTTTAAAGGTAATTAGGGAAATTTAGCTATTTGATTATAAATAACTTTAAAGTATGCTTTAGAGGATCTTAGCCTCTTTAAGTATAGTAGAAGCATTTTTTTTTTTCTTTTTAGGGCTGTACCCATGGGATACGGAGGTTCCCAGGCTAAGGGTTGAATCAGAGCTACAGCCGCCAGCTTACACCACAGCCACAGCCACGACAACGTGGGATCTGAACCTTGTCTGTGACCTACTACACTACAGCTCACAGCAACGCCAGATCGTTAACCCAATGAGCGAGGCCAGGGATCGAACCCGAATCCTCATGGATACTAGTCAGATTCGATTCCGCTGAGCCATGACAGGAACTCCTGGAAGCATTTTTTTAATGTCCTCTAAAAAGTTTTAGAAACTAAGACCGATCTTGGGATGTTTTAAATTCAGGATAATTATAACCGTGTTTAACTGATGTATTTTAAAATGTCATGTGCATCTTTCTAATTTTCCAACTCTTAGAAAATTATTTTAGAAACACTTTCACCCCATTACACTGTAAACTTTTTGGAAAAAAGAGCCCTAGTAACTCACATGTACATCTTTCTAAAATGCCTACCTAGGAAGTGATATAATCAACTCAGATTTTTGAAGTTGAGAGTTTCTTTTTCCAGCCTGGTTATCGACCCCTGTGAACAATTATTATTTCTCTTCTTAATGGGGACCAGCTCTAACTGTTGGCAGATCAATCCTGAGCAGTAGGAAATAACCCAGGGTTCCTTAATCTTTGTTTTTGTTTGGCCTTGGATGAGTGCTGGGAGTATCATAGGCACTTCACTGAACACAAAGGACATTGGGACCTTCCTACTGGATCTAAAATGTTATTGAGATACTATGACGTCAAAAGCAGAAGTTAGAAGTTCCCACTGTGTTACAATGGGATCAGTGGCCTCTCTGGAGCCCTGGGACACAGGTTCGATCCCTGGAGGGGCACAGTGGGTTAAGGATCTGGTGTTGCCACAGCTGCAGCATAGGTCACAACTGCAGCTCAGATCCGATCCTTGGCCTGGGAACTCCATATGCCTTGGGGCACCAAAAAAGAAAAAAAAACAAAAAAAGGAGAAAGCAGAAGTTAAAGCAAAATTTACATCATGAGAGAGAATATCCCTATTGCTTGTATCTGCCCCATGTTCACAAGAGGAACACAATAAAATTAAGCCTCTGGATCTCAGGGCTAGAAGTAAGATGTTTTAATGGTCATGTACCTAGAAATATAGCAAGTAGAGTTGACACAAGAGATGGTGGAGTGTCATCCTCGTAGGCCCCTGAGAGAAAGAAAAGCAGTTAAAGGCAGACCCTCACAGCTTTTTGTTTCAGTCCTTTTCCCACTAAAACCGGATCCCCATCTTTACCATTTCCCACTTACAGAAGGAAAGATCCTGTCTTTTACATGTGTCTTGAGTTTGTGATTCTGTGCATATGCTGCTGGCATTACTTTTCCTCTTTGAATAGTTAGGGATTATAAATTTGGCTACCAACTCCCTGCATTTAATGTGCTACTGGCCTCTGTTTTTAAGCATTCTCCTAACAACCACCATCTCTTTCTACTTATACTAGCAGTTTGTGCTAGAGCTGCTACTGGGCAACAAGTCCACAATAAATCTCGGTATCCATCTGCATCAACTGTTAACCCTGCTCAGGTTGCACATTTGCCCTTTGTAATAGTTTTCTAGGCTTCTATAACAAATTGCTGCAAACTGAGAAATTTATTCTCTCCCAGGTTCGGAGGCTGGAAGTTCCAAATCAAGGGGTCGGTACCACCAGGCTCCCTCTGAAAAGACTCTAGAAAAGAATCCTTTCTTGCCACTTTCTAGCTTCTGGTGCTCCTGGCAATCCTGGGTTTTCCTTACCTTGTAACAGTATAACTCCAGCCTCTGCCTCCATCACTGCACGGCCTTCCTTCCTCTTTGTATATCTCTCTACGCCTTCTCTTATTATAAGGACCGTGGTCATTGGGGTAAATGCCCACCCTCATCCAGTGTGACCTCTTCTTAACTAACTGCAGCTACAATGACCTGATTTCCGGGTCTGAAGTTCTTGATAGACATGAACTTTGGGGGAACATTCATTCAGTGCACCCTTTGTCTCCAAAATCTTTACAGGGACTCTCAGACATACCTGATACCCACTGTGAAATAGATTTATTTTTAATTAATTGTACAATGGTGATCAATTTATGTATTTATTTAATTATTCCTTTGTGTAAAAGTTAGTTAGGATCCTGCCTGTTTCCATGGGAAAAGTTGAATTTGATAATTTTTTGAAAGGCCTTAAATTTTCTCTGTTGTGATCCTTTGTGTGATGCTTAGGTCAAAAATAACTTGAATTAGAAAGTTTGCTGAAAAATTAACTCTTCCCCCCTTAGGAAATAGAGCTCCCATCCCCAGTAGTTTTCCATATCAGGGTTTCAGTGCCTTTTGAGGTGTGCAGCTTTCTTGCACTCATGAGAAATACAAACTATTTTGATGCTTCTGAAAGGGGGGAGAGAAAAAAAACCAAGCCACACTTGCGGTTTATGGATGCTAATTACTGCTACATTTAGATGTGTGAAGGAGGGGTCTACGGCTGGAGGGAGCTGGGAGAGACCGAGTCAGCCTCGCCTAGGCGCTCACTGAGGTTCCAGCGGTACTGCTCAGCACACGCAAATATGTGCTTCAAAAGGAAGTGCCGTTTTTTATCAAAATATTACATCTCTCAAGCCCAGATCAAGACCTGTCGCTCATGGGATGCAGGGGTTATCTTACAAAATCAGCAGTGCTTTGCTGCAGAAGTTCACTCACAGGGGATTTCTGTAAATGCTCACAATGGGCAGAGAGGCTTCGCGGCTCATACTGTGTCAAATGGGTAAGTTCTGTTGATGATAAAACCCAGACACCTCTCCTTGGCTTTTTTTTAAAACAAAAACCACTCCTGGATTCTTTTTTTTTTTTTCAACCAAGCTGTATACCACAGTGAACTAAAAGGAACTTAAATGAAGATATTTGGCATCTGCAAAAAAAAGGTATATATTTATAATAGTTGATAGAAAAATAGACCTGCCAACTATCCTTAGTGGGTCCTCCGCGACTCTTTCCTCTTTGGCTTTTCTTTGACTGTAGGGTCATAATACTGGCACTTTCTTGGAGTGGAAGCAAGATGCATGAAATAAAACGTAGATTCCAGTCCAGTTAGTTAGCAGTACGTGTGAAACACTCATTTGTGCCAGCTAACTCTCGTAGCATCTGCTCTTGCCAAGTGAGTTCAGCTGCTCAAACTAAGTTGAGCACCAGGCATGGTGACCCTGGCCACTGGTACAGTTGGTAACCACATGAATGTACCCTGCTGAGGGCTAAGTGAGGAGTCCCTGTGGTGTGCCTGAGTCAGCTCATAATCACTTGTTAAATTTTCAGTGAGCTGGCTGACTTCGTGTTGATAGCTTGAAACCGGCCATGGTATTTATACCACTGACATCAGCAAATGCTAATGAAGAAGCCCTTCCCCAACTCTGAGTGGGTTTTTAAGCATTTACCAGCACACTGCTGGACTGAGGACTAAATGAAATCCTGTTCTGGCTCACTAGGTCATAGTTTTTCATAATAGATCAGAGGGGCTTTTTTTGTTGTTGGGTGTGCGTGCGCGTGTGTGTGTTAATTTTCACGAAGGAGAATATTATTGGAGAAGAGTATGTGAGATGTCTCCACAACATTCTAGGCTGGATGCAGAAATTTTTCTCTTTAGGAGTTCCCTTCGTGGCTCAGTGGTTAACGAATCTGACTAAGAGCCATGAGGTTGCGAGTTCGATCCCTGGCCTTTCTCAGTGGGTTAAGGATCCGGCGTTGCCGTGAGCTGTGGTGTAGGTTGCAGACGTGGCTCGGATCCCGCGTTGCTGTGGCTGTGGTGAAGGCCGGCGGCTACAGCTCCTGTTAGACCCCTAGCCTGGGAACCTCCATATGCCGCGGGTGCGGCTCTACATAAAAGCAAAAAAACAAAAAAAAAAAAAAAGAAATTTTTCTCTTTAAAATATAGGAGTCACATTATTACAAAGTTAATGAAATATAGTTTTTTTTGATAGATACTGTTACAAAAGGCACAAAGCAACAAACAGTGAAATTCATATTTCACTGACCATACATTAAAGTTTAAAAGTCTCAAATAATCTGGAGGCAGTTATTTCCTACCTAATCCCATGACGTAAGAATTTTAGCTTGCTCCTGTTAGAGAAGAGAAGACGAGTGGACAGTTGTAGGCAATCATTAATCCTGTTGTATGCAAATTAATACATAGTGCATCGTGGCGGGGGCTTACTGTACTTTGTTGTCTCCCGAAGAGTTGATGACCTGGCAAGAACAATCTTTTTCAGTCTTATTCTTCTCTTATGCCGAAGTTTAGGGTATACGGTGAATGCTCATATTTATCCATTTTTCTTTCTGCCTTTCCATCCAACCATCCATTTATCCATTCATCCCCTGAACTGTTCCCAGTGTTTACTGAATAACTATCAATTGATTAAGTAAAGTGAAGAAGAGCATGTGAGTACATTTTGCCCTGAGGTCTTTTTTCGCAGTATTCTTCAAACTGGGATATGGGAAGACTTTCCAAGGATTATGTGGTGTGGATAATTTTAAGAGAATCACCTTCAGCATATTCTCTTTCCTGAAACTGATCTCCCCTATAAGGCTGATGCTGTTGAGGCTTTTCTTTCCCACCTCCCTTTTACTTTTTATTTCTTTCCTTTTTCCTTTTTTCTTTTTTCTAGCTGCACCTGTGGCATATGGGAGTTCCCAGGCTAGCGGGTGAATTGGAGTCGCAGCTGCAGGCCTGCACGCAGTCACAGCAACCAACACCGGATCCAAGCCACATCTGTGACCTCCTCTACAGCTTGTTGCAATATCAGATCCTTAACCCACTGACCTAGGCCAAGGATCGAACCCTCATCCTCATAGACACTATGTTGGGTTCTCAACCCGCCGAGCTATGATGGGAACTCCCCACTTTCTCTTTTTCAGTGATCCTTCTCCTCCCTATAAAAGGAAGGCACATATCTCACTCATCCCAAAACTTACCTCTTTGCCCTAAAGTGTAAATACTTCCAGGATCGGGGAGTTCCCTTCGTGGCTCAGTGGAAATGAATCTGACTGGCATCCATGAGGACACAGGTTCAATCCCTAGCCTTGCTCGGTGGGTTAAGGATCCGGCATTGCTGTGAGCTGTGGTGTAGGTCAAAGACAGGGCTCAAGTCTGGCGTTCCTGTGGCTGTGGTGTAGGCCAGCAGCTGTAGTTCCAATTCGACTCCTATCCTGAGAACCTTCATATACCATAGGTGCAGTCCTAAAAAGACAAAAAAAAAGAAAAAAAAATTTCCAGGGTGCCAAACCAAGGGTCAATTAGATAATTTCTCTTATCAAATTTTCATAAATATGTGCCCCCTCCATCCATCTCATTTAGAGATGCATTCCGATCTCAATTTTCATATTTAATAATTATTGATCAAGATTTGTAGTATACCTATATTGTTTATATCAATTGTTGGCTAATAATTATAATGATAACTCAGTCCCAAAGAATTTTTAACACAAAACATTTCATGTTAATAGAAATAGTTTTATTTTTATATATATAGTTGTAGAGACATGATAGGATGAGCAATAGAACATTCACAAAAGAATAGCACATAAGAGAGTTCCTGCTTTGGTGCAGGATCAGTGGTATCTCTGCAGCGCCAGGACACGGGTTCCATCCTCAGCCCCCCACAATGGATTAAAGGATCCAGCTTTTCTGCAGCTACAGCGTAGGTTGCAACTGAGGCTTGGATCTGATCTCTGGTCCAGGAACTCCATATGTCGTGGAGTGGCCAAAAAGGGGAAAAAAAAAAGAACAACAGTTAAAGGTAAAATTCTGTGGGGAAAGGGAAGTGGGAAGAGGGAAGAGAAGTACAAGGAGAAAATTTTCTGATTTTTCAAAAGCTTATTTATGTATTTTTGGAAGTTCCCTTCGTGGCGCAGCCGAAACGAATCTGACTAGTATCTATGAGAATGCGAGTTCCATCCCTGGCCTCATTCAGTGGGTCGGGGATCCGGTGTTGCCACGAGCTATGATGTAGGTTGCAGACATGGCTCGGATCCAGCATTGCTGTGGCTCTGGTGTAGGCTGGCAGCTCCAATTTGACCCCAGTCCTGGGAACCTCATATGCCACAGGTGCGGCCCAAAAAGCAAAATAAAATAAAATAAAAAGCTTATGTATGTATTTTCAGATTTATGCGGGAGTATATCAATATTCACTAATATTTATATTTGTACTTAATATTTATATTCCATTTGTGCCTGTTTGAAAATGTACAATAAGAGTTCTAACAAAAATGTTTTTGTTTTAAAAAGTTTTAAATTATGATAAGAAATTATAGATGTCAACTTAATATCCACTTAATGTCCATTATATATAAGGAAGAAACATAATCTTTCAAAATTCTGTTTTTTTTTTTTTCTTTTTGCCTTTTCTAGGGCCGCACCCGCGGCATATGGAGGTTCTCAGGCTAGGGGTCTAACAGGAGCTGTAGCCGCCAGCCTACGCCACAGCCTCAGCAACGCGGGATCCAAGCCGCGTCTGTGACCTACACTACAGCTCACGGCAATGCCGGATCCTTAACCCACGGAGCGATGGCAGGGATCGAACCCGCAACCTCATGGTTCCTAGTCGGATTCGTTAACCACTGAGCCACGACGGGAACTGCTCAAAATTCTTTTGAAACTACTTGGGCAAAAATTTGAAGATCAACTGCTGTCATGTATATAAAACATACCATAAGGAGCCTTCAGTTTCAGCCTGAGCCTACTTAAAGGCCTAATATAAACTTGATACCTCAGGGTTTGAGGAACCTCTCAAAACTATGTGAAATGTTGTGTTTATTTGTGTGCGTACGTTTTTCTAGATAAAGAGTACACTTCTCAAGATGCAGGTCCACAACCCAAAAAGGATAAGGAAAAAGTCCTGACCAAAATGTCTGAGGTTTTTAGACTTCTTGACTTTGCTGTTTTTGCAATAGTTTCAAATGTATTGGTCTGTATGCTTCCAGTATAAGCAATTTTGCTTCATTTCTATATGTGAATAAAGTAATATATACTAATTTAAAAAGACCATGAAATAGATACAATCCTCCTTTCTTCATCACCAACCTGAAACCTATGCTAGAGCACCCTTTTAATTGTATTCCTTGCTGATTCAAAAGCCTTTCCTTTAAAAAGCCTTTCCTTTGTCTTAATCTTGATAGGGAGTGTTCGAAATGTTTCATCCATAGAAAAATGCTATTTGGCAATTTGGAAAACATTTTGTGTGTGTGTGTGTGTGTGTGTGTGTGTGTGTGTGTGAGATTTTAGGGCCGCACCCATGGCATATGGAGGTTCCCAGGCTAGGAGTCTAATCGGAGCTGTGGCTGCTAGCCTGTGCCACAGCCACAGCAACGCCAGATCTGAGCCATGTGTGCAACCTACACCACAGCTCACGGCAACTCCAGATCCTTAACCCACTGAGCAAGGCCAGGGATCAAACCCGCAACCTCATGGTTCCTAGTTGGATTCGTTTCCGCTGTGCCAGGACAGGAACTCCTGGAAAACAGTTTTTAAAAAAACAGACAATTCTGTTATGTGGTTTTTTTCCATCCAGCATTTAATACTTAGCAGTCTGGTGATAAATTGACATAGTATTCAGGCTTAGAATTAGGAAAATTACATTTGGAAGTGACTGACAACCCTGCAGTTTTAAAGCTTTGGATTTTAAAGTGTCACACACAGAGCAGATGAATGGAGATGTCAGAGCCAGGCCTAAAGGAGGACCCTGGTAATCCAGCCCTTGGTGTATAACCTTCAAACACCAATAAACAAGATTATCTGGATTTAACATGTGACCTTTCTCATTCTGACTGGTAGGTCCAGATGTTTTCTCATTCAGCTGTCTGGTTGAAATATGCTTTTTAACCGTCTGCAGTTGGATCTAGATTTGAGGTTGCAGAAATGACAGTCTTGAAAACTGTATTCTGCTGTGAGTGATGCTGTCTAAACAGTAACATATGGAAATCCATGGTTTAATAATTAAAAATAATTTGTGACCTTACCCTTAATAGATTGGTTAATGTGTCAACTGAATAAGTAAAAATTGGATTGCGGTAGATAGTTCACTATATTAGTCAGTCTGGTGGCATTCAAAACGTTGACAAGATTTGTTAGAACCAGGCTTTTCTGCACCTGCGACTGCAGAAGCAGAAATCCCAGTCACGCCTTTGTGACCCTTTGTTACTCCTCAAGCAAGTTCATGGCAGCCCTAGAGAAAATAGGAAAGGCTCTTTGTTAGCTTCCCTTAAGCCAGTCTAGGCTTCTGGCCATACTCCTCATCTATTTTAATGTACCTTTATTAATAAACCTCTCTTCGTTGCTTGGAGCCCAGAACTATTTCTGGCATTTTTACGTGAACATTTACTCACTATCAACTTGATTTCCCAGTTCTAGTCCTTCAGGTTGTACTAGTTCTCTCCCTTAGGCTATATAGAAAAATTCTTTATTTTCTTCTTTTCATATGGGAGAATAAATTCTCACATTCCCCCATGAATCGTCAGAGAACTTCCCCATGTACTTTATTCCTCTGCTACTTGTAGGTCAGTGACAGTGGTCATTAATTAATTAATAGTCATAGCCTAGTAAAACACACTAAACCTCTGACAGAATAGAAAGTGAGACAGAAAAACACATAAAAAAGACATAAATGTGCAAAATATGACAAAGAACTAATACAATCAGAAGATCCAGATCTTCATGGATGTTAGTACAATTTAGAAAGCAAAAATCAGTAGTTACTTAGGTGTTTTCTGAAGTGGATAATAAAATAATGAAGTACTATAGGAGATGTCCTAGAAGGCCAACTCTTACAGTTGATTGTTTCAGCCACTTTCCTACTGCCAAGTAGCGGGTAAACCTTGTGTGTGTGTGTGTGTTTAATGCAACGTTTATTAGTTTTTTTTGAAAAGGGCATGAAATTAGTTGCACAGGAATAAAAAGAGTTAAAGATAGTCTTATGAGGATTTGTCATATGAGATTAATCATAGCTTGAAAGCCGCACCTTGCCATGATGTTTTTTGTAATGGTGAATGAGTTGCTAAACTCTCCCCTCTTGGGACAGAGTCAGTATCAGTATAGCTAGCCATCAATTGCTGGGTTTAAAAAAAATCCTTAGAGTGTTCTTATTTAAAAAACAGCTTTAATGTGGTTACAATTTACATACCTTTAAATGTCCAATTCAATGATTTTTACAGAATTGGGCAACTAGCAGCATGCTGTGAAACGTTTCTATCACCCTAAGAACATTCCTTTATACCTGTTTGCAGTTAATCCTTAGTCTTACTTCCAGCCCCAGGCAACTACTAATTTGATTTTTCTGTCTCTGTAGACTTAACATTTCTAGAAATCTCATAAAAAGGGAATAATACAATATGTAGTCTTTTGCTCTGGCTTCTTTCACTTAGCATAATATTTTTAAGTTTATGTTGTTGTGTCTATTATTATCAGTATTTTGTTTCTCTTTATTTCTGAATAGTATTCTATTGTATTGATGAAGTATATTTTGTTTATCACTTCACCAATTGATAGACATTCTGATTGTTTCCATATTTTGACTTTTATGAATAATCCTGCTGCGAACATTTATGTATAAGTCTTTGTGTAGATATATATTTTTGTTTCTTTTAAGTAGATACCTAAGAGTGGAATTACTGGGTTGTATGGTAAATGTATGTCTAATAAGAAACAATCTAAGTCTGGGATTGGCATATGCACACCATGGTATTTGGAATGACTAGCTAATGGGGACCTGCTGTATAGCATAGGGAATGCTACCCAATATTCTGTGATAATCTATGTGGGAAAAGAATCTGAAAAAGAATTGTTGTGTGTATATGTATAACAAGTCACTTTGTTGTATAGTATACTTCAGTAAAACTTTAAAAAATGAAACAAAAAACAAAACCCAAAAAAGTCTATATTAGTTATTGATTGCAATGTAACAGATTATCCCAAACCTTAGCAGCTTAAAACAATATAAATTTAATATCTCAGAAACAGAGAGTCATAGGAGTTCCCATCGTGGCTCAGTGGTTAACAAATCTGACTAGCATCCATGAGGATATAGGTTCTATCCCTGGCCTCGCTCAGAGGGTTATGGATCTGGCATTGCCGTGATCTGTGGTGTAGGTCCAAGACATGGCTTGGATCCTGCTTTGCCATGGCTGTGGTATAGACTGGCAGCTGAAGCTCCGATTTGACCGCTAGCCTGCAATCAAGGTATTGACCCAGACTGCAATCTCATCTGAAGGCTGGAATAGGGAAGGATCAGCTTCCAAATTCACTCATGTGCTTGTCCAGATTTACTTTCTTGAGGGTTTTTGGACTGAGTGCCTCATTTCCTTACTATATGTTGGCCAGAAACTGCCTTCAGTTCTTTGCCATGTGGGCTGTCTGGCTTACTTCATCAGAGAAGCTCGTGAGAAGCACCAGAGAAAGAGAGAGAGAGAGAGAGAGAAAGAGAGAGAGAGAATGAGAAGAAAGTCACAGACTTTTATACTATAATAACAGAAGTGACTTGCCATCACTTTTGCCCTTTTCTATTAATTAGAAGCAAATCACCTAGGTCCAACCCACATGCAAGGGAAGATTACACAAGGATATGAATACTAGGAATACTAGGAGATTATTGGGAACCATTTCAGAAGGCTGCCTACTACACTGCCAAACTTCTTCCCCAAATGGTTGCACCATTTTTCATTTCCACAGGCAGTGTAATAGGTTGGAATTTCTCCACATACTTACTGACACTCATTATTGTCTGTCTTTTTGATGGTAGCAATTCTAGTGGGTGTGAAGAGGTATCTCATTGTGGTTTTAACTTACATTTCTCTAATAACTAATGATGTTGAACATCTTTCACTTGCCTCTTGTTCATTTGTATAATTTCTTTGGTGAAATGTCAATTCAAATATTTTTTGCATTTTCACATTGGGTTATTTGTCTTATTACTGAGTTGTAAGATATTTTCATTTATGAATCATGCTTTTGCTGTCGAATCTAAGAAATCAGTTCCAAGGTCACAAAGATATTATGTGTCAGGTACTGTGCTCTAGGGCTTTATATACATTATTTTGCCTAATTCTGTTACTGTAACAACCCTGCTAGGCATAGATGTTATCATCATGGCAAATAAGAAAATTCACAGAAGTCAAGTGACTTGCTGAGATCACACATCTGGTCAGTACAGCTTGAACGTAGATTCAGTCTCACCCCAAAGTTCATGTTCTTTCATCAGAACTTTAAAAAAAAAAAAAAGGCTCTCAGGAGTTCCCGTCATAGCTCAGCAGTTAGTGAACTAGTATCCATGAGGACGTGGGTTCGATCCCTGGCCTCACTCAGCCGGGTAAGGATCTGACATTGCTGTGAGCTGAGGGGTAGGTTGCAGACATGGCTCAGATCCCGTGTTGCTGTGGTTGTGGGATATATAGGCCAGTGGCTTTAGCTCCGATTTGACCTCTAGCCTGGGAACCTCCCATATGCCTTGGCTGCAAGCCTAAAAAGACAAAAAACAAAAAAAATAAAAAACAAAAAAAACGGACGTTCAAATCTATTTTCAGTGGGCAAAATAAAAGTGAAATATGATATTATTCCTTCCTTATAATTATCAGTACCCATTCTGGTGCTATTTGAATACTGTTGTTGGAAACCTCTATTTGTAATCATTGGAAGTTGCCTTTTGAAACAGGGAAGGGCATCTATTCCAGTTTGTTGGCTAGATTCCATCCTAGTTTTATTCTGCCAGACACTATTCCCTCCACAGTTTCTGGTGGAGCTAGGACACATTTTGCTTGCAGCCTTGAAGTGTGTCACTGGGCAGCTGTTGAACAGTTATACTTTACCCCCAGGAAGAAGCATGTTCCAGTGACAAGATTGCTTATTCCCTTATGTGCCTTTAACATTGTACATTCACCTCGGCTATAAGTCAGTGCTGAGTTTCTTCCATGGTCTCTTGGTGCTCTAATTCCATTATTTGAAAACCAGAGAGAGGGGAATGGAGGAAGCAGAGAGAAAGACAAGTCCAAATAATATGTAGCAGATGGAAAATTTTATATTATTTTGTATATTTTTGTTTTAATTAATGTTAAAAAGAGCAAGAATCTTCTAATTCTTAATCCTTATATTCATTTTCCTCTCTCCCAAGAATCCTTTGCACTGTTTGGGTCTAGTTGGTATACCTTAAGTTAGAAATACAATTTATTGTTTTCCTCTGCTATAGCCTAATATACTTAGGCAAAATTTTAATCTATGCAATATTTAGGAAACATCTCCAACCTCAAGTTTGTACTTGAAGCAAAGAACAAATAGTTATTTACTACTTCCTTCCTGACTTCTTTCTTTCCTTCCTTCTGTTCATTTGGTAAGCAGTCACTGAACTGTGTGCCAAGAAGATTCTAAATATTAAGGGTGTTGGTGGAATGAAATATAGACCTTGACATCAAGAAGGGAAAAGCAAGACTATTATAGCAGGAGCAGCTTTGGAAAGTACAGAAGAGAGAAACAGTGAATTAGGTTGCAACTTGTAAGTCTGAAACAAGTATAAGAAATCCAAGAAAGGATTAGACGTGTCTGTTGGGCTCAGCAGGGAACTCTAGGCTGGAAATACAGATTGGGGAGTCATCAGAAAAAAAAATTTTTTGAATAGGAGAATATGTAATGTGAAAAAAAGAAAGTTCAAGGAACAGGCCTCTGAAGATCATTGACATCTAGGAGACAGAGAAAGAGTAGTAAACATGGAAAATAAATAAGGTAAGCCTAGAATCAGGAATGAGTAGAGTTAACGGAAGAGGTTCAAGAAGCAGGGGCTGGTTGGTGGCATCCTGCTGCAAAGTAGCAGAGTAGGAGGGACAGAAGCCAGCTCACACCAGCCAAAGAAGTGAACTGGAAAACTGGTTTTCACTGTGGCGCTTGCGGCTTTCTCTGATGTGTCATGAGGAGAAACTGCATAGCTTTAGACTGTTGTAGACAAGTTAGGGAATGGACCAGGAGATCGACTGACTTCTTTGGCTGGCCTTCTTATTATCATTAAAATGGTTCAGGCTGCCTCAGGAGTTCATTCATTCATTCAATACCTATGATAAGTAGGCCCTCCGAAAAGTTCTAGGGTCACAAACCTGGCCCCTGCCTTGATGACACATCTAATCTATACGGGAAATAAACCTGTTAAGGGTGTATAACACAACACATACTATGTATACCAAGAGCTACTTACGCCCTGGATATACAAGACATATTCATTCCTTCCCTTACCTGTGAGCCTGAAGTCAGTGTGTCAGTGTTGTGACAGAATGTTTTTAACCCATTTAATTGTATTTGGATGACAAACTTTGCATTTTTCTAAGAATTATGTTTTAATTGTGCTTTAAATTTTTTAAATTGAGTTCTGTTAAGAGAAAGAGTTAATATTCTAACAAGGGAATTACGAGTGAAAAGCAAATTTTGTCCAGATGTGTACTTTAGTATGTTTAGGCAACATCTAAAACTTTAACCTCTTTAAATGTATTTTCAATCATTATTTTTCAGTGGGTCACCATTCTTTCTCAGAAATATAAGTTTAAAATAATAAATACATAGGTTGGAGTTCCCGTTGTGGCGCAGCGGAAACGAATCCGACTAGGAACCATGACGTTGTGGATTCAATCCCTGGCCTCTATGAGTGGGTTAACAATCCGGCATTGCCGTGAGCTATGGTATAGGATCTGGCATGGCTGTGGCTGTGGCGCAGGCTGGCTCCGATTCGACGCCTAACCTGGGAACCTCCATATGCTACGGGGCAGCCCTAAAAAATAAATATATATATACATACATACATTAATCAATAGAAAAAGTTCATAGTCATAATGGACAGAAATGAAAAAAGGTATTTGTATACGTCTTTATAGTTTAAAAGGAACTTCCACACATCATATTGTTCAGTCTCCACAACAGCTTAAGGCTGGCTCCATGGTTGCTGAAGAGCTTAGTCCACCTGATAGCTCTAACCATACTTACTGCTGATGTGTAGCATATTGCTATTGTTAAAAATAATAAATCTGCCTTTCTAATAGAAAAGCAAAGAGTCACACTAAAATTATTAAGCAAAATTGTTTTTACTCTTATGCCAATGAATGAGCTATTTGATAGATAATAAGACAAAGATTAATGTCATTACAAAAATTGAGGGTGACTTCTTTGCAATGAAACTTTCTTCATGTTTTCATGCTAATACTCTTGAATTTGAAGTGACATGATTTACTAATTTAGATTCTTTAAGGACAAACTTAAAAGTGTGATAAGAATATGTTTTAATGAGGACTTAAACCAAATTAGTTATTGTCCAAACTGCTACCTCGTTTCATTGCTATTGAGATATTAATATTTTATCTCTTATTAGTCTGATTTACTTTTTCAGTTTTTCCCTAATTTTAAAATAGGTGGTTTTAAAAGTTGCTAGACGGTTATCATTTTTAAATTTTAAAAGAAGAGAAGAATGAAAACATAACGGATATTATAAGTCAATGACCAAAAGTTTTGTTTTCATCGAAGATTTATAGTTTTACTGGTTAGAAAATACTAAAACTTCTTATTCTTTATTTCTCAAAATACTCTTGGCTTTTCTCCCTCTTCACTCCACACATGAAAATGTAAATTAGAAAATGAAAATGACCCATAATTTCAGGGTTCTCGTTCATAATACAAAGAAGCCATTGTGGGAAAGGAGTACAGACATTAATTTTATAAGGAAAACTGTTCTAGTTAATCTTTTTGTTCTGTGTTGGATGATAGCAACAAACTCTGTAGACTAAATACCTACAATACATATATCTCCCGTTTTGCTCTTTAGTGCTTCAGCTTCTAAATCCTATTAACAGCTGTCAAAACCTGGTAAACTATTTAGATGCTTTCACAATTTGTTTAATTGGATAGTTAGAAAACGGCATGCTAGAGAAGCCCACCCGCCCCCCTTTCCTTTAGCCTGGCTGAACATCTGTAGCATCAGGGCCTCATTATCTCTGAATTGGCATAGCAAATCGGTGGCATCATTAAAATGCCACATTAAGATGATTAAGCTTCTTTGTTATCCAGTTGACTTTTGCATGTGCTGAGGATTTCATGGTTATGACCCCCAATCTTTGTAAAACACTTAAACAACATCACCCTTTTGTGTCTTCCCTGTCTAACAGCCGCGATCTCGTTTGTCCCATCTCACAATATCTCCCGCACACTTGAGGCTATTACCCCCAACTTTGTCCTTCTTTGAGCTGGATTCTGAGATCTCATAGTTCAGAGTGGAAATTCAAAACCCGCTTTCTGCACTGAGAAATTCATACTTAAAAGCATGCTATGCAAGACACCCAAGTTGCCTGTTCTGTTTGCCATCTTTGATAGGCTCTTCTCTCCAACTGAGC
This sequence comes from Catagonus wagneri, assembly GCA_004024745.2. Lineage (NCBI taxonomy): Eukaryota > Metazoa > Chordata > Mammalia > Artiodactyla > Tayassuidae > Catagonus > Catagonus wagneri. Next base: position 12,018,130 of record PVHT020001179.1, on the reverse strand, counting down.
ATTTTATGTGCCTGTAAAAACAAACTGAGGCACAGTTGGCTGAGACTGCTATTGCCCCTAAAGGATTTAGAGGTTGGATCCTTTCCAAGACCCATTGTTTTTGCAGTGTCTCAGGTGAAACCAAAAATGTCTACTCTGGAGTGCAAGCCTTTCATGTGATAACCATCACCCCAGGAAATGAAACCATGTGCATCAGCCCCAGTGAGCCAAGCCTTTGTTCTCTTCAGCCTACAAAATTCTCTCTGGGGTGTGTGTGTGTGTTAGTGTGTGTCATCTTCCTAAGAGGCCTCCAGAACATAGACAAAGATAGGAGCAATTGTACCCCAGAGTAGCTCCTTTAGAAAGAACTTCACTTAATCTAATTTTCTACGGGTTAGATTCAATTTAGACCTCTTTCCCCTACCTCTGGGAATGTTTAGCAATTATGTTTATCAGCAATTTGTGATTTAATATGTTCCTTTCTCAATTATAAAAAATTGCTCAATTATAAAAAATTTACTCAGGAAGACTTTAACATTTTTTATTATGAAATATATCATACGTACAAGAAGGCAAATATAATTACATGTATAAAGCATAATAACAAAACAAGCATCCATGGACTCACCACCTGGCTTAAGAAATAAAGTATTGCTAGTGCCTATGAAGATTCTTGATAGTCTTTTAAGTGGCATTTTAAGTCATGTGTCTAAGAAACCTGGTACATATGACAAGAGACTGAATTTACAAAACTAAAATGGGAGATTATTCACATTACAAAAGGTCTGTTCACTTTATAGAAGATTTCAGGGTACTGTGGGCCACCCCTCAAGTATATCCAAGTATTTGATGCCAAATCTTTAAGATTTTTTGCTTTTATTAACTGCTCAGGTGTTGCCAGTCATGGACAACTGAAAATCAAGGACAAATGAAGATAAACATGTCTAAATGTATAATGTGAATCACTGGTACAACATTATTGGTTTTACATGTAGCATCTGATGAGAACAGAAACAGGAGAATTTTTTTTTCTAGTTTAGGGTATCAAGGAAGACTTCATGGAAGAAATGGCATTTAAACTGCTTCTGGAAATTTGAATAGAATGTTGATGTGGGACAGGACATTTTAGGTAACAGAAAAACTGGAGAAGAGGCTTGGAAAACTGTAGTCAGTAAGACTGCAACTGTACCTCTCAAACTTTAATGTGTGTAAGAATCCTTGAGGGAGTTCATGTTGTGGCTCAGCGTGTTATGAACCTGACTAATATCCATGAGGATGCAGGTTCGATCCCTTGTCTTGCTCTGTGGGTTAAGGATCCAGTGTTGCTGTGAGCTGTGGTGTAGGTAGCAGATGTGTCTTGGATCCTGCCTGCTATGGCTGTGGTGTAGGCCGGCAGTTGTAGCTCCAATTCAACCCCTAGCCTGGGAACTTCCATATGCCGCAGGTTGGGCCCTAAAAAGGGGAAAAAAAAAAAAGGAATCCTTGACAATTTGTTAAAATGCAAAATCTGATCCAGTAGATCTGGAGTGAGGCCTGAGAGTCTACATTCCTAACAAGCTCCCTGGGGATGCTGGAACTGCTGATCCAATGACCTCACTTTGAGTAGCAAGGTTCTACTACAAAGAGAAGAAGGATTCAGAGTTCCTGTTATGGCTCAGTGGAAATGAACCCAACTAGCATCCATGAGGATGTGGATTCAATCTCTGGCCATGCTTAGCGGGTTAAGGATCCGACATTGCTGTGAACTGTGGCGTAGGTCGCAGACACAGCTCGAATCTGGTGTTGCTGTTGCTGTGGTGTAGGCAGGCACTGTGGCTCCGATTTGACCCCTAGCCTGGGAACTTTCATATGCCAAGGGTGCAACCCTTAAAAAAAAAAAAAAAGGCAAGGGGAAAAAAAAAGGAGGAAGGATTCAAAGAGTGTAGGGAGAAATAGATGATAGGGTCAGCTTGGGACAGGTACTGGATAGGCCCTTGAATGTCTCACTAAGGAATTTAGATTTTATTCTATAAACAAAATGAAATCATTGAAAGTTTCTGAACACAGGTTTTAGTGCTACAGGATGATTAATCTGGCAGTAGGATATAGTCTATTGAGTTCACATACACTGTGGACCAGCTGGGAGGTTAGCATAGTGGTGTATTAATGTACTAAGTATTTATTGTACATGTACTTTATGCAGAGCACTGTGTCAAATTCTAGAGCAGCGATTCTCAAACTCCATTGTGCGTAAGATTTGCCTAGAGAGCATTTTAAAATTTTTATTTATTTATTTTTATTAAAGTATAGTTGATTTACTGTGTTGGAGAGCATGTTTTTTTTTAATGCATGTTTCCAGTCTCACACCCAAATTAGTAGATCTACAGTGGAACCCCCCCCCAAATTTATATTTTGAAAGCCTACAACTCTGGTCTTACCGATAGAGGACAAGCAGTGACATAGGGGATACTGAGTTAGAAACAAACTTGTATAGCTTCTGACCTCAGACAGCTTACATATCCATATGGGAGGTGAGGTGAGTTTACAAATAACTCAGAGAAAGAAGGGACAGGTTATTTTGCAGCTGGGGGAATCAAGGAAGGTGTAGTGGGGGGAAATGGCATTATTAGTTTGGCCTTAATAAATGTATAAGATTTGGACCTGTGGCAATGTTGGGGAGAGACCTTTGAGACAGTAGAAATAATACAAGGAAGAATACTCAGAAGTTGTTTATTAATAAAAAATAATCACAAAGGTTCATGTATAGCACAGAGAACTATAGTCAATATCTTGTAATAAACTATCATGGAAAAGAATCAGAAAAAAAGTTGTTTAGTTTGGTTAAAGATACCTGAATATTCAGAATCAACATGACAAAGATACTTGGGGCCAGATATTGAAAAGTCTTTCAAATTCTTTGTTTCTGAGTTTGGATTTTGTTTTGTTGGCAGCAGAGAATATTGGAGAATTTCAACAGTGTCATGATATGACGAGAGCTAGAGTTTACCATCTTGTGGCAGAGTCTAGATGCGCTGGAAAGGAGAGGAAGAAGGCAGGGAGAACAGTGCAGAGGCTACTACAATAGAGTGTGAGGAGAGCAATCAGGGCCTGAGATTTAGGATGATGTCTGTGCAAAATAATGAGGAGGAGACGCAGATTGGAGAGAGGGTACCAAAATAGAAGCAATGGGGAATTCCCTTGTGGCACAGCAGGTTAAGGATCTGGTGTTGTCACTGCAGCAGCTCGGGTCACTGCTTGTGGCACAGGTTTAATCCCTGGCTGGGGAATTTCCACACGCCACGAATGCAACAACAATAACAAAAAAGAGCCAATTGGTGAATAAATATGAGGCACAAACAAGAAGAAGGAAAGATGACAGTAAAGATTCTAGCCTGAGCCACTGTGAAGATACCTAGGAGGCCTTTAGGAACAGAGGGTTGAAGAAGGGGAGTGAGATTACACCCAGAGATAAATATTTGGGGAGTAATCATATAAAATGCTAGTTGAAGCCTTAAAAGTGGATGAAATTGCCATGGGGGGGTGTAGACGGAATCAAAAAGAGGGTTAAGAACAGTATTTAGGAGGCAGAGGAAGGAAAAGGAGCTAGAAAGGGGCAATCAGAAAGGTGAGGAAAGAAGGTACGGGAGGAACAGAAGAACAAGGAGTGCTGGTCAAGAGTGTCAAGGGCTTCAGAGAAGCTGAGGAGAGTGGCATACAAAAAGGTCGTTGGATATAGGAATCAGGAGATTATTGATGATCTTCAGGGGAGCGGATTGAGTGAATTATGGAATCAGAAGGCTGATTACAAGGAATTTCGTTTTGAGAATGTAGAGACAGTAAGACAAAAGTATAGATTACTTCTGCATTAAATCTATCTAGAAAAAAGGAATGTCGAGAGAGGATGAGTTTAGGTATGATGGGATGAGAAGCTGAACTAAGTTGCAAAGGGAACAGAAAAGAAGAATTGGCATCTAGGGAGCCTGAAGCCATAGAATCTAGAGTGTTAGAGGCTGACATGATACGGAGACTGGAAGGAAAAGGATTCCAGTTTCAAGACATGGAGACTAGAAGAAGGAAGATGCCATGTAACTATAAAGGTGTCAAAAATTAGAAGCAAGCTTGGGTTCAAAGATGACAAGTTTGACTTTAGATATGTTTATTAATATTTTCAAGGAATCCTAAGGTAGAATCCCCCCTTTCCTCTGCTCCAGTAAGTCCTCCTCTCATGGTGTGGAATGAATCTCTTTTTCAGAGCAGACTAGAGTTCTTTTCTGGTAGTTTTGGTGGACTGTAGTCGGAGGCTGCGTGCTAAGCTAATCTCTCAGGAATCCCTTTCATATCTAGATACTAATGTATTCTCATACTGAACGCTGTTTATCTTCACGTGGTAAGCCATAGTGAATTGTTGATCCCCAGTAACCATTCAGAGAGGCCATTCGGGTCTTTTACCTAAAACCAGTAAGACTCCAACGGCAAACCAATAACTGTACCAGGAGCGCTTTTGGTCCAGCAAATCCAAGGGGCTTCCTTAATGCATGACTCCTATGTGTTCCCTTAGGGCCCTGGGTCTCAAATGCTGACTTCCTCGTTTTACAGTTAAATCCTAAAGGACAAAATTCAAGAATTTATTTTGAGCCAGGTCAGCGTAGTATTGAGTTCTAGGTCAAGCCCATTAGAGCCAAGATTCTAAGATGAGCAACCCCTCTTATGTCTTGTGTTTTCAAAAAGACCCGAGACATTGATCTTACAAGTTTTTCATTGTCACTGACCACAGAATGGCTTGAGTCCGTTCATATTTACATTTTATAACCAAAATGAAAAGGATCCTTTTCAGCTAGTCCTTTCTACCTGCTGTTTTTGGTTTTCAGTAGCTGTAGTTTTCCGTTGAGGTTCTTTTAAACGCCTACATGCAAACTGAAGAGCACTCAAGCTTTAGTGGGATATCACCCACAGCTGGAGTGATGGAGGAAGGGAGGAGGGTACAACCCTCAGGTGCATCCTTCTCTTTTAAAAAATTTAAAAAAGCTAAAACCAAACAAATTGTATCTGAAAGCAGGCGGGATGGGTCCAGAGAAAGAAGAAAATGAGCCTCTTTCCATGTAGAAGATGGATATCAATTCACATATAACCCAGATGCATAGGATGGGCAAATTTGAAATGTGTTGGATGTTTCCTGCAGCCCTACATCTCTCTGAGCAAAGAGTGAAAGGTTGTGAACCATGAACCGTGGTGAGAAGCAGTGGAACAGTGCTGCAGCAATGGCTCCTCTGTTGGTGGTTAGGCCCTGTCTTGCTCTATTAAGCAAACACAGTTAATATAGATGAAAGGTAACCTTGATAGAAGTGAAAATTGAAACTTGAGTTGAAGGTAACAAGCTAGGCACAGCTGCAGTTATACTTCCTCCTGTGTGGCAACAGGAGCTGTACTTACTGATGTTGTTTGGAAGGGATGTAGTTTTTTTAAAATATCTTTTCTTCAGAGTGTTTTGGTTTTTAACATCTACACCATTGATGGAGGTGTGTGGAATATGATATTAAGGAGCAAATTAGACCTTATGTGTCAGAGTGTAAGGGCAAATCCAAGTTGAGTGTTCTAATCACACATCTGCTACTAACTGGCTGTGTAACCTTGGATAACTCACCAAAAACTTCTCTGTTACTGAATTTCCATATCTGAAAAATGAGGGTTGGATTAGATGATCTCCAAGTTCCCTTCCAGCCCTGAAAACCCATTGATTTGTGAATCCTCATGGAGTGTTAATATTTCCAATTTCAAAGAAAGAGTTTTTTTAAAAGTAAGCATTTATACAGCATATTTTATATATGAAAAATCCCTTATAAATATTTATGATTCTACATCAGGCAAATATTTAGCTTTTCTTAGTGTCAGTACATAAATTTGCCTTCTTCATTTCTTTTTTTTTTTTTTCCGCTTTTTAGGGCTGTACCCGTGGCATATGGAGGTTCCCAGGCTAGGGGTCCAATTGGAGCTACAGCTGCCAGCCTCCACCACAGCCATAGCAACTCGGGATCTGAGCCACATCTGCGACCTACACCACAGCTCATGGCAATGCTGGATCCTTAGCCCACTTAGCAAGGCCAGGGATCAAAGTCACAACCTCATGGTTCCTAATCGGATTCATTTCCACTGCGCCACGATGAAAACTCCTTTTTTTTTTTTTTTTTTTGGCCTTCTTCATTTCTTATGTTCTTCAGTTTAAGAGTGTTGCAACCCTTGGAGTTCCCCAAGTGGTGCAGCAGGCTAAGGATTCAGCATTGCTGAAACTGTGACATAAGTCACAGCTGCAGCTTGGATTCCATCCCTGGCCTGGGAACTTCCATATGCTGCAAGTGCAGGGGGAAAAAAAAAAGCATTGCAACTCTTAAGATAGTACTTGGCCAGCCAATTCATTTGAGTCAGGCCTTCCTCTCCTATCCAGTCCTGCAATTTTTTTTTTTTTTTTTGTCTTTTTGCCTTTTCTGGGGCTGCACTCCTGGCATGTGGAGGTTCCCAGGCTAGGGGTCTAATCAGAGCTGTAGTCGCTGGCCTATGCCACAGCCATAGCCACAGCAATGTGGGATCCGAACCGCATCTGCAACCTACAGCACAGCTCAAGGCGACGCCAGGTCCTTAACCCACTGAGCGATGCCAGGGATCGAACCCACAACCTCATGGTTCCTAGTCGGATTCATTAACCACTGAGCCACGACGGGAACTCCTCCGGTCCAGCAACTCTATGATCTTGAGTTTGGCCCTGCCTAACTTTGGTATAGGTGCCCTTCCCGTTGCTTAGGTGGAGTTCCATTTACCTGTGTCAATGAAAGTGACTCCTTAGAAGCTTATGTTAAAAAATTAGTTCTCCTTTTATCTTTCTTAACAGTATTTCACTAGTACTGCCAGCTTCCTCTACATTCAGTGTAGTTTCTTTATCGGTTCCAAGAGAGAGAGAGAGATAAGACTCATTTCAGCAGTTCATACACATGGAAGGGGAAGAGGCAGAGCGTGGCTTAAAATCAGAAAAAAGACATATTAACTCTTCAACTCTCAATCTTAGTGGCTTAAATTGTATGTAATTTAAGAATTAAACCAGTATTTTCTTCTTGAAACCAAAGAGCATATACCCTTGCCTTTTAACTGCAGCCACCAAAAAAGGTACTAGATCTGAGAACCTTTCTTCTCCCCTGGTACTGGAGAATTGCTTCAAAAAAATTTTTATAGTTGTTTTGAGCAGTCATAGCTAAAATCTACTATCTCTAATTTTCTAATGGCCTAAAATGCTGTAGTGT
>PVHT020001179.1:11968077-12007632 GCA_004024745.2 Catagonus wagneri | reverse complement strand
CCCTTGCTCAGTGGGTTAACGATCCGGCGTTGCCGTGAGCTGTGGTGTAGGTTGCAGACGCGGCTCAGATCCTGCGTTGCTGTGGCTGCGGCGCAGGCCAGTGGCCACAGCTCCGATTAGACCCCTAGCCTGGGAACCTCCACATGCCGCGGGTGCGGCCATAAACCCGCGGCCATAAAATGACAAAAGGCAAAAAAAATAAAAATAAAAAAAATAAATAAAAAGCGTTTCTGGAGTCTGTGACTGCTTTTACAGATTGAGATTATTCAAAGGGAATTCTCAGTAATGTAAAAACTTAACTCTAGAAAACACTTCTAAAGCTACTCTTGTTTTTTTGCTCTGATCCAAGACAAGATGATAAGAAGTAGCCTTGTTAGATGAGTGCTTTTCCTCTTCTTGTTAGATGAGAGGGAAGATTCCATAAGTCCTAGTCTTGCCTTGAAACACAGTTCCCATCTGATCCCAGTATGAACAGAAACTGTCTAAAAAAACGAGCTTTGGCCATAGGCGTCTAATCTGTGCAATATGCTTCACCACTTTGCGGGGTGATCAGAAATCTCCTTTTTGTCCTCCTTAAAGGTGAACGCCCATTCCAGTGTAATCAGTGCGGGGCATCTTTTACTCAGAAAGGTAACCTCCTCCGCCACATTAAACTGCACACAGGGGAAAAACCTTTTAAGTGTCACCTCTGCAACTACGCATGCCAGAGAAGAGATGCGCTCACAGGTCATCTTAGGACACATTCTGGTAAGTGAAAGCCACGAGCATCCCATATCTAGTAAATGCGTGTTCCTCGGTGCCCATCGCAGAAACTAGAAAGAGTTAAGGATGGAGCTTTTAATCTGTCATTCCTGTTCTGAAGGGTTACAACAGCAGAGACCTCTAGGGCTAATTACACTTCCATTAAGGCATTAATTGCTCTCCGTCTGGCTCAATGAGGATGATCATCTCCTTACCATCTTTGCCCCCCCAGAGAACAGCACAGTCAGACAGGAAAAGCCTGCTCTATAAAAATGCGTTTTTAAAATTATAGCCATTGGTATTTCTATGGTAAACTTTATTAACAGATTATTTTCCTAAAAATATGCACACACTCTTTTCATTCAAAAGTCTGGATAAAGTCAATGATGCACAGCTTGTAAATTATGTAAAACTGAAAACTGGGTATAAATCATTGTCAGGGGTGAGTTTTGGCTAGTCTGGGCTATACTGAGGAATTTTGGAGGCCATTCTGGCCTAAATTTATTTTTTAATCGAGATATAATTGACTGACATTGTATTGGTTTTAGATGTATATGAGCTAAATTTCTTAAATCCAGATCTTTCTTCTTGATTAGCCTATAGGTTTTTAATCTCTGAAAGATGAGCAGCAATAAGAATTCATAAAATGTTATGTTCTGTCTTGATGTTTTTGCTCCTTATTTTAACCACGGAAGATAAATTTTTTTTCAACATTAGAATTTCCCTCCTAGAAAAATAAGACTGCGTTTATTTTCAAATTTGGGACCTCATGTTCTTGATGTTATCTGACAAAATTTTAATTGAAGAAAAAAAAAAAGAGGTTTGTTTTTATGTCAATCCACATACTGCTTTGACTAAAACCCAGCCCCAAACCCGCAACTGGTCACAATTCAGAGACTACGCGTTAAACAAATCAGCCTCGGTGAAACCCACCTTGAGAGATCATAAATGGCAAAACAAGGGTTTCTTTTACTGCTTATTCTTCAAAGTAATGAATTAAGACTGAATTTGGCCCAAAAAATTAGAATAGTTCTTTTCTGTTGCCTTTTTCCAGGGAAGATCCAACAGCAGTAGTCATTTTTAAGACAGATTTTGGAGGACCCCAATTTATGCAGAAACATTTGTTTTTAGCCCTGGCAAACCTGCGTAGGATCCCATTGGGATCATTTAGCTTAAAGTTGCAAAGGCTCTGTTTTAAACAGAGCAAGATTAGAAAATAAAAAATTTTAGTCCCTTAAACTGTAAAATGCATAGGGTACATTTTATCAACAGTCAGAAAGGCCAGCTCTGCACAAAGAGTTGAAGTTGTTACTTACATAATTTAAACAGTCATGCATTTGGAGGTGTTAGGAGGATAAAGGTGGCCTGAATGTATGGATGAATTTTTGAGGAAACTTTTGCTTTAGCTTAGAAATTAAGATGAAGTCATTTTTGTAAATCCTTATTTCTGTTTTTCAAAACTATCCTTGGAGTTCCCGTCGTGGCGCAGCTGTTAACGAATCCGACTAGAAACCATGAGGTTGCGGGTTCGATCAGTGGGTTAACTATCTGGCGTTGCCATGAGCTGTGGTGTAGGTTGCAGACGCGGCTCGGATCCTGCGTTGCTGTGGCTGCAGTGTAGGCCAGTGGCTACAGCTCCAATTAGAACCCTAGCCTGGGAACCTCCACATGCCGCGGGTGCGGCCCTAAAATGACAAAAGGCAAAAAAAAAAAAAAGCTATCCTCATTGGGTTATCTCAGTTTTTATTGATTTAGCCCAGACTTAGCTATAGCCACTGGGCAAGTATATCAATGCTCTAAAAAGGCTGAATGGCTAACTCACCATAACTGCAGCATTCTTTCTTTACTTATAGCCACACGGATGTCACAGAATAAGGGATCTCTTCCTATTTCATTCTTTTTTTAAAAAAGTTAAAGTGTAGTTGATTTACAATGTTGTGCCAATTTCTGCTGTACAGCAAAGTAACCTAGTCGTACATATATACCTTCCTTTTTTAATATTATCTTCCATCATGTTCTATCTCACGAGAGTAGATAGTTCCCTGTGCTGCACAGCAGGACCTCATTGCTTATCCATTTCCTATTTCTTTCTTAAACCACACTAACCTCCTTGAAAAATAAAAAAGTTCCTCTTTTTGTTTTTTCCCTGAAGAAACAAGATTGGATCTGGAGCCAAAACACTAGGCTCTATGCCAGTCATTAAATCCAAAACCTTTCATTTATGAAAGGAACTTACCCTTTCAAGAATACTCTGACATGGTAATCAGTCATGGGCCATAAGCTTATTTTGGTTTACTAAATTTAAAAGTAACATAGGTGCACAAGTATCCAAATATTCCGGCTTCTCTCAGCAGTCTCATTCCTCGTGGACAGTTTTCACAGGGCCTCAATTTATCATTTGTTCTGTAATCCCTGAGGGTCACTAAATGCCCTTTGTGCTCTCCTTATAGTTGAGAAACCCTATAAATGTGAGTTTTGCGGAAGGAGTTACAAGCAGAGAAGTTCCCTTGAGGAGCACAAGGAGCGCTGCCGTACATTTCTTCAGAGCGCTGACCTGGGTGAGACTGGTGAGTTCATTCAGCACCTGTCCTGCACACATTTAGTGAGCATCTGCTGTTCTTATGATGGGATACAGTAGTAAATTAGAAGAAAAAAAAAAATATCCTGACCTCGTGGAGTTTATATTTTAATACCAAAAGACAGAGTAGAAACAACGTGAATAAGTAACTTAACAGTAGAAGATAGTCATTGCTGTTGAGAAAAATGAAGCACATACTGGAGGTTGAAGGTGAGTCAGGGAAAAAAAATCAATGAGCTGACAGACCTGGCATTGCCATGGCTGTGGTGTAGGCCAGCAGCTGCAGCTCCGATTCAAACCTTAGCCCGGGAACTACCATAGGCCACAGCGTAGCTGGGTTTAAAAAAAAAAAAAAATCAATAAGCTGACATTTTAGCAGATTTAAAGACATGAGGAGGGAACCCTGAGATAACTAGAAAATAGCAAGTGCAAAGGCCCTGAGGCCTGAGTTTGAAGGCATGTAGCTAGTCCTATGTGGCTGTAACAGAGTGAGTAATGGGATAGGAGGCTAGAAAGGAAATAGGCAACCAGATCTTATCAGGCCTTATAGGCCATGGTAAAGATGTCGGCTTTTACTCTGAGTGAAACTGAAAATCTTCAGAGGGTTTTGAACAGAGAAGTGACATGATCGGACTTCTCATTTGAAAAAATAGTCACTCTACTCGCTATTTTTTTTTTTCCTTCTCTAGAGCCGCACCCGCGGCATATGGAGGTTCCCAGGCTAGGGGTCTAACAGGAGCTGTAGAGCCGCATCTGCAGCCTACACCACAGCTCATGGCAACGCTGGATCCTTAACCCGCTGAGCGAGGTCAGGGATTGAACCCGCAACCTCATGGTTCCTAGTTGGATTCGTTAACCACTGAGCCACGATGGGAACTCCTCTACACGCTATTGAAAATAGATTGTATTTGGAGCAGGATTAGAAATTGGAGAGTCCAGGTAGGAGGCCATCGCAATGATTCAAGCTAGAGAAAATCGTGTCTTGGTAATGGCAGAGATGGTGCAAAGTGTTCCAACTCTATACAGCATAAAGATAGAACCAACAGGGCTTTTTAACAGATTGATATCAGATGAAGAATGCAATTGCCATTAACCAAAATGGCACAGATTGAGGGTAGGGGCAGCTTGTGGGGAGTCTAGGCAGAGTCTATTAAAACCACAAAGATTTTCTTTGCACGAGGCCTACAAATCATATACTTGTCTACTCATATAATTTGTTGTGATGCTTATATTTGGCTTTGGGAATTTCATATTTTATTCAATAGTGTTTTGAATAGTTGCTTGGTGGCAATTGGTTGAATGGTGTCTTTCCATATACCAAAACTGTGGTTTTATTTCCTTTCATCACTCTTTTTTTTTTTGCTTTTTAGGGCCACAGGTGCGGCATATGGACGTTCCCAGGCCAGGGTTCTAATAGGAGCTACATCTGCAGGCCTACACCACAGCCACAGCAACGCCGGGTCTGAGTCGTGTCTGTGACCTGCACCACAGTTCATGGTAACACGGGATCCTTAACCCACTGAGCGAGGCCAGGGATTGAACCTGCTTCCTCATGGATACTAATTGGGTTTGTTTCCCCTGAGCTACAACAGGAACTCCTCCTTTCATTCTTGAGTTGAAACAGCCTGAAACATTTTTGTCTCATATCTCTGCAATTGTCCTTTGATCCATGTAGTTGACCATCAGCCTGGTCCTGCAGCTTAGATTATCTGATGCTTTTATTTGGTTACTTAAACTGGTTATTAGAGTAAGTTTAAATCCTCGAGGGATTTGGCATTTGACAGCAGTACTTGCAGTTTAATAGTTTGGACATTCTAAAATGGAAAGATTGTAAAAATATGATCAGAAATAATGCAGAACTCAGGAAAAATGGAGTGGAAATCGTGAGGAGTTTAACTGTACCCGTTTTGAGTGAGAGGAAACTTTGTTTTAGATAAAGTGTTTGTTTCATGGTGTTAGGAGCTGGCCAACTGAATTCCGTTGGTTTGCACTGCTTCTGCTTTTTATCCTGATGGCATCTTTAAGTTTTATCAAGGAGTTGTATTTCCTCCTTATTTCTAAAGAGAAATGTTTACTCTTAAAAAAATAGGACATCTAAAACTTGGGTTTTGACATCTTAAGCAACATGCTTAAGGTTAGTCTGGCACTCCCTGGGCATCTTTACTTGCAGTTCCACATTTCAAACCATAGACAAGGATCTTACTGTGAGAAATTCTCAAGTTGTGAAAATCTATTATATTCCAAACAGAATCGTGAATATTTAAATCTAGAAGAATTAAAGGGAACATCTAATCCTATCTCTTCATTTTAGAGGTGAGGATATTGAGACATCAAAAACTCAATGACTTACTTAAAAGTCACTAGAACTTTTATTATTTTCATGATTAGCTATTTTTAATTTTCAAGGATGTATTGGACTATAATTCACATACCATTAAATTTACCCTTTTAAAGTATACAGTTCAGGAGTTCCCGTCGTGATTCAGCGGTTAACGAATCTGACTAGGATACATGAGGACACAGGCTCGATCCCTGGCCTCATCACTCAGTGGGTTAAGGATCCGACGTTGCGCTGAGCTGTGGTATAGTTTGCAGACTTGGCTCGGATCTAGCGTTGCTGTGGCTGTGGTGTAGACCGGTAGCTGTAGCTCCAATTTGACCCCTAGTCTGGGAACCCCCATATGCTGTGGTGTGGCCCTAAAAAGCAAAAAAACAAAAAAAAAGTACAATTCAGTAGTTTTTAAATATATTCACAAAGTTATGCAATCATCACCACTAATTTCATTTCTTATCACCCCCAAAAGAACTTCTGTACCCGTTAGCAGGCACTCCCATTCTCCTTCTCTCCAGTCCCCTACAACTTTCTGTCTCTGTGGATTTGCCTATTCTGAACATTTCGCATGAATAGAATTGTATAATGTATAGCCTTTTATGTCTGGCTTCTTTCACTCAGCATGATATTTTCAGGGCTCATCCATGTGGTATTACTTCATTCCTTTTTATGTCCAAGTAATACTCCGTGGTACAGATTCTCTGCATTTTATTTATCCATTTATCAGTTAATGGACATTTGGGTTTTTTCGACTTTTGGAAAATATGACTTGATTAGCTATATATTTTCAAAGGTTTATATATTATCTAGTTAGCAAAAGGAGTAACACACATACCTATGTCTTGATCATCCTGAAAGCAGGGGGGGAAATCAGTAAAATATCCTCTACGAACAGTGAGTTGAAAATTACTGATTTTAAAGTAAGGGTACCACCTTACTTCCCATCCTCATGACCCTTTTTAGGAATTTCAAATTAGAAAAGTGTCAAAAGAAATGTTTTTGCTATCTTCAGTGGTATAAGGTGATTCAGGAAATACTGAAATACAGAGGTTGAGTTAATTTGCATTTCATAGGCTGGTTTGGTGAATGCAGGCAACATACTTTAAGTCTCAGCAAAAATCAAATCAAATCAAATAAAAAGTTAACTAAGTCAGCAAGTTTGATTTCTTTAAAAAACCGATATGTTGTTACAGTGGTTTCAGGTTACAAAATATATAAAGACACAGCCAAATAAAATGTAATAAATACTGCACATCATAAATAGTTCTCATGATTTTTCCTAAAATCTAAACTATAAAAATGTTTAGGAGTTCCTGTCGTGGCTCAGTGGTTGCAGGTTTGATTCCTGGCCTTGCTTAGTGGGTTAAGGATCTGGCGTTGCCGTGAGCTGTGGTGTAGGTTGCAGACATGGCTCGGACCCCGCATTGCTGTGGCTGTGCCATAGACCAGCGGCCGCAGCTCCCTAGCCTGGGAACCTCCATAAGCCGCGAGTGCGGCCCTAGAAAACACAAAAAGCCAAAAAAAAAAAAAGAAGAAGAAGAAGAATGTTTAATCTAACACAAGCCAATCCTCTAATTATTGCCACTGCTCCCTACATGGTTTCCATTTCTGTTTCCTCCTTAAAACTGGGATTCCCAGTCTGGACATAGTGTTCCATTCTGAGCCTGACCAATATAGTGTCACCAGTGGTACCTCTTATCCTTTCATCCTCAGCTTTTATAATCAATGATGCGCCATTGTGGGTGTGGCACTTGTTCATCAAGTGCTTATTATAAATTGAAATGTAGCCTAGTATCAAAGTCAAGCATTGGGACAAACCTGCCACCATCAGAAAGCAGGCCTTTATGGAAGCAGAACAAATGAAAAAGGCTTGGACTGGAGACCAGTCTGCAAAAGAATGCTGTGCTGGGCATCAGGACTTCTGCCCTTGCAAATCATTTGCTTTTGTTCAGATAACATTTGTTGGATTCTCATGTGCTAGGCTCTGTGTCAGAGCTGTTTGTAAAGATGAGTGAAGGGTTAAACCCTTACCCTTAGAGAACTCACAATCCAACAAGGGACTGGCACTTGATCTATTAGTAAAAGGTCTGATAGATCCACATGTGGTACTGTTACTTCAGTCCAAGCGTCTACACCAGACATCATTAAGATACTCCAATTCTGGTGTCTTAATGGAGTTTGTGTGAAAAGAAGAATGAATATAGATGACCACGGATTTCATTTTCTCATTAGCTTGATCCTTATTCCAGAAAGGGACTAACAGCTGGCATAGAGATTCATTTAGCCTCATTTCACACAAATTATGAATACTTGGAGCGGGACATATTTTTGTATGACAATGAGTTCTAGCAATAACAAGATTTTTAAAGTAATTGAATAATTATATTTATTTATGAATCTAGGAGTTGCAACCTTTTATCTTCGTGTTCATTGTTGCAGTTGAGATAATACAAGCATGACAGTTTCAGAGTAAGCTTATATTTTTACCAAATAGCAGTCCAAGGAAAAAGCTTAAAATATTGTAAACGTTTGTTTTCCTAACAGATTATCCCTTTTAAAAAATCAGTACTAACTCACAAGTAGTACTTATTCTACTTGCTCAAAAAGGCAACAGTTTTATGTCTCTTTTTTGCTAGGACCTGCATAGATGGTTGATAACAATCTCTTGTTAGACAATTCTTGTTACACAATAGCACCCCTTTGTTCCACTCTCCATCAGCTACTGGCTGACCACACTGTAGAAGAGATAGGAAGCAATGCCTCTTATTTGAGCTCCACTTAACACTTCAAGATCCAGTAAAGGACTTTGAACAAAACCAAAAACACAGCAAATTATAGAGTTAAGTCTGCTATCACTTTGAAATAGAAATGGCATCACGCAAACAGTTAACCAAAAACCAGGGATTAGAGGTAGTAACCTGTTCTGTAATTATGACTTCCCATGAGGTTTGTTATTTACTTTTCAACATGTCATTAAAATCACTTTGCTAATGAAAATGGATGTATCCACTATATACTAGCAGGCAACTAACACGAAGGGGAATTGACCCAGAATTATAGTCCTACTCTTACTATGCTTACTCATGAACCAAGGTGCAAATTGTTCCTTGTCACCATCCCATATTCCCCACACCCACCCCTTGCAACATTAAACTGCCAAACACCACCCAGGAACGGATTTCCTATTTCGTCATTTAAACCCATTATCTTGTTCCCTTGCTATCTTGCCAAACTGGTTTCCCTGCACTTACATTCTGAGACGTGATGTGGCAAGATAACACGTCTAGACTGTATAAATAGACAGCTGGGTCTTAGAGTTAAGCAGAGGACCAAATGCCAAGAGTCCGCTTCCCCCCACCCCTTATCAGTGTGCTGCCTAAACTCCTTGTCATCCCAAAGAGACGGTCTTGACTCCAGAGCATTTCCTTGTGTTTTAAAGGAGGCCCATTCTGTACAGCAGCTATCTACCAACTGTAAGGCGAAAGACTAGCGGTTTGGAACAGAAAATGAGCAAATATCATAATCGGTTGAAATTTTAGCCTGTGCCTAGCTCATCAATTAGAAAACACAGTTAACTTGGTAAAGATTAACTTAATCTCTAGAGTGTGTTCACGTGTACAGCGAGGATTGGGATCTTGGAGCTGATATTTTGAGTGAATGACCCAGCAGGAGGGTGTTGGTAGATGGCAGCCCTCTAGACAAGTAGTTTCAGAGGATTCCTTTCAATCTAACTAGAGTAGTGGAACTGGGAAAGTCTCCGCTCTTGTCTCAAATTATCTGTCTATCCATAAACACTCCAGAATTTTATCTTTTTAAATGCCAGGCATTTGACCACTGATTAACAGAGTACGATTTACCAAGACATGAGTGTCAAGACAAGCTTGATGAATAACCAGGGATAAAAAATGATGTTATCTCTAAAGGTTGCCACTTAGTGACATGCCCCTATTACTTTATTTAGGTCAGTATATCCCCACTTTAGCATCCTCTCGCATACAGTGTATATTGCATATGTGCCCTCAGAAAGATGCTTGTAGTAGTTGATAGTGACTTTGGTAAAATGTAGACAGGGACTGCTAAGAGCCAAACGGGAAAACTAAAGCGGCAGCACAGAATGCTCGCGGTGCGTCCTGGGACTGATGGACAGATCTCTGGGTCATGACGGAGCCATGAGAGGAGTGACTAAAAGACTAAATAAGTGTAGTGGTGAAATGCGGACAAAGTTTAAACTTCCCACAGTATTATTTTTCATTCTTATTTCACTGTAAATCTTTTCGATATTTATTAATATCATGGACTGGGAGTGGGGGAAGGGTGGGTGAGCAGAAGGAACTTACCTAGATTTAATCCTCTCAAAGTTGCTGGAACCAGAATGAGTGTTCCTAGTCAAAGCACAAACTTAGCAGCCTCGCTGTTGCACTGAAGAAAAAGCCTCCTTATAACAGCCTCAGAAACTTATTTCAAATCCCAGGCCTTTGTCTTTCATCTCTCTGCTCTTGGGGCTCTGGGTAGTGCCACATCTGGTGGTGGTTTGTGTGAAAGGAAATAATATGTATAATTGTTTCCTGTTTGGTCATTTAAACCTATCCCTGTGCTGGACAGAATTTGACCCACTTCACTCAATAGCAGTGTTCTGTCACTAAACTGCCGTTATTTACAACCATCAGTCAGCCAAAGTTGCATTACTTTACCACTAGCTCCAAAGTGGCCCAGGCCCCTTATTTGGACGGTTATTGTTTTCATTTACACAAATGGTATTGTTATAGCTTAAACTAGAGGCTGGGATTTATTCCTTTAGAGCACAGAATGATTTTTTTATAAGAAACTCACAGAGTCTAGTACATATGATCATTATCATCCTCCTCTTCTCATTCATTTTTGGAGCCAGATTTCATTTGAATTTTAAAAACCCTGAGCTTTATAATTTATTGTGTAATGACTGGCAAGGAGTTTAAACAAAAAACAAAAAACACAGGACTAAAAACATGCCAATAATAAAATGAAAAATATTTATTACTTTGAAATCTCTTTTCCTGATTTGCCTTTGGTCTCTCACCCTGGCTATACCTGACAGTCTTGCCCTTGAGGTCTACCTTTCATTTACTGCAGAGGTGGCCAGTTTTCTTCTCTCTGGGCATGTCCATTTGCAGTACTGAATGCCTGAGAGACTGGAACTTGTGACATGATTTCTGTACACACAGCAAACTCTCAAACTACAGAATGAGCACTGATAGTTCCTGGATCTATGTATATATTTGGGGGGGAAAATTCCATTCTGCAGTCATCACTTGCTTTTTACTCTGGTCCTTTAAACTGATGTCAATTTCCTCTTCCTTAGAGACATTAGGAATATGTGGATACTTCACTTTAGTTTGGATCTCCTGAAATACTTATGATAAAGCCGAGGGAAATGTTTGTAGCATCACACATGTTTACCTAGAGCAGGGTGAGCAAACCTATTACCTTCAGGCCAAATGCAGTCAGCAGCCTGCTTGTGTACAGAGGTTTTTACATTTTTCAAGGTCAAGGGAAAACCAGAGAATATGGAACAGAGACTGTATGTGTTCCACAAATACTATATGGCCCTTTACAGAAAAAGTTTGCTTATCCCTAGTGTGGGCTAGCATCATATATTAACATTTAAAGCTTTATATTTAGAGCAGCTGTTATCTCCTTGAACTTCAGACATAAACTCTTATTGGTACTGTCTGCTGTACCAAGCTAAGTGGTACTGTATTTATTCCAATTTGCTATATGGTTGATTTGATGTTGGGACTATTTATACATTCTTCTAGTGGTTCTCAAATCTGGCCCAAATCTTAAAATTATCTGGAGTATTTAACAATGCTATTGCCTACGCCCCTACCCCAGAGATCCTAATTTAGTTGATCTGAAGGGGGGCCTGGGCATAAGTGTTCTTTAATATGTTCTTTAGATGATTCTAATGTTCAGGTAGGCCTGAGAACCACAGGTTTATACCACTTAAAGGTCTGTTTGTGGATTGACAATTAGACCACATTTTTAAGCAGTTTTTGTT
The DNA here is from genome assembly GCA_004024745.2 of Catagonus wagneri. Taxonomy (NCBI): domain Eukaryota; kingdom Metazoa; phylum Chordata; class Mammalia; order Artiodactyla; family Tayassuidae; genus Catagonus; species Catagonus wagneri. The sequence goes on along the minus strand of PVHT020001179.1, from coordinate 11,995,944 downwards.
CACATTTTTCATTAGAAATATGACAAAGATGCATCATACAAATTACTCTTTAATTTCAAGACAGAAGTGTTGCTCAGGGAAATTTTAACTGAGACAATTTTGAAATGTGAAGAGCATATGAAACAGATAATGCAGAGCCCAGAAAAATAGAATTTAAAAGATAGGAACTGAAAGGAGCATACTGGAAAAAGAAAAAAAGAAAAAAGAAAAAACCACTCAGAATTTCAGTACACAAATCACTGAGTAGATTTCTTGCTGTCTGGGTAAGTGTATCTATTTTCAAAAGTGCTATTAACATAAACAGAGCAGTAAATCTGGGGCACCATACTTTTTTTTTTTTTCAAAGTTGTTAAGAAGAATTATATCAGTCTGCAGGTGTCACACGCAGTTACTCAGAATCAGAAAGAAGGCTGATCAGGGGTTAGAAGCTCTCCATCTATCTTTTTGCAACCAACCACGTCCAGGCTGTTTATTTAATACTTCCTCTTGCTAATGAAGGTACTGGTTGGGGATGGGTCGGGCTTTCCCATGTCAGCATAAGACTGCAAGATTTGAATGTGCCCTGGTGTTGGCTTCACTGACCACAGCAGGTACCCCAGGCAAGAATCTGAGCAGTAATAGCAGGTAACAACCGAGTGTACATCAGACCTCTGCCACTTTGCTTTACAGTTTTTTTTTCTTTTTCTCCGCATTTATCAATGTGTTCTTTTCCCTCTTCTTGTTCCATCTTTCCAAACCAGCAAGTGCGGAGGCAAGACACATCAAAGCAGAGATGGGAAGTGAAAGAGCTCTCGTTCTGGACAGATTAGCAAGCAATGTGGCAAAACGAAAAAGCTCAATGCCTCAGAAATTCATTGGTAAGAATACAACCCTTTTTCCTGCTGTTGTTAGCAGATAGTTTGAATGAGATAACATTGGATGCTTACTACACAGGCCCTTTCTAGTTTAATCTCTGTTAAAATAAGGTAATTAATTTTCCATTGTACACTTTTATTCTTTGGGATTCATTTTGATAAATACAGAAAATAGAATAAAATATTTTAACTAAAGAATCTTAACTACTGAAGATGGGAGTATTTGGTATCCAATTTCCTAAATGAAACTGGTGTTAAAAATGCTGTTCCTTCCTCTTTATTCTGAATGACATATGTTGCATGAGAGAGTTTATGCAATTTACACCAGTAAGATGTTCAAGATAGCATTTTTGTAATCTTTTGTAATTATATCTTACAAGTTGGTTCCCTTACCATGCTCAAACTTTTTTCATGCCCTGAAATGTTTTGCCATATTTTCTTGAATTTGATTGAGAATTGGTTTTAAGAGAAAGTGATTGGGAATATGTAGATTTAAATAACAAGGTTTGATTTAATCATTTGTCTTCCTGGAGTTAATTTTTATACCATCGGTTTTCACATTGTCAAAAATACAGCAAGAATGAGGTGGCTAAGAAATAATTATGTCCATTAAAGTGTTAGGACTGCCAAATGGCAGAAATATTTCCTTGAACTCTCCCAGATGTTTACATAAATATGACTATGATATTTAAAATAGATTTGTATTTGTGAAGTAGATAGCTGAATTAAATGTACTGGTTTTGCTATAAACTGAAAGTTAGTGATATTGAACAAAAATAATTATCACACTATGAAAATAGACCTCCCTCAACACCAATAATATTTTAGAAACCTGTCAGTCTGTTTTTCCAAAGCTACTTGCTGCTGCTGTGGATTTCTTACTTCAATCCTTTTGTATTTATTGTTTTCAGTGGCTTTTACAGATATCAAATGCCTGCTTGGTCTTTATATCTGGTTAAGTTTTATTCTGATCTAGGTACTTTTTAAATGTTGGTCTAATTATTTTTTTAATTTTATGTGAATTATAGAGATATGCTGAAAGAACTCATATATTTCAAAACTGCCTAGCTTGGTTTTTATGTTTATTTATTTTATTTTAATTGAGAAGTTTTCTTATCCTTTTAGTCATTTTAAGAATAAATTGTGTCATGGAGTTCTCTTGTGGTGCAGCAGGTTAAGGATCCAGTGTTGTCACTGTAGCAGTTTGGGTTGCTGCTGTGGCACAGGTTCAGTCCCTGGCCCAGGAACTTCCACATGCCACAACAGGAGTGGCCAAAAAAAAAAAAAAAAAAGGACTGTGCTCGCTTCAGCAGCACATATACTAAAATTGGAACGATATAGAGAAGATTAGCATGGCCCCTGTGCCAGGATGACACACAAATTTGTGAAGCATTCCATTAAAAAAAAAGGGGGGGGACTATATTGTGTCAGATTGAAGTTGGTGCATTTCAGTTTAGAGAGACCCTCTCCTTACCATCTTCCCTCTCCCTGGTGAGAAATGTCAAGGGACATGTAGTGACTTCCGTGTGGAGTCTGGGCAGAGTGGACCAATTGTGATTTCAAGATGTAATCTTTATACATTGCTCATCTATCCTTTGCGCTTTACTTATGTGACGAGATTCTGGCTGGAGTACAGAAGGAAGGTTGTATTGTTATTCTGTGCCATGAGTATAATTTAATTTGGGGGAAGTTTTGACTCTAGAAATGGCTGCATCTGATGTGGAGAGGAATGTGGGCAAGAAAAAAAAAAGGGGGGTAAAGTGACTCAATTTCAATCCAGTTATGGTCAATGCATGCTGCTCTAAGAGAACCATAGGAGAGAAAGTACCTGGTTCACATAGTTTCCCTAAGCTTATCATTGAGCTAAAGCCCTAATTAATACAAGAAAAGTTGTTTTGGTTTCTTCATGAGTTTAAAAACCCATGTTTCATATGTGCAAGTCCAGGGCCATTTTGTTTATTGCATCCGGGATCTATTCCATTTATTTGTTACCAGTGTGACCAGAGGATTTTCAGTCTTCCATCTCCAGACTCAGGAGAGATGCTGATTTTGTAGGTAATGATTTTTCTCATCTTCTGAGCTACCACGTCCTCTCTGTGCTGGAATCAGGAAACCCAGTAGAGTTAGCTCTTGATTTGAGCAGAGTTTGCAACTTCAGGACTTCAGGGCCCTGAATAGCTGGAGGAATTTTTTTTTTTTTGTAAATTGTGGTATAGTGCAGTAGGAAGAGCACTGGATTAGAAACCAAAAGACCCAGCTTCTGATTCGAGTTCAGTCGTTTCTTAGCTGTGTGTTTGGACAAATCACATAAACTTTCTGAGCCTCTGTTTACTCATCTGCGAAATACGGAGACTGAAAAGGTGATGAAGTGATCGAAAAGGTCCTCCCCAGCTCTATCATTCTATAAGTCTGGGAGATGAATTATAAAAGGCAGCAATTATGAACACCACTTTTTGCTTATAAGTCCATATGTATAACTTCAGATAACTTTTTTCCTCAAGCTTGTACAGATATGGTATTTTTATATTATGTACCATATCATAAATTCTAGGGTTTGTTTTTTTTTTCTAGGAAGATGTCATTGACATGAAAATCTGTAAAATAGCTGCCTTACTTCAAAATGTATATATTTTACTTAGGGCATTACTACTTGCTCATTTGCTCTTTCATGCATTCATTTATCATGTGAATGACTATAGAGCTCCTGCTATATCCATGATCTTCTTGTTCTGGATCTAGTATTAGCTTACACCCTAACCTTTTTTCAGAGATTTTTCTTAAATAAAAGAAACCCCTTGACAAGGTTCCCGTCGTGGCTCAGTGGAAACAAATCCGACTAGGAACCATGAAGTTTTGGGTTCCATTTGGCCTCGCTCAGTGGGTTAAGAATACGACGCTGCCATGAGCTGTGGTGTAGGTCGCAGACGTGGCTCAGATCTGACGTTTCTGTGGCTGTGGTGTTAGCTGGCAGCAATGGCTCTGTAAACCCCTAGCCTGGGAACTTCCATATGCCGCGAGTATGGCCCTAAAAAGAAAAAAAAAGAAACCCCTTGAAACATTTAACTGAATCAACCTTTTTGATAGAAAATAGTACTATCAAGGGGAATATAAAGAAATGTTATGACACTGTACAGTAGAGGATGCAGTGATACGGATCATATGGGGCTAATAATGTCTTCCCTCCTTCTTGTCTCATCTCTCTCCCTGTGTTTCCTTTCCAATGCATTTTCTTTCCTTCTTTCTTTCCTTCTTTCCTTCTTTCTTTCTTTCCTTCCTTCCTTCCTTCCTTCCTTCTTTCCTCCCTCTTTCTTTTCTTTTCTTTCTTTCTTTCTTTCTTTCTTTCTTTCTTTCTTTCTTTCTTATCTCTTTCTTTCTTTCTTTCTGGCTGCACCTGAAACATATGGAAGTTCCCAGGCCAGGGATCAAGTCCAAGCTGCGGCTGCAACCTAAGCCACAGCTATGGTAATACCAGAACCTTAACCCATTTACCACAGTGGGAACTCCCAAGGCACCATGTTCTGAAAAGATTCAGCTTCCAGGGAAATGGCAATGCGTAAGTTGTGACGGAAGAATGAGTCATTCCCTTTAATCCTTGCTGACAGTTGCACAGCACTCAGACCAACCTCGGCTTCCCTGACCTCTTGAACTGTGAAGGTAAAGGTGAAATTATACCACCAGGTCAGCCTGTTGCTTTCCTAGCAGGCTAGAAATAATTACCAGTAGATAGCGTTTTTCATCCATTAGCTGTGAACCGAGGAAGAGGGATGGATGGAGTAAGTGTAAGTGCATTTAGAAACACACAAACACGCCTGTCTGCAAGAGCAAGAGTAAAATTAAGGTGCCTCAGTAGGAGAAAAATGAAATCATGTTTTTCCCTAGTTCTCCAAAAAATTCTGTTTCACCAAAGAACAAGAAGACCTTTTTAGCACCTAACCCCTTTAGGGGTTGTCTTTCCTCTAAATCTTATTCTCCTGTTACAAACTTGCTTAACTATACTTCTAACTAGGCCATCTTCAAATACTTGGCTCAAAATAGAGGCCAGATTTCTCTCCTGGAGGGAGGAGGAAAATGACTGCATTTCTGCATATTTCTTTTTCTGATTTTTCATTCTTTATCCAAAAACAGATGTGTTCTTCAGACCAAAGTGGTTACCATAGCATCTCCCCTAATTTTTTTTTAATTTCATGTATTACTTTATTAAAGGAAGTTTTCATGTTAAAAAGAACATGAAAAAAGATCTCACTCACCCTGGTAAACATGTTAGTGAGGTTTTGACACTTCAGCAAACGCTGTCGGTTCTCCCTGTGAAGTAGCTAATGAGAAATTGTCTGCTTTGGTTAACAGAGTGACAGGAAGCAGTTTTTATACCTGTTTCTAAAAGCAAAAGGTATCTTCTCCAACTCCTTCCTAAAGGCCCGGAATCCCTAATCCCATAAGCATCAGAGGTCATAGCATTTTGGAGCTTGAAGGGATGTTAGGAACCACCCAGTGAAGTTCTTTTACTAAGGAGGGAAGGGGGATGGAAAGATGGAGAGACACTGCTAGTAGGTGACAGAGCAGGGCCAGAACCTGGGTCTCTAAAGTGCTGCAGTCCAAGGCCTTCCTTCCTCAGAAAGTCACCCAGGGCAGTGCATATCCTGTGCGCTACACAAAGGCCTTCAGAAAGGGAGGAGTTGAGTCACTGAAAGCTGGTAGAAGAAAAATCCTTGAAGAAGGGCAGACATTCTCTCTTAAGGGTGTGTTTTCTTGAGGAAAGAACTGTCATCAGGACAGATGACAACCAAAGAGCACTTCACGCTGTCTCACAGAGGACAGAGGCTTCTGCAACAACAAAACCTGGTCTCTAGCTCGGTTTTCCTCACCACCACCCCCACGGCTCACTCTGTTCTCTCTCCTCCTTCCCGCTTGTTGTTCTGTGGCTTCCTACCCTTTGCTTTCCTCCTCTTGGAAGAGGTGTTAGCCACTTTAATCTCTTTGAGACTGAGATCAGAGCCATCATCACCATCAAATATTCCATTTACCCTATTTACCTGCCCTTTTGCGGGGAGGATATGTGCTTGGGGTAAAAGTCAGAAATGCTACGCATGGAAAGTTGGATGAAGGTATCAGCAGATGTAGTTAAGTGACCTGAAGAAATTTTTAAAAAGACCTAAAGAAAACCCGAATATTTCACAGTACCCCGTCGCAATGGTTCTGACATCGAATTGTGTTACTTTTCTAATGTTCAAATCATTCCTCCCCGTCTTCAAAAAAAAAAAATCTTTCAATGGCTCTCCATCGGAATAAAATCCAACCACCCAGGCGCTCTGAACCCTTCACAATCTGTTTCTAAGTTCTCTTTCCTAAATGTATCATTTCAGCCAACTTGTCTTTTCATTCAGCCGTAATGAACTACTCCCACTTCTGTGTAATCACTGTTTCCATGCTACTGTCTGGACTGCCCTCCCTCCACCTGCCCTGATACCTCCACGTGGTCTACGTTCCCAGACTCGCCCGAGTCCTCTCTCTTCTCTCTTCTCCCTCTGAGCTCAAGGTGAGTTTAATAGTCTGCTTTTTGTGTTATATGAAATTGTCTCCACCACCTCAGATTACAAGGGCTTTAGAGGAAAGAATAGATTCATATTGGTCCCATGTTATGTAGCCTGTTTGAGACGTGGTCTCTATTTTTCTCTCTCCACTCCCTTGGCTACTCTGTACTTCTTTCCACTACATAGTATTAAAGATACTGATTTGTAATGAACTTGAATATACGCTACATCTTCTATTGGACTGCAATTAAGTTTGCATTCTTCAAAGCACCTAAAATGGTAGGAGGCAAATGATAACAATAATAATAGATCTACCACCAGTTGAGTGCTTATATGTGTATATGTGCCAGGTACTCTGTTAAGCACTTTATGGACATCACAACTCACATCGCATCACAGCTATTTCTTCAATGCATGGTACTCATCCACATGGAACAATGCATAGTTGCTTTTCTACTGCCTATGGGAACCATCCCAGCAGAGAATCTGAAGTCATTGCTAGTGGTGGGATTGTGCAGCCGTGGGCAAGGTAGCGGCCAGGAAATAGCAGCTGATGCTCAAACATATATCGAGGTCGTAGGCCCTTGGATCACATCCTGGTTCTCCATTTACCAACTTTGACAAGTCTGTGCTTATGTTCTTCATCTCACTAGGAGATGGTAATTCATCTTAAGTAAAAATGAGACAGTGTGCTAAGTACCTAGGACAGCACTGAGTCTATAGCAGGGGCTCAGTCAATAGCAGTTGTTCTTCCTAGTATTAAATGTAAGGCACAGCGCTTAGTACTGTGAAGTACAGAAGTAAACAGATTAGAGCGGCGAATCTTGTCCCTCCATCTGAAGGCAGAAAAGTCAGCATCCACATGCTCAGGTCCCTTTTAGCTCTAGGCTACGATTCCGTACTTTCAAGTTGGCACTTAGAAACCAGCATCCGTATGCCCTCACTGCACTGCAGCAGTTCAGGTCAGGCAGTTGCTCAATTTGGAGTTACCAAAGCCTGGATAGTAGGGATTGACACCTTTCAAAGGAATGACAGGTAGAGAATGGCCCAACCAGGCAGCCTTGGTTTCTAAACTTAGCACTTGCTGTTGCCATTTGTATTTTCATTGGAAGAAAACCTCTAAATCAGCCCGAAGCTGCTCTCATTAATCACTCAAAGGTGTGGTACGATTTTGACTAGAACCTGGACTAGAGGCTCTGTGCGGGTTTGGGAGCAGTTACACTCTTGTGGTTTGACTAACCTTTTTTATGAGTGTGTTACTAAAGAAACGTGAGCTGTTGGCTTTTCAATTACTGTAGCTTACCCCTTCTGAGTTTCATACACATTGAGTCATCGTGTCTACAGGTGACTGATAATCATCTGCACTACTCAAGTTACCGTAACTCAGAGATGAGGGGATCTGATGAGTGCAGGTTGCGTGCACGTGAAGATCTGAGGCTCTCCCATCTCCTTCACAATGAACAATGGTCTGCGTTAACCACAGAGCTGTCACCTATTTCCCCCCCATCCAGGGGTTTATTTTCCTCTTGCTGTTGTGCCTCTTACATCTTGAGCACTCAGCTGTTTTCTGACATGTGCTGCAGGTGGTACAGATTGTGAAATCGTAGGCCTAGTTAAGTAAAACAAACTCTTGGGAAAAAAAGGATAAAAGCAGAGTTTGTGATGTGCCTGCCTCACCCTGGAAACCTTCTGGTGCCTCTCTCTCGGGTGAAAAGATTCCCGGGGACCCCTGGTATTTGGGGAGTGTAGTAGAGCTAGCCACGCTGGAAAATTATCAGTAACCTTGAAACGGCCAGGAAACCAAAGGCCATCATTTCTGAGTCACTTTTAGGGGAATGAATAGTTGTGCCTTTAGCCAGCTTTCATGTCCTCTGTCTCATTCCTCCAAACAGCTCTGATCAAAGACACATCCAACCTGGCAGTTGAAGAGAACCCGTGGCTACCTTGGCAAAGGTCTATGTTTTTGTTCCTTTTTATTGAGTTGCCAAGGCACAGTGATTTTCTTTGCATATTTTTCCTCTCAGGTATTTGTCTGGAAACTGTCAGGTTGGCCTTTGGGTAGTGGAGAGGTAGGACAAATTCCATCTGATTAAACTAAATCTTTCAGCCACTCTTTCTGCCTCTAATTTCTTGGTGTTCTGGTCCATCGTATACATTGCTGTTACATTAATATGCTGAAAATAACATTTTGACCAAAGCTACTCTTGCTCAAGGGCGTGTAGAGGTTTGCCGTCTGTCCTATGCTTGGTCATTCAGAAGGCCTAGGAAGTGGGTCCACTGTGTTATCTTTTTTCAATATGTCCCCAAATGTTGGAGGCATAGTGCCAGGAGGCTCACAGGGCATTTGAAAACCTTGATCCACATGCCCAAGAAAGTTATTTTCTTTTTAGTTCTCTTTCAATCTTCCCAGTTACACCAAGGAGAAAGACCTAGAATTAATTAGATGCTACTTATCTTCAACACTAATCACACACTCAGTAATCTCTATTTTTAGCAAAGAGAGGGGATCTTTGTCTCCGGGTATGTACAGTATCTGATCAAAATGTAATAAATTGCTGTTTCGTTGACTTTTTTTTTTTTTTGTCTTTTGTCTTTTGTCCTTTTAGGGCTGCACCTGCGACATATGGAGGTTCCCAGGCTAGGGGTCTAATCGGAGCTAACAGCTGCCAGCCTACACCACAGCCACAGCAACACGGGATCCAAGCCACATCTGCAACCTACACCACAGCTCACGGCAACGCCAGATCCTTAACCCACTGAGCGAGGCCAGGGATCGAACCCACAACCTCATGGTTCCTAGTCGGATTCTTTTCCGCTGAGCCATGATGGGAACTCCGTTGTCTTTATTTTTCATAATTACCTTCTATTTGTGGCAGGTGATTCTGGTTTTCCATTTATGTTAGTGATATAAAGTTTCCTTAAAAAACAAATTTATTTTAGCAAAAAAAGGAAAGAAAGAAAAGCGAGCTGATTCAAAGTAAAAAAAAAAAAAAGCTAACATTGACCGTGTGCTCTCTCTGTGCCAGGCACTGTTCTAAGCGCTTGACGGTTGAGGTAAATTGTAATTATTACCCCCGTTTGACATGAGGACAGCCAGAGACAGGTCAAGTAACTGCCCAAGGTCACACAACTAGTAACGATAAGGCTCCATCAAATCCACACTGCCCTGGGGTGTGAATATTGCAGAATGTGGAGGAACAGGTGAACTTCGAGAAATGCTTTAGTCCTTACTTTTTGACATTGCTACGGTCAGACTCTATTATTCCTCCCTGCTTGTATCCCGCTTGTCTGTCTCGATTCCTGCTCATCCCTCAACGAGGTTATCTCTCTGCCACTCTGAAAATCCAAATCCTACCAGCTCATCAAGACTCTTCTCAAAATTTAGGTTTTCCAGGAATGCTTTCCCTTCCCCAGGTGCTCCTGAATTCTCTACATTCCCTTAACACTTAAATATACTGAAGCACCCTGCTCTTGCCTTATCATTCTCTTTACAGAAGACATGTTACCCATCCCCCTGCTTAAATGTCGCAAACCTGCCATTTAGCATAAAATCCAAAGCTTCCCTAGAGCTAGGCAGCCCTTTCACAACCTCTAACGTGTATTTTTTCTCCAGTTCCATCCATCCGAGTCTTATTTCTCTCCCCCTAGGTTGGGGATACCCCAAGAGCAGAAACTGGTCCTTCCAAACCCTTTTGTTTTCTTGTGTTTTTTTTTCCTCCACAAACCCTTTAATGCATGGCAGGGACAAGTTTTGGAACCACAACATGCCTAGGAAACGTTAGAGAAAAGAGGAGATGGTTCATCAGATCTCTGAGAATCCAGTGTCTCCGGGATGAAAAAGCATCAGCCGTAATCGTAGCCGCCCTTCCAGCCCTTGGCCCACCTGCCCCATTTTCTCTGCCTCCACCAGCCACTCACCGTTGAGCACCTCTGCCGCCACTGCAGACCCTGCTCCTGCCTCCCCTGTGGCCAGAGAGCCTCTGTTTTCTAACACACAACACCCACACGCCCTGAAGGTGGCTAAACTCTGTTTTCAAAATTTCTCAGCAGTTTGACATGAGAAGTAGGAGAGGGTGACCACAAATAAATTTTTCAGTTGAGTGTGAGATAAGTCCTAATGATCACATATGTATCAATGATACATCTTTTCAAGCCAAGAGAAGAGTAATACACTCTAAAGAGGACAAAGGTCATCGTGATCTTTCATCCAGAAAGCCTATCTCTCTATGTATGAAGCTCTTTTAATTTAAATCTGTCAGTCTGATGACTGATGTGTTTGGGGAGTTGGAGTTTTGGGGGCTATTTTTTCTGCCTGTGCAGCTTTTTAAATAGCATCCCCGCTTTTTGCAGCACTTCCGGCCCCCTGGCTCTCTAGTATCACATGCAGAAAAGAACAAGCAAACTAAGAGTTTGGGAATTGACTGCATATGAAGAATCCATGAGCAGTAGACGTACAGAGGCCCCATGCTCCTGTTTACCAGCAGCCCCCTTGCCCCCTGTTAAGCCCTCTCCTAGTTTTTGTTCCCTTGCTTCTTTTCTCCAAATTTCCCCTCTGACCTGAGCAGTGGAAACAACTCAGACTGCAGCCTCCACTTAATGACATCTCTCTCTCTCCCTTTTGCCTGCTGGCTTAAAGTTATTTTGACTGTCCAAACATGTGCCGTCCACCACTGTCCCCTGAGACTTCAGTGCCACGTGGGACCATTCTGCCTGGGTTGGTTGTCCTTCTTCACTTTTCAAGGACTCCGGAAGATAATTTCACAAACTCTCTGCCTTTGCGTCGTTCTTTCTGTCACTCTTCCTTTTTCACCTTTTCCAGGTGAGAAGCGCCACTGCTTTGACGTCAGCTATAACCCCAGCTACATGTATGAGAAAGAGAGTGAGATGATCCAGACCCGAATGATGGACCAGGCCATCAATAACGCCATCAGCTATCTCGGTGCCGAAGCCCTGCGTCCCTTGGTCCAGACGCCACCCGCTCCCACCTCGGAGATGGTCCCCGTTATCAGCAGCATGTATCCCATAGCCCTCACCCGCGCAGAGATGTCGAATGGTGCCCCCCAGGACCTGGAAAAGAAGAACGTCCACCTGCCAGAGAAGAACCTGCCTTCTGAAAGAGGCCTCTCCCCCAACAACAGTGGCCACGACTCCACGGACACTGACAGCAACCACGAGGAACGCCAGAATCACCTCTACCAGCAAAATCACATGGTCCCTGCGCGGGCCCGCAATGGGATGCCACTTCTGAAGGAGGTCCCCCGCTCTTATGAACTCCTCAAGCCCCCGCCCATCTGCCCGAGAGACTCCATCAAAGTGATCAGCAAAGAAGGGGAGGTGATGGATGTGTACCGGTGTGACCACTGTCGAGTCCTCTTCCTGGATTACGTGATGTTCACCATTCACATGGGTTGCCATGGCTTTCGTGACCCTTTTGAGTGTAACATGTGTGGATATCGAAGCCATGATCGCTATGAGTTCTCGTCTCACATAGCCAGAGGAGAACACAGAGCCATGCTGAAGTGACCATCTGGCCCGGAGATGAGTGGCACCCAAGTGTTCGACATCATTTTTAAAGGCTGATGATATCCTCGCCTAACAAATTGCTCTCAAAACAAACTCAGTTCCAAACCCCTTTCTACACCATTTTTAGTGTCCAAAGGATCATGTTCACGTGGGCTGCAGAGAAATGCTGTCCCCATTTAGAAACTGTTTGCAGATATATCGTGTTCCTAGTTTTGTGAACCCTTTGTTTTCCTATCAGGAACTTGAATTTTATGGTATTTAAAAGCCAGTGAAGTATTTGGTCATTATCTTTTGCAGCAATAGAACAGGCATTCTTTGGAGCTTGTTGCCAACTGGAGGAGTCGCCTGGTTGTGCCGCATGAGACATTTTTTTCTGAGATACATCAGCCACATGTGGAAAAGCCTCTTAGTCATGCGCCCAGGTCCACAGAAAAGAAAAGCCGACCAGCTGACCTTGCTGGGAAGCCTTGGCCTTCCGCACTTCACATAAGGCTGAAGGGTTAGGACGTAGCCCCCACCACCCCAAATCACAGTCTAGGGGTAAGGAAAAGAAGAGCCAAAAACTACGTTATGAATAACTGAAGCCCCTAGTCTCTGAGCATCAGACCCACTTATCACATAAGAAGAAAAAAACAAGCTATCTGATGATACTTCTTCTGCTCTTTATCTTCCCGTCTCCAATTAAAAGCTGCTTTGGGTTAAACCATTCCTGTATAGAAGAAACTCTGCATCTGAAGAACCAGTGGTTTAAATATAGGCCGTTATTGGAACTGCAGGAGGTTATCCACTGTGGGTAATGGCACCCATTTCCTCCATCAAGACTGGCAGGCTGGGTGTTCCCGTGGTGGTGCAGCAGTAACAAACCCGACTAGCATCCATGAGGACACGGGTTCGATCCCTGGCCTTGCTTAGTGAGTTAAGGATTCGGTGTTGCCATGAGCTGTGGGTGTAGTCGCAGGTGTGGCTTGGATCAGAGTTGCTGTGGCTGTGGCATAGGCCAGCAACTGCAGTTCTGATTCGACCTTTAGCCTGGGAGCTTCCATGTGCCACTGGTGCGACCCTAAAAAGGCAAAAAGAAAAGACTGGCAGCCTTGGTTCCGAGGGGGAAATGGTTTAGCAGCACCACTTGGGGTGGGGATGGGTTGGGGGGACAACCACTGCAAAGTTTTCCATCTTCTTCATGGAGAAGTGGTGTCCAAACCCAAAGCAAACTTGCCAATGATTTTTTTGACCAAAAATGACCAAAAGATCCAAAAAGTATCACTTAGTCTCCCCCTCCCCGCAAGAGAGGCCTCGGGGACAGACGCCATGATCAGAGCTGAGCTTCAGGAACGGGTGGGGAGGGGACCGTCTCTGCTGGCAGGTGCTCCTTGATCAGGCCCGTTGGGTCTCTCCCAGCCCCATTTTCAATGGCACTGTTGCATTGTGCATTCCACAAAGATTCCTGAAAGTCTCATCTTGGTTCTACAGGTGCATCGGTCATTAATTATGGGGGACAGGCTATCAAGGAAGAGGGAGGTGATCACTGTGACATTAGCACTGGAATGGGGGGGGTCACAAAATCTGTTTGCTAAATCCCTATTTGGCACTAATTAGCAGAACGACTTTGGCAAATCACTTAACTCTTAAAACTAAGTTTCCTCAACCATAGGATTAGGACTTGGATTTAGATGTTCTCTAAGGTCCTTTCCAGCTTTAAATTGATGTGATTATGCAGTAACCACAATTTTTTAAAAACCTCTTAACGTATGGGTATTGAGAAGAGTATTATATGAATATACGTTTCACATTTTTTTGGTGTGAAAATGGTAGCATTGTTAAGTTTTTCCTTTAACCACTCAGTTGTGAGTGTGAAGAGGATGGAGGGGAAGAACAAAAAACAGGAAGGTATTTTGATCTTGCCCCAAAGTGTACATACAAACTAGCACCTGCAGCTGCTTGCCAAAGCCTTTTTTTTAATTTTATTCTATTTTATTTTTTTGGCCCTTTTTAAGAACTTGTGTTAGGGAAAATGAATTCTGCTTCCAGGGACAACTTAGTGGAGTCTATTTACAAATTAAGAGTCAGCTGTGTGAACGTTTCTGCCAGAGCCAAGAATCCCAAATTCCCAGTAGATAAGCGTTTTATGTATTTGCCTTGATATTTCGAAAGGGTTTATGCATTAGGCTCAAGCTCAATTCGTTTATGTTCTGCCAGTAATTAAAATGTTCCACCTCAGACTGCACAAATGGCTTATCCTTCTTTGTAGCGTGGCGTCTGTCTCAGGGAAAAAAAAAAAAAAAAGATTTGTGAAATTCCATGGCAACAGTCCCAACATGTTTGAGATTGCAGCTAAAAGACTCCACACACGTATTTCGGCGTGTTGTCTTCAGTACCTCACTGCATTTCCGTAATCCTAGACTCCAGCCTACACCAGGTTGCTGGTACCCATTGTGAAAAGGGAGCTGTCTAGTATAGTGTTGAAATATCACACATCCTGTTGACTCTTCAGGGGACAAAAGAAAGAGAATTTGGAAGCGAGGGTTAGTAGGAAAGCTAGGGAAAGTGAACATTTCCACCAGGCTAGTGGGAACGCCTTTAGTGAGGAGACGGGCTTCTCTTCCTGAAGTTGGTGAAACTAAAGCCCATCCCACCAACACGGGGACTCTGTAGACATGACCCTCATTTTCTGTGACTAATGGGTTTTCCGAGTGATTTCCATTCTTCTGAGGTCAGTTTTCCGAGTGGGGTGAGCATTCGCACAGGCTGCACTTTCGTTGCAGCATGCAGAGCCTAGATTGGGACACGTCAAGTCCAGAGAAAACGTCTATGTGGAAATTCCACATTCTTAGGACTCGAAGTTGAACCAGGTGATGTGTAGTGGTTACCACCACACAGGTAAACACTTACTTCTGCAGGCACGCCTGATTCTGCTCAGCCTCCTCCCTTGCTGGGGGTAGGAAGAGGGTGAAGGAGAACCTTAGCAAGATGCTTAGAGAGGAGAGTGGGGCAAGCTTCACATCTGACCCCGCTAGACGGTGAGGTCCCATGGCAGCTTCTTTCTCAGCCAGAGTCCCTGTGAACGTGAGCCTTGTAGGCTTTCCCACCAACCCTCTTATTGGCCAGGCTTCCTATCCCACACCCAGGAGGCAGAAATCTGAGGAACAGCAGAACCCATGAAAGATTCCCTTTGAGCCAAGGTGGCAAGATTGGGGTGAGGGTGGAACAGAACGTGAGCTGGCTCCCCAAATCTTCCTTATCGTTATCTGAAGCATTGCATAGGTGTTCCCTCCTGGCAGAGAACAAACAGAAGTGTCTCCCTCATGACCTTCCACCACCAGCAGGGGGGAAGATAAAAGACATTAATACATCTACCAGTCTTTAGATTCCTTAAGTCATTCTCCCAAAAAGCTATTGGCCTTGACACAGATAAGCTAGCGAATATTACGCTATGTTACCCATTCTGACCTGTTTCCAACTCAGCTTCTAACTTTGTCAGTGACAACATATCTCACCTTTAAAATGCAGGGCTTAACGTTTTGCCAGGCCCAGATTGAACATGACCCCAGATTTCTTTTGCAACGAGAAATGCTTAAAAGCACCACATTCTACTCGGTTGAAATACCGTGTTATTAACAAATCTCAGGTCAACAAAAAGTTTTTTCCACGTGGCCTCTGTGTCACTGTTCTTATTCTCCTCCTCTGCTTTTTTCCCTCTGTTAAATGTGAGGTTTAGAATGTTTTCGGGGGAAAAAAGCAGTACTTCTGATTATACATACATATATATCTACCAGGACAAGTGGTAAGACTGCAATGGAAATGTTCAATGTTCAGGATTTAGAATCCTAATTTTAACCTGTACCCCGCTGAGAGTAGGAATGTTGGTTGCTAGTGGACTTTTGGAAGCCCCAGGATGCCCAAGATTTGAGTCCTCAGGGTTCCCAGGCCTTTCACAAAGACTCAGAATTGGGAGTTGTGAGCTCAAGAAAAGAAAACGGGGTAGACGGGCAAGAGATCCTGCTGTATAGCGCAGGGAACTATATCTAATCACTTGTGATGGAATATGGTGGAGGATAATGTGAGAAAAAAAAAAAATATATATATATATCTTGGTCCCTTTGCTTTACCGCAGAAGTCGGCAGAACACTGTAAATCAACTATAATGAAACAAAACAAACAAAAAAAGAAAACAGAGTGATGACAGTTTCGTCCTGGAAAACAGAATCAGGCTGTGCGGAAGATAAAAGCTACCGAGTGCTCTGCCTCATCTTGTACAGAATCAGGAGCTCTTTCTGTTCTCAAACAGAAAGTATAGTTCAGAGAATCACTACAGCCAGAGTTCAGAAAGGCAGAATGATTTGGGATTTAAGTGCCTACAAGGAGGGAAATTCTGACCTGAAACCAAATGTTAAACCTAAGCCATGCAGGGGAAAGGATTCAGTTCTAAGTCTAACGGACTGAGCAGTTCTGAGAATGATCAGTGAACCTAGGGCTGGAGACTGTAGACACAATAGCCTAGAAGAGAGGTGTAGGCTTTCAACTTTTGTGAGCTTATAGCCCAAGAATGTACCTCTGTTTACCCAAGCTGTATACAGCCTGACCACCCCACACCATCAACATGAGAAATGGGTCTTTGCACTTCGAAGAAGCAGAATGCAAGTTTCCTCTGAATATGACAAGAGTGACTGTGTTATATATACACTGATGGTGAGCTGTTATTTGAAACTAGAGTGTTTGTTGTTTTTGTTTTTGTTTTTTTTTTGATTTTTAAAATGTAAAGGGCATCACGATATCTACCTCCCAAGGTTGTTGTGAGCTTTTCTGTAATTTTGGGTAACATTACTTTATTTGGGGGTGGGGGGGAAGGGGGCAGATTCTGTTGCAAATTTTCCACTATATGTACTGTGTCTGGATTTAAAGACATGGAAAATATTCAAAGGCCACACTAGGACCATAATAGTGCTCCGCTTGCCAGTGGAACTAATCTCTAACGCAGAGTTTCCTTCGTGTTGCTTTAACGCCTAAGAGTAAAGACTATGCTAAACCTTAGAACCAAGGTGTGTGAACCACATGGTTCAGATACTTCATGGCTTTGCAGCCAGGGAAGTGGCCTAGCTTTTTGCTCCCTCACTGTCTTATGAGCCCTCAACCATTGATTCTCCAAGCAATTTAGAGTTTCTTCAAGCCGCCCTCACTGTCCATCTCTCCATCAGTCCCACTCTAGGAAGCCTGGAGAGCGGTCCCACGATGCCACCCACCTTCTCGCAAGCCCATACCATGCATCTGTGGGGCCTACTTTGTATTCTGAATGTAGGTGCAGCTTTGCTTCTTGCTCTCCTAAAATGGGGCAGCCTTAAAAAATGACTGATCCCACTGCCAGTGTGACTCATTTATACAAGGACTTTTCCAGGTTAGCAGACAAGGCCCTTTTCGGTGGGCCCGCTTTTGTGGGTTCACAGAAACCAAATTACTGTGGGTTGCAAAGAATGAGCAGGTCATTTGAAAAGCAGACATCCCTTCACCCAGACTGTGGTTTTGCATGCTCAAGTTCTCAGTCTATGAGCTTTGGTGAGGGATCATTTTGGCTACTGGAAAAACCATAGCTTATTTTTAATTTCTGGTTGCCAAAGCCACCACACGTGTGGTCTGTGGATGACCCTTGTCTGCAGAATGACGGGGTGGAGGTGGGGCAGAGAAGGGAACGCGGTCTGGGGCTCAGGGTGGCCTTCCCACCAGGAGTGAGGCAGGGAGACCATGCCGAGTGGTTTTGACACAGCCTGTGCTCACAGCACTCTCATCTGGGTTTCTCAGAAATGTTCTCCCTGCCCAGCAATGACCTTCCCTCTTGACTCCTCTTGCATTTTACCTGGAGTCCGACACTTTGGCGCAGTGTAGCGCCTCACCCCTCTGTAAAGACTGCTTGAAGAATTAGCTTCTGAAATGTAGCCACGCTAACCTTGCCAGAACTGTAATGAGAGCATTCCTGCATCAAAAGCAACCCTGCTGTTAGTTTTTGTTAGTTTTCAAAGTTTATCGTGTTTGATTTTTTACACTGAAAAATAAAAAAATACTGATGTGTTTAAAATTAGTCACTGTGCTTGCCTATCATTTGTAGCGATTGCTGTCAGAAAATGGAAGGTTTTAACTCTCTCCTAAGAAGAGCTTCCCCCCACCACCCCCATGCTTGTGGCGTATGGAAGCTCCCAGGCCAGGGATTGAACCCGTGTCACAGCAGTGACCCAAGCAGTGACAATGCCCAGATCCTCAACCCACTGCACCACAAGAGAATTCTGGAATATTTTCTTAATTTAGCCCCTCTGGCTAAACTTCAAATATCTAGATAAACAGAATTATCATTGAAATAAAACATCTTGCCTTGCTGAACCTGCCGTTGGTATCCTGCTGCTGGCCACCGTGTCCCCACGGTGCTTCTGGTTCCCCCGGCCCTTGGTTCACTAAGGGAACCGGAGGAGGTCAGAGCCTGGACTTGACAAGCTCAGCTAAGACACTAGCCCCCAACCCACCCTCCCTCCCAGCAAGGATTCTTCCTAAAAGATAGGCAGGTCTTGATTTTTCCGTCTCTGGGGCCTCAGAAATTTCCATGCTGGGAAGCTCAACTTGCAGTTGAACTCAGGCACCCTGAAATGCAGTCCATCCATACTTGGAGACCCAAGCCTCAGGTGCTGGGGGAAACTCCTTAGGAGAATGGTCAGTGGGTCAAACAGCTCTTTTTCTGTCCTGATAGCCTCTGTTTTCTCTCAGAAAAGAGTCTGAGAGGTGGTCTGGGCTTCTGCTCAGCCTGATCCGGAACACCTTTCCTTTGCCCTCCTCTGTGGTTTAGGAAGTTTAGGATTAGCTAATAGGAGGCCAGTCTGGTGGTGGCTTTGGCTGGCCCTGTGCTCAGCACCACCTCGCTCCCTTCAGCACCACTGTTCAGAGGATCACCAGCCGATTTTCCAGTCTCAACCCTTAGCGCAGGAAGAGAGGAACGGCACTGGGTATCGGAGCGCTAAATACAGTCAAAAACGACCCCTCAGTCGCTGACCTTCAGCCCTGGAGAGGATGGGACATGGCCTGCCCCGTCCTCACTCCCTTCCCAAAGCAGAAGCAGCCCAGGGAGAACAGAGGGCGGCAGAGGAGGGGGAGCCCAGGAGAGAGCCCGCAGCTGGCCGGCACTGGGCTTGGGGCTGAATGGACTTCCTTCCAGCCTGAGCAGTTTCCTTTATCATTCTCAGGAACTACGTTGATGCTTTAGAGGGTGGTGGGCCTGGCTGTGGAGGCCACCCCACACCTGCAGCCTCCGCCTCCCCCCACACACACACACAACCAGGCCATTCACTGCTGCGGTGCAAACCTCCACCTGCAGGCAACTGCCACCCAGCAGGCAAGCAGGGGGACCAGGACCTAGCTCCCTTCCCTCCCTCCCATCCCCTAGAATCCAGAGTCTGAGGAAGAATCCGTGGTGTGTGTGTGTGTGTGTGTGTGTGTGTGTGTGTGTGTGTGTGTGACAATTCTGGGAAGGCCAAGAAGGCTGAGGGATGGTGAAGGAGCTCCTGTGACCAGGACACAAGGTCTGGCGGCAGAGCATTCCCAGTCAGACAGTTGTTTGCATAAAAGCCAAAAGCCACTGCACCTGGGGCGGGGAGGCCCTCTGGGGAGGTACTCCCTGGCTTGGGGGAGAGGGGGGAAGGAAGGTGTCATGGAAAGTCCCTGAAGGACACGGGGTGTTGAATTTGCTGCGGTTTTGTTTTTAACTCCGTCCTGACCTGTGAAGTAGGCAGCTGCCTCCCTTCCCCCAAAATAACAGACCTTCCCCCAGAATAACACGAGCACACCCAAGGAAGGAGCCTGCAGTGGAAAGAATGGAGGTTAGAGGGCCTGCGGCTGGTGTAAATGGCCCCTCCCTTTCCCCAGGACCGAGGGGGCAGGAAGCCCCAGAGCAGCCTTTTCCCATCACCTCTCCTCCCCCCAGGCCCCCCAGAAAAGCCACCTAGTCAAATAAACCACAGCCCTGGGGGCAGCTGGTGGATGGGAACTGGGGGGGCAGGTGCTGCCTCCTCCTCCAGGCTGGCCTTCCAGGGCTCAATCCCCACGCAGCCCCCACAGGAATCACATTCTTAGCATCTCCGTCTCCCTCTCACTCACAAACTGCTCTCCTCGAGACTCCTGTGTGTGTGTGTGTGAGTGTGTGTGTGTGTGTGCGTGCGTGCGTGTGTGTGTGTGTGTGTGTTGTGTGTGCATGTGCTGGCGGAAAGCAGGCAGAAGCAGCGAATCCAGCACAGTCTCTGTAAAGCAAATGCTGGCCTTACGCAGACTCCAGCTCAGTAGCTGGTTGGACTCCTGGGTTCCAGTCCCAGCCCCGCCACTCCCTGCCTGACCCTGAGCGCTTTCCCGTCCCTGTCTGGCCCTTGCTTTCCCCCTGGAGTCAGGGATCTCTGAAGCCCTTTCCAATAGGCAGCCTGGCCTCCACGCCGCGCTCCAGCCAGGCCTTTCCCTAATCCAGAAACAAGAATAAGAGAAAAAGATGGTTCTGGCCCTTCTTCTTTCGCTGCCCCAAACTCAGGCGGGGCGCTGGAGCTAGGATTCTCTCAAGGGGTCAGAGAAAACCGTTCTATGAAATTCCAATCCTGGCCCACAAGGTGGGGGTGGGGTGGGGCATGCGGACAGCAAGGTGACAATGGATATGGGCATTGAGGTTGGGTCTGAACTCTCAGCCCCCGGCCTCTCTAGGGACCTCCTCTGAACTCTGCGCAAACCCAGACACCAGATTCCCGGGCTGGGGGTGCCTGGGAGAGGAAAGCCAAGGTCGGGGCGGAGGGGGGAAAGAGGTGCGGTGCGAGGTGGGAGTTGAGGGGGGTGTGAGGGGAGGGGCAGCTGCACTTCTGAGAAACAGCTCGGCGTCTCAGCAGCCCGCAGCCTAACCCCCCGCCTGCGGCTTCACAGCTCGCTCCTCCTGCCGCCCACGCCGCTCCGGGCCTCTCCGGGGGTCGACAGCCCCCGCGGAGGCGGCGGCTGCTAAGAAGGAGCTGCAGCTCCGGGGACAACCGACTGGAACCCATGGGACTTGGGGGTGGGGGCGGAAAATGGAAGAAAGCGTGGGTTGCGTGACACCCCAGAAGTAAAACGCCATCCCGCACTCGGGGTCCCGAGCACTGGACCTTGACACGCCGCGTGTTCCCCCTCCTCCCCCAGCCCGGGTACGCTCCCGTCACACCCCAAGCGGGATCCAGAAGTGAAACTGCTCAGGGTCACAGCCCAGCGCCGCCGCTGTGCCCCGCCCCGCCCTTCCGAGCACTGCAGCCTTGCAGGATCTCCCAGCGCTCGGGCGACTGCAGGGGAGGAAACGGGGGGGAGGGGAAGGGGAAGTGCCCCGTGGGGCAGTCTGCAAAGCGAGGCCTTCTCTCCTGGGAGTGCCCGCCCGTAACCACTAGTGGGAACCTCTAGAGGCACAGACCTTAGAAGGAGCCAAGGGAGAGGTGCCTGCACTTTCCGCTGCCGCCACTGGGTGTCACTGCAGCCGCGCGGCTGAGCCGGCCCGGGCCGTCGGGAGGCGGGGGCGCGGGTCCAAACGAGCTGGATGACACGAGCCCACGGACCCCGTCGCCCCCGATACATCCTCGGTGCTTGGCTGCGGCGTTCTGAACCTCCCTCCACCTGCCTGGTCTCTAGAGGCCTCCACCCAGCCCACCGACTCGCAGCGAAGAGCAAACTAACCCCCTTGCCCCGCGACGGATGGGCTCCTGTGGCGCCGCGCGAGCCTCCTCCGGCGGGCCCGAGGATCGACGACGCATCCTTGGCTGCCTTGGCGGGGCCGGGTGCGCTGAAAGTCAGGGCCCTGGAGCGCGCCCCCTGGCAAAGTGGGCAGGCTTTTCCGCCGCGGAGCCGGAGGTGGCTCTCTCGGGCCCCGCGCCAGCATCTCCCCGACCGCTCAGCTCGCGCGGGTCACTGCCGCTGACCGCACACGGGCCGGATTATTCCCTGGCGAGAAGGGGGAGGACGGGCGAGCAACGGGTCCGATCACCTTCCGCAAATGTTGTGGAGCCAGAGCGACGGCTGGATGGGTCCCCGGGGGCGTCCTTAGTCCTACTCACCCGGGTGCCCCTTCCCACCTGCAGCTCATCCCTTAGATGTGTGGGACGGACGGCTCAGCTTGGGAGAAGGGAACGAAAAGATGGGCACCTGTATGGGACTGACGGGTGTAAGAGGGCTGTTGTTTGTCCAAGGCTGGGAGAAAGGAGATAGCCTGGAATCTTTCGGAAAATCGGGGAAATGCCAATCTGTTAGGAATGCCCACTTCTACCCTGTCTTGGGTCTAACTCAGGGCCAGGCTGGGCAGGTAGACGCAGAGGAACACGCACCCATTGGCTGGGAGTCTGTGGGATGCGGGTGGCTCATTCTGTTCCTGTTCCACAGGGCCCAGCTCCATTACAGAGGTCCTAGGGGGATTCAGTTGGTGGTTCTAAAAGAGTGGCATTGGGAGTTCCCGTTGTGGCTCAGCAGGTTAAGAATCCGCCTAGTATCCATGAGGATGCCGTTCCCTATCTGGCCTTGCTCTGTGGGTTAAGTATCCTGCATTGCCTAGAGCTGTGGTGTAGGTCAAAGGATCTGGCATTGCTGTGGCTGTGGCTGTGGCACAAGCAGACAGCTACAGCTCTGCTTGGACCCCTAGACTGGAAACCTCCATATGCCACTGGTGCGGCCCTAAAAAGACAAAAAAAAAAGGAAAAGAAAGGAAGGAAGGAAGGAAGGAAGAAAGAAAAGAAAGAAAGAAAGAAAGAAAGAAAGAAAGAAAGAAAGAAAGAAAGAAAGAAAGAGGCATTGGCACGCCACTGTCCATCGGTCACACCCAAACCACCCCAAGATAAACCTAATCCAAATAAAAACATACTGCTTACCGTGAAAACACAGCTCCAGTTGCCCAGTAAAGAAAAACCTGCCCCTTCCTTGGGGCAGACACAGCCCTGCAAGAGGATGCACAGCACAACCCCTGTCGGCCCAAATGGTCCCACTTCCCAACACTGTTTCCTTTATGGGGACCAGCCTCAACCCTCAGGATCACCCATTCCCCTGTCGTTCTATTTATTTTTTTTTTCTTTTTCTTTTTAGATCCTCACCTGCCGCATATGGAAATTCCCAGGTTAGGGGTCGAATCAGAGCTGCAGCTGCCGGCCTACACCACAGCCACAGCAACGCTAGATCCCAGCCACATCTGCAGCCTACACTGCAGCTTGAGGCAACACCTGATCCTTAACCCACTGAACGAGGCCAGGGATGTAACCCACATCCTCACGGATACTAGGCGGGTTCTTAACCTGCTGAGCCACAGTGGGAACTCCCTATAGCTCTAGACACCAGTCTGCAACATCCATCTTCCCCTAGATGCAATGCCCTCTTTTCCCTCCGCTCCCATCTCCCTACCCCAGCTGGAAGCTCAGAGTCCGTTGTCCTAAGAGATCACTGCACACCGCACACCCAAGCCCCAAAGCTGAGGTTCTGCCAACAGGACAGGAAAACAGATTCTGCCAAAGAGCCCTGCCCCCCGTGCAATCTGGGCCAGCATTGCCCTCTCCAGGTCCCCTTTCCTGCCTGTTGGACCAGATCAGTGGTTTAATAGCGGAAGTCTTTTTTTTCCCCCAAATATACCATGAAACCAAATTCCCAGATATAAAGGCAGTGCTCCCACTCAGTGACCCCAGCCTGCCCCCCAACCCCTGCCGAAACCTGTGGACTCCAGGAAACTACTAGAAAACTGCTCTTGTAGACAGTTCAGAAGGATCCTACCAGTGGCCACGTGCTCTCTTGCCTCTCTCCTTTCTCCCTCCTTCCCTCCCTTCTCCGTGTGGGCACTGGAGCAAGAACAAGGAGCCAGACAAGGTCAGTGACCCAACGTTGAACTCTCCGAACTGTACCAGGAGGCCCTCCACCCATGAACTTGGAGGCCGCACAGGTTTCACTGAACAGGATGTCTGTAGAGCAGGGGGAGAAGGAACCGGCCAGAGTCTATCAGGTTGCTCCACCCAGGAACATCCCAGAAGAGGTGGGCTCCCCTTGAATCATGCCCACCTGTTCTTAGAGTCCAGAAAGTTGGCATCAGCGCCCCCTGCCCTCCACACCTGAGCAGGCAGGGAAGACAACCCTGTGACCACACCCTCCCACAGGCCCTTGGTGCTGCCAGGGAGAGCTCCGTACACCGGAGCCAGGCTCACGGCAGCCACGCTACCCCAGAGCCGGTGTCTGTGATGTGCTGCAGGCCACTGAGGGCCAGCCCCCTGCATGTGGGCCCTGCGTCACTCTCTCTCAAGGCCTGGGTCCTCCTCATCCTCAGCAAGGGGGGGTTATGGGGAATTTCCTTTTCTAAAGTCACTTTTCTTTTTCTTTTTCTTTTTTTTGTCTTTTTGCCTTTTATATAGAGCCACACCCGCGGCATATGGAGGTTCCCAGGCTAGGGGTCTAACAGGAGCTGTAGCTGCTGGCCTTCGTCACAGCCACAGCAACACGGGATCTGAGCTGCGTCTGTGACCTACACCACAGCTCACGGCAATGCTGGATCCTTAACCCACTGAGCAAGGCCAGGGGTCGAACCCCCAACCTCATGGTTCCTAGTCGGATTCGCTAACCACTGAGCCACGAAGGGAACTCCTGAAGTCTTTTTTCTGATTTCTCAAATGTTCTTGGTCTTTTGTCTTTTTAGGGCCACACCTGAGGCATATGGAGGTTCCCAGACTAGGGGTCAAATCGGAGCTGTAGCCACTGGCCTAGGCCACAGCCACAGCAACATGGGATCCGAGCTGCGTCTGCGATCTACACACAGCTCACGGCAACGGTGGATCGTTAACCCACTGAGCGAGGCCAGGGATCAAACCTGCATCCTCATGTATACTAGACAGGTTTGTTAACCACTGAGCCACAACAAGAACTCTTCAAGTGTTCTTTGATAAGCACATTTTATTTTGTTTTGTTTTGTTTTTTAGGGCAGCACCAGCAGCATTTGGAGGTTCCCAGGCTAGAGGTCGAATTGGAGCTATAGCCACCAGCCTGCACCGCAGCCACAGCAACATCAGATCCGAGCCACGTCTGTGACCTACACCACAGCTCACGGCAACACAGGATCCTTAACCCACTGAGCGAGGCCAAGGATCGAACTTGCATCCTCATGGATGTTAGCTAGTCAGATTCGGGAACTCTGATAAACACATTTTAAAAATAATCAAACCCAGTAACTTAATATTAAAAAGACATTAGGAGGAGCTCCCATCGTGGTGCAGTGGAAACAAATCCAACTAGGAACCATGAGGTTGCAGGTTCAATCCCTGGCCTCACTCGGTGGGTTAAGGATCCGGCGTTGCCGTGAGCTGTGGTGTAGGTTGCAGACGTGGCTTGGATCTGGCGTTGCTGTGGCTGCTAGCGTAGGCCACAGCTCCAATTAGACCCCTAGCCTAGGAACCTCCATATGCCATTGGAGCTAGAGCTGCTGGTTTACACCACAGCCATAGCAATGCCAGATCCTTAACCCTCTGAGTGGGGCCAGGGATCGAATCCGCAGCCTCATGGTTCCCACCAGCAGCCATAGCTCCGATTAGACCCCTAGCCTGGGAACCTCCATATGCTGTATCTGTGGCCTTAAAAAGACAAAAAAAAAAGACATTAGGTGTTCCTATTGTGGCTCAGTGGAAACAAACCTGACTACTATCCATGAGGATGTGTGTTCGATCTCTGGCCCTACTCAGTGGGTTAAGGATCTGACTCTGAGCTGTAATGTAGGTCACAGACGCAGCTCGGATCTGGCGTTGATGTGGCTGTGGTGTAGCCTGGCAGCTGCAGCTCCTACTTGGCTCCTAGCCTGGGAACTTCTGCGTGCTACACCTGCAGCCCTAAAAATTAAAAATAATTTAAAAAATAAATAAAAAGACATTACCTGAGGCACGAGGCTCTGCCCCCTCCACAAAGCTCCTGCCTCCCTCTCACCAGCCCAGATTTCCTCAGGCCTCTGCTACCCAGCACTGCAGCTCTGCTTGGCCGTGCCTTGTGCTCTCTGGCCTCTGTGGGTCAGGCTGCATCCTCAGAGCTGGGAAATCTCGCCTCTGAGAGCTGGCTTGAGGGGCTCTTGTCCCTCCCACGGTCACTGCTGCCTGTCCTCCAGAAGCCAGGGATCTCAGCCACTCACCAAAGCTGACTAGCAGTATCCAGCTCAGGGTCATGCCAGCTGCCACCTCTAAAGGCCCCCAGCAGTCCGGGCCCCTCACAGTGGCTAGCACTGAGAAGGGTGGAGACAGAGAACAAAGGACGGGGCAAGGAAGGGCTGTGTTCATTATGTACAAGATGGGCTGAGTCTGGGAAGTTCCCGTCATGGCTCAGTGGTTTAAGAACCCATCATAGTGTTGCAGTTCTGTCGTGGTACAGTGGAAACGAATCTGACTGGGAACCATGAGGTTGCAGGTTCGATCCCTGGCCCCGCTCAGCAGGTTAAGGATCTGGCATTGCTATGGCTGTGGTGTAAGCCGGCAGCTATAGCTCCAGTTCGATCCCTAGCTGGGGAACTTCTATAGGCCACAGGTGTGGCCCTTAAAAAAGCGAAGGAAAAATGGAATTCCTGTCGTGGCTCAGTGGTTAACGAATCCGACTAGGAACCATGGAGGTTGCAGGTTCCATCCTTGGCCTTGCTCGGTGGGTTAAGGATCCGGCATTGCCGTGAGCTGTGGTATAGGTTGCAGACGCGGCTCGGATCCCGCGTTGCTGTGGCTGTGGCGAAGGCCGGTAGCTACACCTCCGATTAGACCCCCAGCCTGGGAACCTCCATATGCCGCAGGTGCAGCCCTACAAAAGGGAAAAAGACAAAAAAAGAGAGAGAGAAAAGAGAAAAAAAGGGCTGAGTCTGACTTCTGTCCCTATAGGACCCCATTTATGACCTCCAGGGGGAATTCTCTTTGAACCTCGGTATTACATTTATAAAATGAGAATCAGGAGTTCCCGTCGTGGCTCAGCGGAAACGAATCCTCCTAGGAACCAGGAGGTTGTGGATTTGATCCCTGGCCTCGCTCAGTGGGTTAAGGATTCGGCATTGCCATGAGTTGTGGTGTAGGTCACAGACACGGCTCAGATCCTGCATTGCTGTGACTCTGGCTGGCGTAGGCCAGCGTCTACAGCTCAGATTCGACCCCTAGCCTGGGAACCTCCATATGCCGCGGGTGCAGCCATAAAAGGACAAAAAGACAGAAAAAAAAAGAAGAAAATTAAAACTCTGCCCCCCTCTTAGGCCTGAGCTGCAGTAAGCTTTTCCGGGTAAATCCCCACCCAGTAGAGTCCAGGCTGAAGGCGGATGAGGCCTTCCTGCCCATCTCTGTCTGGCAGCCCAGCCGGGGATTAGCCAAGGCCAAGGGTGCTTCAGTCACGAGTGGCTGTTGAGGCCGCCAAGCCTGGCCCGGGATGTCTTTCTCAAGGTCACCTCAGGACAACGACCTCCCCCTTCCACCCCCAGCCAAGACCAGGGCTGCGGGGAAGGAAGAGGCTCTCCGGGGGAGGACCACCTACAGGCCACATGGGTGTGCTGCCTGGAAGTCAGCCAGGCGAGGGTTGCCACGCCGCCCAGACCCGGGCTGAAATCCCAGTTCTCCCACTGACTGTGATTTGGAGCAGTTCTCCTCACAGAGGGTCAGCTTCCTCACTGACAAAATGGGATCCCACCACCCCATCCCCAGCCAATGCTAAAGACTGGGGAGTGGGGAGTTCCCGTCGTGGCTCAGTGGTTAACGAATCCGACTAAGAACCACGAGGTTGCGGGTTTGATCCCTGGCCTTGCTCAGTGGGTTAAGGATCCGGCGTTGCCGTGAGCTGTGGTGTAGGTTGCAGACGCCGCTCGGATCCCGCGTTGCTGTGGCTGTGGCGAAGGCCGGTGGCTACAGCTCCGATTAGACCCCTAGCCTGGGATCTTCCACATGCCGCGGGTGCGGCCCTAAAATGACAAAAGACAAAAAAAAAAAAAAAAA
>PVHT020001179.1:11937163-11967077 GCA_004024745.2 Catagonus wagneri | reverse complement strand
AAAAAAAAAAAAAAGCAAAAAGGAAGGAAGGAGAGAAAGAAAGAAAAAAGAAAAAGGAAAGAAGAAAGAAAGAAAAGATTAGGGAAGAAATTCTCCATTAAACTAAAAAAAAAATTTATTATAGAGTTTTCAAACATCCAAAATTGGAGAATAATTTCATGAATCTGCCTGTACACCTTACCCACCTTCAAACAACTCATGGTCAACCCATGACTATACTGACAGTCTCTGCCCTAACCTATGGGTTATTTTAAAAACAAAGCTGAGACCTCATTTCATCTGTAAATTCTTAAGAATAAATCTCTTAAATGTAAAGATAAAAAAAAAAACACCATGCCACTATCACCCTCTAAAAAGTTAACCATGATTTCTTAATATTATCAGATAACACATCAGAGTTCAAATTTCCCCCAATTGCTCGTAAACGCTTTTCACAGTTTGCTAGTTTGGCTTTGAATCACATAGGTCAACACATGACATCTGCTTTATATGTCAAAATTTCTTGAAATCTGGAGATTTCCCATCTTTTCTTGTAATTTTTTGGTTGCCATTGAAGAAGAAACTGGGTTATCTGTTCTGTAGTTTCCCAATCTGGATTTTGGTAATTGCATCCCCATGTTTCATTTCACATGTTCCTCTCTTCCCTCTATTTCTGCTAAACCAGTAGTTAGATTCAGGGAGTTTGATTTATAGCAAAAGTTATGCCTCGTTGGAGTTTACATGTCTGGAGGGAGGACGTATCTCTTTGCGAAGACAGAGCAGCAGCTTCAGCGGTTGCCAACCTGGTACCTTTCTTATAAAACTCCCCCATCAGGTAAGAGCTAAAATGACAGAAACCTTAGACAAAAACATAGGCTGGGAGTTCCCCCTGTGGCGCAACAGTATCGGGCGCATCTCTGGACTCGGGTTCCATCCCTGGCCTATCCCAGTGGGCTAAAGGATCCAGCATTGCTGTAGGTGCAGTGTGGGTCCCAACTGCAGCTCAGATCTGATCCCTGGCCCAGACCGCCGTGTGCCATGGGGTGGCCACAAAAGAAAACAAACGAACAAAAACAAAAGGAAAAAATAGACTAGTACGGGGCAGCGGACGGAGACCAGACCCTGCAGGGTCTATCTGGGTTTAAGTGGAAGCATGAGGGAACAGGCAGATTGACAATTCTGGAAAGATCACTTTGGATGTTGAAGGACAGATTGGAGAGAGAAGCCAGACTCAGCGCTGGCTGAGTGCTGTGGGATTCCATAATGGCTGTCTGGAGGGCGTAGAACAAAACTTAAGGACAGAAAGCAGGAGTTCCCGTTGTGGCGCAGCGGAAATGAATCTGACTAGGAACCATGAGGTTGAGGGTTCGATCCCTGGCATCGCTCAGTGGGTTAAGGATCCGGCGTTGCCATGAGCTGTGGTGTAGGTCACAGACATGGCTCAGATCCTGCGTTGCTGTGGCTGTGGTGAAGGCCGGCAGCTACAGCTCCGATTAGACCCCTAACCTGGGAACCTCCATATGCCGCTGGTGTGGCGCTAAAAAGACAAAAAAAAAAAAAAGGAGAGAAAGCAGATCAGGGGTTGGGGAGGAGGGAGAGGGCACGGCGGGGGTGGAACGGGTGACACAGGACTCTTGGAGGTAAGGCAGCAGAGGCGTCACGTGGCTTGGTGCTGGTGGACAACACCTATGTCTTTCTCAGGTTCATTATCCCACCAAGTAGCCTAGGACATGCTGAGGATCCGGATGCTCGCTGGCAAGGACACTCGCCAACTCCGAGACTCTGTTAGAGCCACCTCCATGGCTTTAGGTCCTGTCAGGAAATCGCACATGGATGACAGTCCCTTGTCCATTCTTTTTTTTTTTTTTTGGTCTTTTTAGGGCTGAAACTGCAGCATATGGAAGTTCCCAGACTGGGGTCAAATCAGAGCTGCAGCTGCCGGCCACGGCCACAGCCACAGCAATGCAGGATATGAGCCGTGTCTGCGACCTACACCACAGCTCGTGGCAACGCCAGATCCTTAACCCATTGATCAAGGCCAGGGATGAAGCCTGTGTCCTCATGGGTGCTAGTCAGATTCATTTCAGCTGAGCCACAACAGGAACGCCTCCAATCATTCATTTAATGAGCAATTAATTCTTGGACACCGACTCTGGGCCAGGCTCCATGCTGGGAGCCAGAGACTGGCAGATGGCCAGGAGCACCTCAAGAAACATCCGGGCCGGCCTGTAGGTGGCCTCGATCCATCCAACACCTTCTCAATGTCTTCCCTGGGGCCTACCTCTTCCTGTCCCCCGCCCCTCTACTCCAGCTTAGCCAGGCCATGTCAGAAAAAACTCACAGCTCTACCAAAAAATAATCTTTATTGTCACTAGTATAAAACAGAGAAGATCGAACTGGCCTCTTGGTCTGTACAAAGTGTGGGGCCTAAAGACCACCTGAGCTGCCCCCATTTCTCCCATAATGCCCTGCCCCAGAGCAGTGCCCAGGAGCTCGGTGGAGGGGAGAGGGCCGCCGCAGTGCCTTCCCTTAAGGAGAAGGCCAGGGTGGATGAGGCGGGGATTGAGGGCGGGGGGGCGCTTCTGCCTGAAAGAGGCAAGGAGCAGAGGAGGACACGGGGTGGGGGAGACCCCCAGTTACTCGCGATCATCCCGCCCCCACCTTCTGCACGCTCCGGGTCCACCCTATGCGCAGAGGGGCAGCGGGCGGCCTGGAGTGGCGGAGCCGCGGGCCTGGCTGCCTGGGGCTCAGAGGGCTACGCGGGTGCAGCAGTGGCGCAGCAGGCAGGGCAGGATGCCGCGGTTCAGCTGGTGGAACTCCACGAGCTGCAGCAGGTCAGTGAAGCGAGTCTGGCCGTCGTCCATGCTGAAGTAAAGGCGACCCCCCTCCTCGCTCTGGGGGGGGGTTGCGACCAGAGGGGCGGAAGGTCAGGGAGGGGGGCCCCAGGCTGCAGGAGCTCCCTCCCGGGCCAGGGCTGAGCTCCCCCAGTGCTTGCGCAGGTGAAAGCCAAGAACAGGAGACCCCCAGACACACGGGGGAGCGGGGGCAGGGACGGGACGCCCACCCTGAGCTGGAGGACAGGGCTCTGGCAGTCCCGTGTCTCCACCGCAGGAACCCGGGACAACTCACCGGCAGAATAAGGTAATGTTTGACTTTCTGCACGTGGCACAGAGAGAGGACAAAGCCCTGTGGGTTCCGTTGACTCTCACGGACAAGGAAGAGGCTGCCAGGAGACAGGGCGCTGTTACCCAAAGACATGGGGCTGCCACCCCGTCCGAGGTCTCTCTGCCCGGCCCAGGGCTGCCCCCCTTACCCGTCTACCAGGCCCTGCTGCCCGATGAGCCGCTGGCTCTCCTCGCGGGAAATGCGTCCGTGGAACCAAGGCTGGGTGCGGTGGATGGCTGGGGGGAGCGGAGGCAGACGGGTGGTCACTCTGGGCCAGGGACCCCCGTTCTAACCACCACCCCCTGGGGACGCTCAGAGAAGCCATGGCAGCCCCCGCCCCTGGGGACGCCGGGCCCTCACCCACCTGCACTGAGACTTGAGCCCGAGCATGGGGTGGGCAGGCTGAGGCGGTGATTTGTCTTCTTCTGCAAGGCAGCGGGGGACACAGGGGGTCAGGGCGTGGCTGGGGGATTAGCAGCCCCTCAGGGATACAGAGCCCCTCCTTCGGCAGCCGCCCCCTGCCCCTCGCCTTCTTCTTCCCACTCCTTGGAAACCCATACGGGGAGTAGATTCCCAGTATTAACATGCAGACGAATGCAAACCCTCACCCTCCAGGCCTGGGCCTCCTCCAGGGCGGCACTCAGAGCCTCTCGGGGGTTCTCGATGACACGACCGGCATGGCCGGAGAAGTCCATGGCCACCAGGGTGTTGTCCGAGACACTCCTCTGCAGGTGAGAGAGGATGAGGTGGGGTCGGGGTGGGGGTCAGAACAGGACCGCAGTGCTCCTGGCACAGGGCCTGGGTGCCTCCCCCGCCCCCGGCCGCTAATACCCCTGTGCGCACTCACCAAGGGTGGGGAACCCACACAGGACGGGCGCAGGTGGCGGGACTGTGCCTGCTGATAATTCTTATAGAGCTGCACCCCATACTGGGGGACGGAGAGAGAACAAGGGCCAGGGGTCAAGCAGGTGCTGGGGGGGCTGGGCCATGACACCCCCCGGAGACGAGGTCTTCCCAAAATATCGCTGCCCCTGCATAAGGGGCTGCCTGAACCAGAGCTGTGACTCCAGCCTTGGACTAAGGATTCTTTTTTACTTTTTACAGCCACACTTGCGGCATATAGAAGTTTCTGGGCTAGGGGTCAAATCGGAGCTGTAGCTGCCAGCCTACACCACAGCCACAGCAAGGCCGGATCTGACCTACGCCGCAGTTTTCAGAACACCAGATCCTTAAACTACTAAGGAAGGTTTCATCCTCACAGACACTATGTCAGGTTCTTAACCCCCTGAGCTGCAACGGGAACTCCTGACCAAGGATTCCAAGAGACCAAGGCTGTGATGCCCCCGCCTTCTGGAGACTTCCCGAGGGCACAGCTTTAACTCCTCCCTCAAACCAGGGATTCTGAGACGGCCCAGGCCAGGACCTCACCTTGAAGAGGCGGAAGGCGGCTAACCAGCAGGTACGGCTCTGCTCATCCTCACTGCAGAAAATGCGAAGTCCTTTGTGTCCATTTCGAAGCTTGTTTGGCTGTGGGGAGAGGAAACTGGCTTGTCCCACACCTGCCTTTAGACCAGGCATGTCTCCTGTCTCCTGTCTCCGTGGGGTAGGGCAGGGAGCAGGGACAGTGGTGTCCCAGAGGGAGCTCAGAAGCCCCAGATAGGTTCCCCAGGCCTGAGCAGCTCCCACCCCCTCCCCAGGCCAGGCCACGCTCTTCACCTTGATACAGAAGCCGAAGTCCGTGGGCATCCCGTACAGCTTGCGGCCCTGGGTCACCACGTACACATTGGACTCGTTCACATCTGCCACATACTGCAGGTGCCTCGGATCCTGGGCAGCAGGAGTAAGCAGGACTTGGTACAGGCAGACCCGTCCCCCATCACTGCCCCCCCCCAAGCCATGGGGTGGGGGTGGGGGGCAGAGGGAAGCAGAAACGTGCCCCGGGTCACTCAGCAAATAGAAGTAGAGCTGGGGGAGTTCCCGTCGTGGCACAGTGGAAACGAATCCGACTAGGAACCAAGAGGTTGCGGGTTCGATCCCTGACCTCGCTCAGTGGGTTAAGGATCTGGCGTTGCCGTGAGCTGTGGTGTGGGTCACAGACGCGGCTCGGATCCCGCGTTGCTGTGGCTGTGGCGTAGGCTGGCAGCTACAGCTCCTGTTAGACCCCTAGCCTGGGAACCTCCACACGCCGCAGGTGCGGCCCCAAAAAGGACAAAAGACAAAAAAAAAAAATAGAAGTAGAGCTGGGGTTTGAACTCAGTTCACCTGTCTCTCCCACTGCTACCTCCTGGGGCAGGTAAGCTGGGACAGAAAGGGGACCTGCGAGTCCCAGGGCCCAGGGGCCGACAGGGGGTGGGTAGGGATGGGGGATAAGGTCCAGGGGCTCCAACAGGGAAGAGGCAGCTCCTAGAAGGGCCAGGGAGGAGGTATCTGAGGGGCAGGGGGCTGTCACCCTTGAGACCTCACCTTGGAAGTGCCCTTGGTGGAGTAATAGAGGCCAGACCGGCGCAGGAAGCAGAAGAAGCGTTTCCAAAGCTTGCGTCCCGAGCCCCGTAGCTGCAGGAAGCCCTGGATCTCTGGGAAACTGCCTGCATTCAGGAAATTCTGAGGCCGGACGAGAACAAGAGGGTGAGTGTCCCAGAGGTGGGGACACACACACACACACACACACACACACACCTTTGCAGGAGGCGCTCCACATGCATTTATCGTTCTCATTTAGTAAATGAAGAAACTGACGGGAGTCCCCGTCACGGCTCAGTGGTTAATGAATCCGACTAGGAACCATGAGGTTGCGGGTTCGATCCCTGGCCTTGCTCAGTGGGTTAAGGATCTGGTGTTGCCGTGAGCTGTGGTGTAAGTTGCAGATGTGGTTTGGATCCCACGTTGCTGTGGCTGTGGCTGTGGCGTAGGCCGGCAGCTGCAGCTCCAATTAGACCCCTAGCCTGGGAACCTCCATATGCCACGGGTGCAGCCCTAGATAAGGCAAAAAGACAAAAAAGAAAGGAAGGAAGGAAGGAAGAAAGGAAGGAAAGAAGGAAGGAAGAAAGAAAGAAACTGACAGGCAGGAAAAATGACTTGTCCACTATCACTTGGGGCTGCACTGGGCTTTCCACCTCATAGATGGAAGGCCCAGGCTTTCAAGGCCAAGAACCACTGGCTGATCCCGGGAATCACAGATACGCTGTGAAATGGGGCTGTCCCCTCACCTGGATGAGGTCTTCGTGGGATAAGCCCGTGTGTGCGTCCAGACAGCTGGAGACCATCTTCTCTGGGAAGAGGGAGTGCTGGGGGAGAAAGGAGCCAGGAGTCAGGGACTAAGGGTCCAGGCTGGGGATCAGGGTGTCCCGGTGCCCAGAGCTGCCCGCTTCCCCCAAAAAAAACCACACTCACTGGGGCGTTCTTGAACAGTTCGTACTTGGCGAAGTTTTTCCGGAAGACGAAGCGGCTGTCTCCGCCAATGGGCCAGGCAGCCTGCACTTCCACCACGGACTCATGATCCTCCAAGCCCCGCTCTGGGTTCGGGGGCAAGAAGCAGGGGTGAGCGGAGACCAGCCAGGCCTCCGGGATGAGCCCAAACTGTGAAGTGTTGCCTCCCGGGCTAGACGGCCCCCCTGGACTCCAACTCACCCAGTGCTAGGTGGGGGTGACACTCCACCAGCCCCCAGTTCTCGTCGCTCAGGGCGTGAGACCGCTGCACGAGCATCTCGCACACGTAGCGGGCCGTGGCGCCCGCCGCCACCTCCACTGACCGGCAGGCCCCGTCTTCGCTGTACACCTTTATGACCTGCACCCCAGGAACGGCGGATGGCTCCAGGAAGGGCAAAGCATGGCCCTTTCCCTTCCCCCAACTGCTCTGCCCTCGGGGACCCCGGGCGAAGTCCCCCCACCTCCTCGGAAGTGACACTCACACCCACCCCATGCTCCCTGCCTTCTCTTTCCCAGGACAACTCACGTGGGGGCGGCTGGCGTCCCGAGGGTGCAGCCCCCTGGCACTGGAGGGCCCCCCAAGGATGGGGGTCTGTGAAGGGGGACTGCAGAGCTCGGGGAAGGGGTTGGGGATGGCGGGTAGAGAGGTGGACCGCAGCTCCTCCTCTCGAAGTTTCCTGGGGACAGAGGTGACTGTCAGCTTCTGTGTACTAGCCCAGCGCAGACGGCTCCCCCGAGCCTTCCCCCCAGCCATCACCCCCGTTTTACCTGCTGGTCGGGATGGGCAGAGGCTGGGACCTCTTCACCTCCCCTGACAGAGGGATCTCGGGAGGCGGGGGAGTCCCGGGAGGGGTCCCAGGGGCCGGGTACAGGTCCTCCGGGGAGCTGCTGAGATGAGGCGGAGACAGACCCAGCTCCATGACATCTGAGGGAGAAGAGGGGGCTGACGCAGCTGCTCCGGTGCCCTTGTCCTGGAGAGAGGGACCAAGAGGACCCCGACCTCCTGACGTCACCCTGCTGTCAAGGGGCACTTCAGAGTTTACACAGCAGCTCACCGCTCCTCCTCTAACCAGGGTTTACTGGAGCCTTTGGGGAGGGGGAGCGTGAGCCCACTGACAAGAGGGGACACCGAGTCCCCGAGAAGGAAGCATCTTTGCCCCAGCACAGGTGAGCCAGGGAGGAGAATCGGGTGTTTGGACTCCAAGTCTGGTGCCTTTTCCTTTAGCCCCGAGTTACCCAAGGGAAGAGCTATGAGGGGTCCCCCCCCTCCCCCGGCCACAAGCCGGCAGCAGCAACAGACTTCATGACCCACAGATGGCCCGGGCCTCCGTGTCTCCCAAGGTCACCCCTCCATTTCCAAGTGCAGGGCGCTCACTCCTCTGGGCTCTGCCCCAGGTTTTTCCAGCGCTTTGTTGCCAGAGCCTGTTGTGGCAACGCCTGCCCAGTGCTGAGTGAAGCACAGAAAGGGAGAAGGAGGAACCAGGAGGCCCGTGGTGGTGGGAGGGAGAAGGCTAGCCTGGGGGCCTGTGCCCCAGCAGCCCCCAAACCTTGTGTGCCTTCCCGGGGCCCTCCTACCCCACTTTCCTGAGGCCTCCCTGCCAGAGCTACTTCCTCTGAGAAGCCTTCCTGGATTGTCCACATTCAGACTGAAGAGCTCCCTCTGGGCACTGGGCTGGGGCCTCTGCATCAATTACAGTGCACCTGTCTTATCCACCCACTGGTCTCAAGATGCTCGGCCACTCCAAACAAGGCCAGGGTCTTATCACCCACAGGTGCTACAAGGCACCCAGGACAAGAAAGGACAGAAGCAATGGACAAAGATACCCGTTGGCTGGTAGGGGCATCCACAGGAACCAAGACCGTTTTTGGCTGGGCTGAGACCTGCGAGGACCTGGGAAAACTCGTACCCCAGTCCCCTGCCTGCTCTCCGGATGCTGGACCAGTGACCAAATGGATTAATCCACCCACCCACCCCTGCCCCAGGATGAAGCAGGTCCCCAACTTTTAAGTGAGGGCTTGAGGATTTGGGGGTGGGGGGAGACAGGTGAGTCAGGGTGGGGCGGGACAGCACTGCCTGGGGCTCTCCATTCAACCTTGACTCATCCGCACAACTTCCTGGCTTAGGAGAAGCACAAACAACCCTGCCTCTACCCACCCCCTCCACTCCCGCCCCCAACAGAGGCGCCTGGGAGGAATGGGGGAGGGCCGGGAACAGGATGGGGGAGGAGGAGGATGCAGGGCCTGAGGCTCCTCTGAAGTCATCTCTCCTCCCCATCTGGGGCGTGACTCCTACTCCTCCAGTCCAGGTGGGACTGGCGGTGGGACCCGCAATGCCCCTCCACCCAAGTCCACCAGCCAGCCCAAGAACCCCCTCATCCAGGAGGGAGAGAAGAAAGGCCTGGCCTGGATTCAGAAGCCCATCTGGAATGGAGCGAATCTCTCAGGGGCGCCCCTCACTGGCACCAAGTAACCCACAGCAACATGCAGCAACATCTCCTGTCTGGCCAGAGGTGTACTCAGGAGCAGGAGCGGAAAGTCAAGACCAGGAGTTTCCACTGTGGTGCAGGGGAAAAGAATCCGACTAATATCCAGGAGGATGCGGGTTCGATCCCTGGCCTCGCTCAGTGGGTTAAGGATCCGGCGTTGCTGTGAGCTGTGGTGTAGGCTGCAGACGCTCACAGCTCAAATCCTGCGTTGCTGTGGCTGTGGCATAGGCCGGCAGCTGCTGCTCCGATTTGACCCTAGCCTGGGAACTTCCATATGCCACGGGTGCGGCCCTAAAATGCAGAAAGAAAAAAAAAAGCACAGTCAAGAACATACAAGAGGGGGAGTTCCCTTTGTGGCTCAGTGGTTAACGAATCCGACTAAGAACTATGAGGTTGCGGGTTCGATCCCTGGCCTTGCTCAGTGGATTAAGGATCTGGCGTTGCTGTGAGCTGTGGTGTAGGTTGCAGACGCGGCTCGGATCCCGCGTTGCTGTGGCTCTGGCGAAGGCCAGTGGGCTACAGCTCCTGTTAGACCCCTAGCCTGGGAACCTCCATATGCCACGGGTGCGGCTCTACATAAAAGGCAAAAAGACAAAAAAAAAAAAAAAAAGAAGAATATACAAGAGGACAGACGACACACAGACAGGCAGACAGGGCAAGGCCAAGGCCGGGCGGGAGAGCGGGGAGGGGGCACAGGGTCCTGCCGGAGGGAACCAAACACAAGTCCCCCTTCCACACCCCGCCTCACCTCTGGCAAACAGCCCTGGTGACTTTATTCCAGGGAGGACTAGGGGAGGGGCTGCAGGGGAGATGAGGTGGGGGTAGAACCCGGTCCTAGCCCTGGGGCCCAGGCAGCCCGCGCGCACACACACCCCCGCCCCCTCCACTAGAGATCTCAAGTTTTCCAACGGGGGCCATCGCTAAAGGCTCTGTTTAAAAAACTAGCCTCCCAATTCAATCGGTCCCCTCAACACTGCGTCCCCACCTGCGGCTTCCCCAGCAGCCTCTCCCGCCCCTGCGGCTCCAGCCCCACCCTCTTTCCCGCCCTCCCGGCCTCCCGCCCCCTTGTTTACTTCCTGGATCTTGCCCCACCTGGCTGGCCCCAAGGGCGGGTGGCAGGGCCCACAGCAAAGGGCCGGTGAAAAACAAGGCCACCTTCGGTGCC
The DNA here is from genome assembly GCA_004024745.2 of Catagonus wagneri. Classification (NCBI taxonomy): domain Eukaryota; kingdom Metazoa; phylum Chordata; class Mammalia; order Artiodactyla; family Tayassuidae; genus Catagonus; species Catagonus wagneri. The sequence continues at coordinate 11,956,856 of PVHT020001179.1, read as the reverse complement.
TCCCAGGTGGGGGGAGGGGCTGGAACAGCAGAAGCCCGAACCCGGGCCGGGAGGTGGCGGGAAGGCACCGTCTTGGCCCAGGACCCCGCTCCCCTTCCCTGTTGGGGGAGGGAGGTCTTACCTGTCGGGGGAGCTCTTAGGGTGAGGGCCCCAGGTGAGGAGGCGGGAAACCCCTAGGTGACCCGGAGTTGGGGGGAGGGCCCAGGACCCTGAGGCCCCGCCCACTCCCTCACTGAGGGAAAAAAAAACCCAATGGGAGTGAGGGGGGGCAGCTCTTTTAAAGTTTAATTTGGGAAGAATGCTAGAGTGTCTGCGAAGTTAATCATTACAGGCGGCTTGCCTTCACGGGGGGCCCCCCCAGCGGGATATCGGGGAGGGGGGGCGAGGGGAGAGCAGAGTCCAGGACAGGCAGGCCAAGAGGGGCAATCTCTAGGGATAGTGGGGTTGGAAGGACTGACAATGGCGGACAGGTGCATTCTCCATCCCCAACATGCCGGGGAGGCCCAGGTTCGAACCCGGGTCTTTCCCCAACCTATTCAGACAAGGCACTCTGCCCCAAGCCCGCGCGCACACACTCCCCAGCACCGCCCACGTACTGGACTGCTGCTCCCCCCGCACCTAGCCCTCCCGTCTATCGAGACCACTTCTTTCGAAAGCCTGGAGGGACCCCCGGCCTGCCCCACCCCCACCGTCCCATCCAAGGCCAGGACTCCGTGTGGCCGAGTGGGGGCTACACTCCAGAGAGACGGCGCTCTAGCAGTTTAGAGAATCCTTCTCCCCTACTGCCTTCCAGATTGAGGGTGCCCCGTGGCCCCCCCGCGCGGACGACCGTCCTTAATAAAGGCTTGGGGGAACTCAAGCTGGGGTCAACTCAGACAGAGCGAGGGACAGACTTGGGGCAGCTGCCTTGGTATCTGGACCCTCCCCTCTCGGCTCTCTTTCTGGGAATGTGGGGAGGGGCTAGTTTCAGCGGGAAAACCGCGTCTCCAGGAGGAGAGAATCTGTGACCTCGCTCCCCGGGCCGCATCAGCTGGTGGGTGTGTGTCTGCGATGGGGGAGCCCTGGGCGGCAGGGAGTTGCGGGGAGGGTCGGGAGGAGCGGGATAGGGCAGGAGATGAGAACAGGGAAAGACCGAGGGCAGCCGGTGAGGAGGGGGCGGGATGGGAGGCTGGGGGGAAAGAGGGAGCGAGGCCACCAGAGCAACACAGCAGGAAGCCGAATCTTTTTCCATATGGACCCTGGCGTTCCCCACCCCCGAGATGAAGTGTCCACTTTGGTCCTTACCTGGACCCTGGGCGTTGGTACACCTGGCTGGGGCCACCGGTTTAAGGAGGGAGACGCCAAGCCCTTAACTACCTGTCCTCCTCCTGTCCCCGCCCTGGCCTGACATCACTGAGGGGGGAAGGGAAGGGGGAGCCAGGCAGCCGCCTGGCCGCCCACCTGGGCAGCCAGCCAGCCAGCTCCCGGCCCTGAGACTGGCACAGCCTGGGGCCCTGGTGCGGCTAGGGGTGGGAGCAAGCTGTCTTCTGGGACGGATCTAGGTCCCCTTACCTGGAAGAGCCCCAGCCGGGAGTAGCAGGACACAGGGTCTGAAGTCTGGCTCTGTCTAGGAAACTCAGGTGCCTGGGCTTTATTTCAGATCCGCTCCCTCTTTTCTACAGGTGGTAGGAGGGTGTCCTGACTTTGGACACAGAAGTAGGGGGAAGCCTGTTGTCCAGGCTCCTTGCCCAGGGAAACAAATTATCTTGGGCAGGTGGGGGCGGGGCAAGGGGGAGGGGCATGGGAGGAGGAAGCACAAGAGGAGGGGCGGGGCCTCCGTGACACTACGCGGGCCGGGATTGTTTTTGTCCTTAGGCTGGCAGCAGGTGGCTGGGAAGAGGCGATCGAACTGAACTGCTCAGTACAGCCCAAGAGCGAAGGTCCTCACCACCTGGGAGGGAGAGGCTGGCGGCTAGAAGGTCAGGGAACGAGCCCCGCCCACCCTTCCCAAACCTGGACTGTTCATTGGCCAGTTTAAGGGGCTTGACTGCGGCTCTGGGGCCTACCCCGTAGGGCAAAGGGCGACTCTTCGAAAGACCGAGGCCAGCCCGAGGGGTGTCCAGCAACTTGGCCTGCCCCTTGACCTCCAGCCGCAGTCTGGCCACCCAGGCTGCATCCTGGCCCCTCGGAGGCACCTGGGCTAAATCCTTCCATCTAAGCAAAGGCCAGGGTCTCGGATTCTCCTGAAATGGGAGGGGTTAGAGGCACGGTCCCCGGGTGGGAGGAGCGATTTGGGGAAAGCTCTGGCCGGGTGCCAGCGGACTCCCCTCAGCGCTCTCCTTCAGCACTAGGCAAACACGAGGGTGGAGAGAGGGCCTGGGAGGCTGAGATCAAAGGCAGCAGCCACCTCCCGGGCCTAGTGGGTGACAGTTGGATAAACAAACAATTCATCGGGGTGATAAGAGGTCTGCCCTGGGGGACCACGGAGGAGGGGCTCCAGGCTCAACTTTCTCCTAACTGGGTTTTCCTTGGAAAAACAAGTATGAGAGGACCAAGCAAAGAAGTGGGGGAGGGGCGAGGTCACCTGGGCCACGGAAGAGTTTGTGCAAAACGCAGTAGACCATTCACTCAATCACTCCTCCATTCACTCGACTAATATTTGCTAAGTACCTACTATATGCCAACCCCATGCTTGGCACTGGGGATACGCCGCTGCCGAGCAACACAACGACCCGCGCTTATCTTCATGCAGCCCCATCCGGGGAGACTTATGTTAATCAAAGGATCACACAAATAGTAAGAAATGGCATGACACACCTATTCTGGGAGAACAACTTACCCGGGAAGTTAGGAAAGACTTCTACATGGAAGTGACCCTGGAGCAGAGGGGAAGCTGTCTGGGGCAGGGGGAGACTTGGATTGATGGATGAGAATGTCACCTTTCATGATGACAGAACAAGGGCCGAAGCCCTTGGCAAAAGGGGACAGAGCCTGCAGAGGCAGGATGGGGGTGGAGAAGGAAGGACAGGAGGCCATAGAGGTGCGGCTGAGCAGGTATGGATGGCGTGGGGAAAGGCTTTGTACTCAGCTGTGTTTCTCAATGGGTGACCTGTGACCACGGCTTCCAAGGCTCTCTAGGCTTGTGTAAAAAAACGGATCCCTGGGCCCCTCCCCAACTACTGAATCTTGGTCTCTGGGGCCAAGACCCAGGAATGTGTGGTATTGACAAGCCCTCAGGTGGTTGTTCTGTGAACCGGGTTTAAGAGCCATCCATCCTGTCTGTCCAGACCAGCAGGAACTATGGGCAGAGGCCAGACCCTGCAGGGTCCATCTGGGCTTAAGGAGAGGCACAGAGGAGCAGGCAGATTTATATTTTGGAAAAATCACTCTGGATGTTGAAGGGTAGGTTGGAGGGGGGAGCCAGAGTCAGAGGGCTGAGTACTGTAGGATTCCACTGATATGACTTTCTGGAGTGGGCGGATGATAAGGACGGAAAAGCAGATCGGGAGCTGGGAAGAAGGGAGAGGGGTCGACAGAAGAGGAGCCTGTGAGGAGGTAATGGGGTTGTTGTGGATCTTGGTCTTGGTGGTGGACGTACAACAGTGTGTGTCAGGACTCACAGCAAGGGACACTCAAGAGGATGTGTATTACTGTGTATAAATTATATATGGGAGTGCCCATGCTGGCTCAGTGGTAACAAACCCAGTAACCATGAAGATGCAGGTTTGATCCCTGGCCTTGCTCAGTGGGTTTAGGATTTGGCATTGCCGTGAGCTGTGCTGTAGGTCGCAGACACGGCTCGGATCCTGCTTTGCTGTGGCTGTGGCTGTGGCTGGCAGCTGCAGCTCCAATTTGACCCCTAGCCTGGGAACTTCCATATGCTGTGGGTGCAGCCCTAAAAATAAAAATTAAAAATTGTGTATGATTTTTTTTTCTTTTTACAGTGCTACAGTTTTTGCAGCAAAACTGGATCATTAATCCCTGAGGAAGGCCAGGGATTGAGCCCCCATCCTCATAGAGACAACATCAACATCAGGTCCTGAACCCACTGAGCCCCAATGGGAACTCCTGAATTTCTTAAATAAAAGCAGCAATAACAAAGAATAGATTTATAGATCAATGGAATCAAGAATCAAGAATCCAGGAGTTCCCTCCGTGGCGCAGTGGTTAACGAATCCAACTAGGAACCATGAGGTTGTGGGTTCGATCCCTGCCCTTGCTCAGTGGGTTAACGATCCGGCGTTGCCGTGAGCTGTGGTGTAGGTTACAGACACGGCTCGGATCCTGCATTGCTGTGGCTGCGGCGCAGGCCAGTGGCTACAGCTCCGATTAGACCCCTAGCCTGGGAACCTCCACATGCCGCGGGTGCGGCCATAAAATGACAAAAGGCAAAAAAAAAAAAAAAAGAATCAAGAATCCACGTAAAAACCCTTACATTTCTGGTCAATTGATATTTTTACAAAGGTGCCAAAACAGTTCAGTAGGGGAAAAGGATAGTCTTTTTGATAAACGGCTCTGGGACAATTGTTGTTGTTTTTTTTTCTTTGTCTTTTTAAGGCCTCACCCAAGGCATTTGGAAGTTCCCAGGCTACGGGTCAAATTGGAACCACAGCTGCCGGCCTACACCACAGCCACAACTACACAAGATCTGAGATGCATCCTACGCTGCAGCCTGCAGCAACGCCGGATCCTCAACCCACTGATGGAGGCCAGGGGTCAGACCCACATTCTCATGGATACTAGTCGGGTTCTTATCCCGCTGAGCCACAGTGGGAACACTGGTTCTGTGACAATTGTATATCCGTGTGCCAAAAGATGAATTTAGATCCTTACCTCACACAATGTACAAGTGTTAACTCAAAACCGATCACAGACCTAAATGTAAAAGCTAAAACTATAAAACTTCTGGGAGTTCCCATCGTGGCTCAGTGGTTAATGAATCCAACTAGGAACCATGAGGTTGCGGGTTCGATCCCTGGCCTCGCTCAGCAGGTTAAGGATCCGGCGTTGCTGTGAGCTGTGGTATAGTTTGCAGACGTGGCTTGGATCCCGAGTTGCTGTGGCTGTGGCGAAGGCCGGCAGCTACAGCTCCTGTTAGACCCCTAGCCTGGGAACCTCCATATGCTGCAGGTGTGGCCCCAGATAAGGCAAAAATAAATAAATAAATACATACATACATAAATAGATGCTAGGTTTTGTAACATATAAGTATACAATGGTGGGACTCCAGGGGGAGAAGGGGCAGAGAGACAGTCTCCAATTCAAAAGCTGCAAAATGGAAATAAAGAATCCAGCTATTGGAGTTCCCGTCCTGGCTCAGTGGTTAACGAATCCGACTAGGAACCATGAGGTTGTGGGTTCGATCCCTGGCCTTGCTCAGTGGGTTAAGGATCCGGCGTTGCCGTGAGCTGTGGTGTAGGTTGCAGACGCGGCTCGGATCCCGCGTTGCTGTGGCTGTGGTGTAGGCTGGTGGCTACAGCTCCTGTTAGATCCCTATCCTGGGAACGTCCATATGCCGCCGGTGCGGCCCAAGATAAAGGCAAAAAGACAAAAAAAAAAAGAATCCAGCTATTTATTTATTTTTGTCTTTTTAGGGCCACACTTGCAGCATATGGAGGTTCCCAGGCTAAGGGTCCAATCGGAGCTATAGCTTCCGGCCTAAGCCAGAACCATAGCAATGTGGGATCTGAGCCATGCCTGTGACCCACACCTCAGCTCACAGCAACGCCTGATCCTTAACTCTTGCCAGAGATCGAACCAGCGCCCTCATCGATGCTAGTCTGGTTCACTAGCCACTGTGCCACGACAGGAGCGCCCCCCCCCTTTTTATTGTGAAGCAAGGAGGAGATGGGAGGTGAATGTAATGGCAGCATAGAGCCTGCAGAATGGGAGTCTCAGGGACTAAGGTTTCCAAAGGCAGGAGAGTCGTAGCGATTACCCAGACTGTGCCTGCTGCTTAGAGCTTCAGAGTCAAAAGTGACCGTGTAACTACTGAGTGGTTTAAAATGCCATCAGGGAGTTCCCATTGTGGCTCCGTGGTTAATGAATCTGACTAGGAGCCATGAGGTTGCGGGTTCGATCCCTGGCATCGCTAAGTGGGTTAAGGATCTGGCGTTGCCGTGAGCTGTGGTGTAGGTTGCAGACGCGGCTCGGATCCCGCGTTGCTGTGGCTGTAGCATAGGCCAGTGGCTACAGCTCCTGTTAGACCCGTAGCCTGGGAACCTCAGTATGCCGCAAGTACGGCCCTAGAAAAGGCAAAAAAAAAAGCGACAAAAATAAATAAATAAAATAAAATGCCATCAGCATGTTAGCGAGAATTGGCAACTATTCCATACCATCAGCCAAACCCAGGCCCTGGGTCCGCTTGCCCCACTTTCCCTTCCTTTTGTAACCTGGAAAGCGCTTTTTAGTCTAAGACATTTCATTAGATTAAATAAGACTGTGAGGTCCAGCAGACTCTAGGTTCAGGGCAATTTAGGCGCTCTGATAATCCGGGAGAGGGAAGGTGGTCTGGACCCACCTGCCCATTTAAATCACCCTTCAAGCTGGTGATGGGCTCGAAACGTAGGAGCCGCCGTCGCCTGCAGGGGGCGCCCGGACGTAAGGCGTGGCCCCGCCGGGTCACGTGCCCGCGGCTTCACGCACACCCGGAAGCAGAGGCTGAGGGGAGCCGGCGGCAATGAGCGGGGAGACAGGGCCGACGTCCGCAGCGCCCCCTCCCGGGGAGATCGAACCGGGTAGTGGGGTCCGCATCGTGGTTGAGTACTGGTGAGCGGCTCCGGCTAGTGCGGGGATTCGGGCTGAACGAGGGTTGGGTCCACTGGAGGAATCTTCCCCGAAATCCAATTGGACCCCGGGTATCTTCTCCCTAGTGAACCCTGCGGCTTCGAGGCGACCTACCTGGAGCTAGCGAGTGCCGTGAAGGAGCAGTATCCGGGCATCGAAATCGAGTCGCGCCTCGGGGGCACAGGTGAGGCTGCAGAACACCTGCCGGATCAATGTTCTAAATCCCAGCTCTGCCACTTTCTAGCTCTGGCATTGCCTGTTTTCTATCGTGTCCAGCAGTGTCTGGACACCCAACCTGAGGCCCCTACCAGAGGTGAGACGGGTCACAGATGAAGCCTGTTGGGGAAAACGGGTGAGACCGAAGTGCAGGGTTGGAGGGGAGGGAACCCTTTATTGAGTTATGAGGCTGAGTTCAAAGGAAAGATACACCGACGACGCCTCCATTAGGTTCCTTTGTCTTGATACAGGATTGGCAAATGGCTTTATAGAGTCTCTCCTGGGGCCGGTGAGGGACATGAAGGCGCCAGTGTTAAATCTGAGTGGGGAGGGCCCCGCTCTAGAGGGCTTCCCCCTGACTTTTGCTTGTTCTTAGCATCCAGTTCATTCGTCGGTTTCTTTAATACTAGGGGCCTTTGAGATCGAAATCAATGGACAGCTGGTGTTCTCCAAACTGGAGAATGGGGGCTTTCCTTACGAGAAAGATGTGAGTACTTGCAATGTTGGGAAGACCCCCGGTTCGCCCTGCCCCCACCACAAACGCGTCATCCTATTCCCCATCTCTGCTTTCTAGCTCATTGAGGCCATCCGAAGAGCCAGTAACGGAGAACCCCTAGAAAAGATTACCAATAGCCGCCCTCCCTGCGTCATCCTGTGACTACATGTGATTCTAGGTCCCTGCACTCTTTTGGGATCCAAGCCTTGGTTGCCCCTTTGGTCCTGCTGAGGGCTCCCCACTGCCTCTTTCACCTCACTTAGCTCCTGGTAGCTAAGAGACCCTGGCCCTCACTTCACCCCTTTGGGTACCAGGAGGGCATAGATGCTTCTGTGGTCTTGGGGGGAGAACAAAGACCCTCTCCGTGGACATTTCCACAGTCACTTTATACCCCTTTCCCAGGATCAGTGCCCACGAAAGCCTGCATCCCTCTCCAGCTTAGCCATACCTGTCAGATGCTACCATAGTTTTAATTTATTTTCACTAGCCCCAAGCAGTGTCAGCTATCGGCAATAAAGCGGCACTACAAACACCTGTGCCTACTAGTATGTTTTATATCCAGTCTGGGACTGTGGGGAGTGGGGGAGAGGGGGACAGGAGCCAGTCCAACCTTTATGCCACCAGTGTAACTTTGCTGGTTGGGTGGACTTTTTCTGGACAACTACTTCCTTTTTTTGTTCTGGTCACTCTCAGCACACTGAAGGCCCCGGGCCAGGCATTGAACTGTGCCATAGCAGTGCCAGTGCCAGACCCTTAACCCCCTGAGCTGCCAGGGAACTCATGGATAGCTATTTCTTTTTTTTTCTCATGGTGTATAATCCTTTTTTTGTTATGACATAGTTTACTAATATTTTGCTAGAGTATTTTTGTCTGCAGTCACATGAGATATTTGACTGTAGTTTTTTCTGTGATGATTTTTGCTGGTCTTTAATACTGGAAAATACTGACCTCCTAGAACAAGTTGGGAATCTAATTTCCTTTTTATACAAACTAATACTTTCTTTATGTCTTAGTATTTCCTTCTCTCATTTTCCTTTTTTTTCCCTTTCCTTTAACTGCAAGTGTTTTAAAAAAAAAATTGTTTCTTTTTTTGGCCACCCCACGGGATATGGAGTTCCCAGGGCAGGGATCAGATCTGAGACACAGTTGTGACCTGTGCCGCAGCTGCAGCAGCACCAGATCCTTTCATTCACAGGCTGGACAAGGGATGGAACCTGTGTCCTGGAGCTGCAGAGATGTCACCGATCCCGATGTGCCACAGCAAGAACTTCTTTTTGATTTTTAATTTTTGTTTTTTTACTGGATAGCTACTTTTTTCATTTCTTTTCTTTTTTTGCTTTTTATGGCTGCATCTACAGCATATTGAAGTTCTCAGGCTAGGGGTGGAATCAGAGCTCAGCTGCTGGCCTACAGCACAGCCACAGCAACACCGGATCTGAGCCACAACTGCAACCTACATCACAGCTCACACATCTGCTGGATCCTTAGCCCACTGAGTGAGGCCAGGGATCAAACCCATATCCTCATGGATACTGGTCAGGTTTGTTACCACTGAGTCACAACGGGAACTCCTCCTTCTAATTCAGCGACCTCTCATAGCCAAAGCCAGGAAAATGAGCCACACAATAGATGCTGCCTCTCCCCTCACCTACAGGAAGGAAATCACCCCATTCCGGTGAGTGGCCTTATGAGTTTGTTTTTTCTAAGAGAGAATGTTCTGGTCATCGAAGGGCCAGAATCCCAGCTCCGAGTTTCCCCCTAGCCCTAATGCCAGGAAAGTGAAAGTAGGTGCCTCATTCAAGTTTTCGGAAGACTCGTAACCAGTCCTTCTGGTAAAGATGAACTGAATGTGAGCTGGGAGGTGAGCAGTAAAGGGACGGCTCAGAGCCACCCTGACAGAGACTGGTGCCCAGCTGTTTTCCAAAATATATTTGCAAATGGAAAAAGTGGGTGCGGAGAAGGGACATCCCTCCCCAACAACAGCGATCCCTCCGCTATAGAAGCCGTTCTCTATTTCAAGTAGTTATTTCATCTTAAAAAAAATAATAAGTAAAAACAAAACCAAAAAACCACTCTGTACAAGGACTGCATCTGGGCGACGCTGCTCCCTTCTTCCTAGGGGCAGAGCTAGGTTTCAGGGACAGTCCCTGGATGGATGTGCTCTGGTTCCTGGACACCCCCTGGGAGCCCCTTCCCCGCCCCGGCCCAGCTTCTCTAAGTAGTTCAGGGCCAAGGGTCTAGAAGACAAGTCAGGCCGGGCTGCTACCAGAGGTCAGGAGACTGTGGCTGTGGCATCCTGTGGGCCCTCGAGTTTGCTGGGGCAGGGCTCCAGAATCAAGACTCCCCAGCGCTGCCCCCTCTGGCAGCCAGGCCGGGCCACTCTCAGCCACCTAGGAATCCCAGTAGGAAGGGAGATTCCGGGCACAGCAGGCTTCCACGTGGTCCAAGGGCCCCCTCGCTGTGTCATCCTGCTGTGGCCCAGACATCAGGCCTTCGCTCCCTGAGGGTTCAGCACAGCCTCAGCGGACCTGGCCTCGTGGTTCATACTGGCACATCCAGACCCAGGTATTCGGGGTTCTCTGCGGTCGGGGTCCCTTCGAAGGTGCTGGGTAGAGAGCCCCGGTCTGATGGGTCCTGGTCCCAGTAATAGAGGTTGTCAAAGGCTGGGCTGAAGGCCGGGGAAGGGTGGTTCTGAGGGGGCGCCCTGCCCCGGGGTGCCAAGTACTCCGGATTCTCCACTGCAGCACCAAAGGCAAAAACGTCTTTGACAACCCCGTTCCTTCCAGCGGAGAGCGTCTTCGGCCTTTCCAGGGTGGCCCCAGTAGGTCGAGGAGGAGGCAGAGGGCCCTCTAGGGGTGAGGGGGGCTGTGGCCGAACCTCTGGCTGGTTCACGTATTCTGGAAGGACAAGGGAACGCGGCCCGTTAGGGGAAGGGACTCGCGTGTCCCAGCTGCTGCCAACTGTCCCCACGGTGGCCCTGGGCCGAGCACCCCCAACTCCCTCTATCTCTAGCTTGGGCCTGGACTCCATACCGGGCTGGGGGCTGCAGGTCAGGGGGGCAACGTAGCCATCAGTCTCTGGAGGCAGGGGTACCGTGGGGTCCTCACTGTACCGCTGTAGAGGGCTGGAGTCGTGTTGGGGGAGGTTCTGCAGCCCCTTGGCTGCCCCCGTGCCCAGGTCGCCGTCAAACACGTCAGAGCCAGCCCCTTCTGAAGGTGCCAGTGGGGACCTGGGGGGCTCCTCCTCAGAGGCCTCCAGCCCCAGCGTCAGCTCACCACCGCCACTCTGAGGACAAGAAAGAAGGTCGTGGTGGGGATCATTCATGGATCCGGGACGCACACTCCAGGGCAGGTGACGGGGTCGCAGGAGAGAAACAGAAGTCGCCTTTGGGGTTTAACAGTTACCGTGGAGAGGAGTTCCCTTCGTGGCTCAGTGGTTAATGAATCCGACTAAGAACCATGAGGTTGCGGGTTCGATCCCTGGCCTTGCTCAGCGGGTTAAGGATCCGGCGTTGCCGTGAGCTGTGGTGTAGGTTGCAGACGCGGCTCGGATCCCGCGTTGCTGTGGCTGTGGTGTAGGCTGGCGGCTACAGCTCCTGTTAGACCCCTAGCCTGGGAACCTCCATATGCCGCGGGTGCGGCCCTAGATAAGGCAAAAAGACAAAAAAAAACAAACAAACCAGTTACCGTGGAGAGATAGGGGGTCACAGTTGGAAAATGGTAGGAATCCATCTTAGGATAATGGGAAGTAGTCCTTGAGAGGCGACGGCTGGGGGCACACCGGACAGAGGGACCCTAGTCCACTGGGGCCGAGCGAGGTAACCAAACCCCCACCACGGTGTGACCGGGGGCACTGACCCTGGTGGATGTGCTGCGGTGCCTGCGGTGGGCCGTGCCCCCAGAGCCCGGGGCAGGATCGGGGCAGAAGAAGCCCTGCTGGGGTACCAGGTACTCCTCAGCATCCACCAGGTCCCCCATGTCGTCATCCTCCAGCAGCGAGCGGTAGAAGGTGCTGTCCAAGGGGCTGGCAGGGCCCAGGTCCTCATTCTGGGGAGGGGGAGACAGAGCGGGCGTGGCGGCCTCTCCCCAGCCCAGCACGCAGCCTCCTGAGGAAGGCAGGCTCGCGGAGGGTCGGGCTTGGAGGGCTGGGACCCAGGAATCCTCTCCCTTCCCTCCCCCTGCGGGAGGGGACCCTTAGCCCCAGGCGGGATGGGGCGGAGAGGCCCAGGTACCTGGATGACCACAAAGCGCTGGGGGTCCCTGGCCATCCGGGAGAATTCGGCCACCAACTCCCGGAACCTCGGCCGACATTCAGAGTCAATCATCCAACCTGGGGGCAGGAGGGGGGCTCGGCATCTCAGTCCTCGCCGCAGCCTGCGTGTGGCGCCCCACAGCCACCCCCCAGGTCTGGACGACCCCAGTTACTGGAGTCCAAAGCCCTCAGGTGGTAGGGAAGAGGTACCAGACTCAGGCCCTGGGCCAGAACCTTTGTGAATCGCTACTAGTTTCCCCTTTTTATTCTGCATGTAAGTCTCTTTCTAGCTGGTCCTAGATAGCTTCTCTGGACTGCTACTCTAAAAGGGAAAGTGGGACCCTTTGGAGCTTCCGTTAATCCTATCAGAGCCCCCAGGTCCATGTACACCCTGTTTTCGGCCCCACCCCCAGGCCCCTTGTAGGTCCCCGCTCAGACCTCCCATCCCTCCTCCAAGCGGCTTAGCCACCCACATTTGACCATGATCATGTAGACATCAATGGTGCAGATGGGGGGCTGTGGTAGCCGTTCCCCCTTCTCCAGCAGGTCAGGGATCTCCCGGGCTGGGATCCCATCATAAGGTTTGGCCCCAAAAGTCATCAGCTCCCACACAGTCACACCTGGGGCAGAGATGGGGTTAAGGGGTGGGAGACGAGAGAGAGCGTTAGTGTATGGAGCCTCAGAGGCTCTGCCCACGAGCCTGGCACCATGGGGGAAGCAGGGGAGGGAGGCAGTGCCAAGGGGCAGGAGATACCCAGCCTTTCCCCAGTCCCTGGGAAGCGCACATTCCCCGGCAGACCGAGGCACCGGCAGCCCCTTCCTTCCCTCCCACATTCGTGCTAAGGTATCTCGATGAATTCGCCCCATCCCAGCTCTCATCTGTCCACCCACGTCTCCCCCAGAGCCAGGGCTCCCTGCCCACCCTCCCAAGCCACCCCATCACACACCATAGCTCCAGACGTCACTCTGGTGGGTGAACCGCCGGCGGAGAATGGACTCCAACGCCATCCACTTGATAGGCACCTGGGAGAGCAAAGGAAGTCCTCGAACCCAGTGTGGGGGGGAGGTGGCTGTTCCAGGTCCTCCCGGGGGCCAGCCCCTGCCCCACCTCACTTCACTCTGCTCCCTCCTCTAACCTTGCCCCCGTCCGCGTGGTACTCCGTCTCGTCGATGTCCAGCAGCCGAGCCAGCCCGAAGTCCGTAATCTTGACATGGTTGGGACTCTTGACCAGCACGTTGCGGGCAGCCAGGTCCCTGTGCACGAGCCGCACGTCCTCCAAGTAGCTCATGCCCTGGGATCACAGGCATCTGTGGACCTCGCTCCATCAAAACTCTCCCAGGAAGCACACCCTCCCCGAGCAACGAGCAGGAACAGAGGCTCGCTCCCAAGAGCACCTGCAGAGCCCCGGCCCCGACGTGCATACCTTGGCGATCTGCACACACCAGTTCAGCAGATCCTGGGAACCCAGGCGCCCGCGGTGTTCTCGGACGTGGTCTAGGAGGCAGCCATAGGGCATAAGCTGTGTCACCAGCTGCACCGTGGATGTCAGGCAGATGCCCAGGAGGCGGGACACATATGGGGAGCCTACACCGGCCATCACATATGCTTCCTGGGAGCAAGGGTACACATCGAGAGGGTAGGGAGACCACCAACCCCCAGCGCCCACACACCTCTCCCCAGGGCCGGGCAGGGCACAACTGGGGACCCTCCCGCGATCCAACCCCATTCACCGCAAACCAGAAGCATGGCCCACAGATTAGGCAGGTTAAGAAGAGCGGTTTGGAGAATCACAAAGTGTCTCCCAAAAGCCGAATGAAGAAAGCCCAGAGCCCAGACCTGCAGCCGGGGGTCCCCCACCCCTACCCGTACTCCCAGCTGGAGAGGGTGGAGGGGCTTACATCCAAGATTTCTTTGTTGGCTTTGGGGGACGTGTTTTCCCTCAACACTTTGATGGCCACTGGGATTTTCACATTTTCCCCATCGGGGATCCAGATGCCCTAGGCAGAGAGAAGGACGTGAGCAGATGGCGGGCCGGCCAGATCCAGCCTGCAGTTGTCCAGGGAGTCAGTCCTTGTGCTCCCAATCCCCTTCCCCACCCTTGGGCCAAGCCCATTATCCAGGTCTCACCATGGAGACCCACTTGCCACTCCCTTCCCCCTTATTCGGGCCTCTGTTAACTGCCCTGACCCGCGCCCCCCAACACACCCCAGCTCTTGGCTGGCTTCTCCAGCAGAACCCTTGGCCACACCCCACGCGTCCTATGGGACCGCCCACCCCTGGCTTTGGCCCCTTCCCTGACCTTGTAGACTGTGCCAAAAGCGCCAGATCCAAGCACCTTCACCTTCCTCAGCTCCGTTTCTTTCAAGATGCGCATCTGAGCCTGATTAGGCATCGCCCCGCTGGGCGTCAGGGGCTCCACCAGCTGGGGTGAAGGGGTGCTGCGTCAGCGCCACGGGCTGGGACGCAGACCCCAGGCCGACAGAAAGGCCCTCGGACCTGCTCACCTCGGTTTCTTGAAGCAGCCTCCGCATCGTGTACTTGCGGATCTTCTGCCGCCTTCGCTTGATCAGGGTGCCGCAGACCACGCCTATGACCGCGGCCAGCAGAACGCCCACCACGCCGGCAATGATTGACGACGCAGGGCTGGGGGCAGGAGTCAGGGTCAGGAATTGGGAACCAGTCTGGGGCAGGACGTTTGCAGGGGTCCCATGGAGGGGCATGAAGGTCACTGGCGTTTGGAAAGCGAAGTCGGAAGGGTGACTCACTGGCTCCCATCCTGTTCGTTCTACTCTAAAACCTCCCTGGGCACCTTACGCCTCCAGAATAAAGTCCAAACTCCTCGCTGGGCATTCAAAACCCTCTCCGCCCACATCTCCAAATTGTCTATGCTCTTGCCTATGGCTTCAGCCCAGGATTCTCAAAACTTCCTGACAAAAATCACCGGGGAGCTTCTTAATATACAAGAGCCTGGAGCCCCAGCCCCAGGGGTTCTGAGCGTGGTGTGGGGTGGGGCCCAGGAACCTGCGCCCAGCGATTCTGATATTCTGGCCAAAATTTTCAGCCATAGGTCATAGGTGATAGGCCATAGGCCATGATTTCCTCAGCCTGTGTTACTTCTGCCTGGACCACCAGTTCTGTATGAGGTTAACTTGTAAGACTCAGCTCATCCTGGAAGAGATGGAGCTCCTGGGTGCTGACGCTATGTCACTGTCATCCTCAGCCCCCTCCCTTGCTTAGCCTAGGGCTGGCACATCACACATTTGTCATGCTGTTTCATGGACAAATGCTTACCTGGGGCATATTCCAATCGGTTTTTCTCCCAAAGCCCTTCCCCCAACACCCTGCAACCCCCGAATCAAGGCCAATGGTGGCGATGATGGATGTCACATCCTGTGATCTAATGGTGAGGGAGGGCCTGCACCCTCCAGATCCGACCCTAACCTGACTCAGACGTCACCCCCTTATCCAGTGGACCATCACAGCAGAACCTCCAGCAAACACGTCCCGGATTTTCCCGACCCCTCTCTCGCCATGCCGCCTGGTCGCTCTTCCTCCCACCACAGGTGACACACCTGCCCCCTTTCAAGACCTGGCTCTCATGCCAACTCCTCCTTGAAGCCTCCCAACTGCCCCCAGGTAAGAATTCATCATCCTGTCCTCGGTGCTGCAGCTGCGCTCTCTGCCTTGGGTCCCAGGGGGTTGAACGCTGCTGCCTGTGTCCCTTACGAGACACCTGGCTACTTGAGGTGGGGAGGCGCCAGGTGTCTTTGCCATCTTTTCCTATTCCCCGCAACCCCCCTCAAGCATCCTGAGCGGGTCCTCCATCCACAGGTTGAAGCTAAGTGAAAGGAGGATCGGCAGTGGAAGAGAGGGCTGGGGAGAGACATGGGTCCTGTCAGGAGACCCCCTTCCTGCAGCAGTGACCACCCAGAGGCAGGTGGGGGACTAAGGGGCCACGTGGGACGCATCCCGGGGGCCAGGCTGACCTGGCTCTCTGCTCGGCTGGGCAGCCCTTGTCGTCCAGGTCCACGCAGCTGCAGGAGAGAGAGTCCGGTTACCAAGGCTGGGAACGGCCTTCCGCACTCACTCACGATATCCCCGGAGGTGGGTGTGGCTGGGTTATTAACCCGATTTGACAAAGGCAGAAACTCAAAGTCACCAGTGCTCTTCCTGCCACCCCACAGGGAGTCCTTCTCCAGTCTGCAGACCCCCGGCCCCTGCCCCCCCCTGTGGTGGGGAGGAAGTGGGGGGCACCCAAAGGAGCATCAAGTCCAAAAGCTCGGCCAGTTCCCTCTCAAAAGATGCCAGAGTTGTGATCGGGCACAACCTCCACAGAAGAAGACAGTCTGGCAATACGGAGACCCAGCAGTTCCATTTCTCAGGATAGACCCTAAAAATGCCAACCCGTCCACACTAGGGGACAGGTACAAGATGCTCCCTTATACGTGCATTATGCTCAAATGCAATCAACTGTAAAAAAAAAAAAAAAAAGGAAACAAGCTCAAGTAATATCCCTCAGACAGGGACACGGTTAAATAATATTACATCCATACAGCAGATTGAGTAGTTTAAAAAAAAAAGAGGAGGCAGATCCATGTCCACTCACAAGAAAGAACCTCCAAGATACATAAAGGGGCAGAGGAGCAGAAAAAACAATATGTAGAGTGTGATCTCATTTACATTAAAAAATGCAAGTGCAGGAGTTCCCATTGTGGCTCAGCGGTTAACGAACCCAATTAGCATCCATGAGGATGCGGGTTCAATCTCTGGCCTCACTCAGTGGGTTAAGGATTGCCGGGAGCTGTGGTGTAGGTCACAGATTTGGCTCGGATCCTGTGCTGCTGTGGCTGTGGCGCAGGCTGGCGGCTGTAGCTCCGATTAGACCCCTAGCCTGGGAACCTCCATATGCCACGGGTGCAGCTCGAAAGAAAGAAAGAAAGGGAGAGTGAGTGAGTTCCCCTTATGACTCGGTGGTTTACGCACCCAACTAGTATCCATGAGGATGCAGGTTCGATCCCTGGCCTTGCTTAGTGGGTTAAGGATCCAGCATTGCCATGAGCTGTGGTGTAGGCCACAGATGTGGCTCATATCCTGTGATGCTGTGGCTGTGGTGTAAGCTGGCAGCTACAGCTCCAATTAGACCCCTGGCCTGGAAACCTCCATATGCTGTGGGTGTGGGCCTAAAAAGCCAAAAGCCAAAGAAAAAGGAAAAAAAGAAAGAAGGAGAGAGGGAGGGAAGAAGGAAGAAAGAAAGTTCAGAGGAAAAGTACCACAAGTTATTAACACTGGGATGAACCACTAACACTATTCATTTATCTTTCATACTTTAACATTTTTTAACAATATGCTACTTTTGTGATCAGAAAAAATAAAAAAGGAAGAGAGTTAAACAATTAAGGGTCTGAGGGTTGTCCCACGTTTACAATAAGAGCCTCAGGGAGGCTCCTGCAATGAAGCCCTTCTCTCCGTGGAAAAGGCCCTCGGACTCACGAATGGGTGCAGTTGATGGGGCACGGCTGGCACATGCCCTCCTCATCCGGGAACTTCCAGATGGGCATGAAGGAGAGGTCAGGCTTCACACCACTGGGGCAACGAGCCACGCAGAAGGGAGGATCCTTGTAGTGGGCGCAAGCCACACACTGGTCAGCCTCCTGCCAGGGGAGGAAGGGTTTGTGAGGGGCTGGCACCAACACGCCCAGGGCAGCAGGGGGTGCAGTCTCCCCAGGGCCGCTCAGCAGCACTTGCCCTCTCGCTCCTGGGACAGCCCCAGACCTGCTGTATCTGCTGCCCCTGTTCTGCACCCAGCTCCCCACCTTCAAAGCTTGATCTGGGGCCTGGGGGTGGGGTGGGGGGAGGAAGTGTATTAGATAAAGTATAAGATCAAGTATGGAGTTGCCGTCATGGCACAGAGAAAAGGGATCTGACTAGCATCCATGAGGATGCAGGTTCAATCCCTGGCCTTGCTCAGTGGGTTAAGGATCCGGCGTTGCTGGGAGCTGTGGTGTAGATTGCAGATGTGGCTTGGATCCCACATTGCTATGGCTGTGGCGTAGGCCAGCAGCTACAGCTCCAATTTGATCCCTAGCCTGGGAACCTCCGTATGCCGAGGGTGTGGCCCTGAAAAGATAAAAGCCAAAAACAAGCAAACAAAAAAAAGCATGTAATAATGGTAACTAATTTGTAAAGTTTTTCCTGGAGTTCCTATTATGGGGCAGCACAAACAAATCCGACTAGGAACCATGAGGTTTTGGGTTCAATCCCTGGCACCACTCAACAGATTAAGGATCCAGCATTGCCATGAGCTGTGGTGTAGGTTGCAGACACGGCTCAGATCCTGCGTTACTGTGGCGTAAGCCAGTAGCTCCGATTAGACACCTAGCCCGGGAACTTCCATGTGCTGCAGGTGCGGCCCTAAAAAGCAAAAAAAAAAAAAAAAAAAAAAAAAGGTTTTCTTGTGCTCAGGCCCTGTATCAAACCCAATTTTAAGTTCATTCTTACTATCTTCCAATATGGTAGGTACTAGTACAATATTCATTTTACAAATGAGCAAAACCAAGGTCGACAGTGGGGTCTGGAGTTGAATCCAGGTAGCCCGATGCCTGAACCCCCAGGTCCAACCACCTTGACACAGCCACAGCCAATAACACAGGCTTCCCTGGGCCCTTTGCCTGGTCTGAAGGGTCCACGACTCTCGCAGCCCTGCCCCACATCCCAGCCTCCTTCCACCTTCCTACTGTTCAGGTCTGAGCTTGGAGCCCTCTGCACGGAAACAGCCAGGTCCCCAGCAGCATCCCCTCCCTAACCCTCCGCCCAGCTCTGAGCCCACCAGCACCTCACCGAGCCAAAGCAGGTGTCCGAGCCATTCTGGGGCTGACACTCGGGGTGGCACGGCAGACAGTACCTGTCCTTCACGTACTCCCGGGGGAACCTGAGGGGAGGACAGCCAGTGAAGGGGTCTGGAAGGAGCCCCTGTACACCCCACCCCTGCCGCCGCCCCCTCTTCTGCCCCGCGTACCCCTGCAGTACTCGGCACTCCTTCACACACTCCTGGCCCCGAAGGAACTGGCTGCAGTTGACGCACTGGGTGGGCCCCGGACCCCAGCAGTGCCCATGGGCGCACAGCGGGTAGCAGGCCAGGCTCTCGCCCACTGCGATGAGGAGGAAGGAGGCAGAGGGGGACCCTTAGAGGCGGCTCCGGGTCCAAGGGAGCGGAATGGGTGGAGGGGAGTCTGCGAGTGTGGCTCTGGGCTGGAGCGGTGGGTGTGGGGCTGAGCACAGCAGGAGAGAAAATGGTCTGAGGTTCCGGGTGCTGAGAGGAGAGGAAAAGCCGTGTGGCAGGACCCAGCCAGAAGCCACGCCAAGAGGTCGGGCCAGCAAGAGCTGTGTCAACAACGGTGCACAAGGGGCGGGCTGTCCGCGTGCGCAAGCGAGTCCCAGACTGCTGCTGCCGCTAGGGGCCCGTGGGCACTGCCGTGCGCTGGCAGACAGGGAGCGGGCAGCCCTGGGCTCCCGGGCTTACCGCACTCGTCCTCTGGCCGGTTGGCACTGCGGAGCAGGGCCTGGTGCGGGTTCCGGAAGAGCTGGTCCCAGGGAACCGTATGTACGAAGCAGAGGCGGGCGTTGCGGTGAATGAGGGCCAGCCCGCTGCCAAGCTCCCGCAGCGAGCGCAGCCCCAGCCAGCTGATGCCCAGCCCTTGTAGCGTCAGCGAGTAGGCACCGCTGCGGGAGGAGGAGTTACCATTATTACATGCTTTTTTTTTTTCTTTTGGCTTTTGTCTTTTCAGGACCCCACCGCGGACCCTCCCCTTGTCCGTAAGGGCTGCCCTTCACCTTCCTCCCGTTCCTCCAGCACACACTGCAAACTTTTGTGGAAAGGGTGCTGCTGGAGTCCCAGGGGAATAGGAAGCCACTCAACCACCCCGGCCCCGCCGCCCCCTCCGCAAAGACCCAAAGCTTCTATCAGC
>PVHT020001179.1:11926310-11937063 GCA_004024745.2 Catagonus wagneri | reverse complement strand
TGATCTCCTCCAGAGACTCAAACACTCTGAGCTGCTCAGGCTGTAGGGGGCCAGTGCTGGAGGCTGGGTCCCTGGAAGGATTAGGAAGGGAGTCAGCAGGGTCAAGGAGTGGGTGCCGTGACAGCTTGAGTGCCTCCACTTAAACCCTTTGCCCGTCAGGCCCGGCTGGTCCCATCCTGAGCTTCAAAGCCCAGGCCCTACATTGGCAGGATCAAAACTATTTAGATCCTTTGATCTAGAAATCCTACTTCCAGGAATGTGGCCTAGAGAGACTCTGGCCCCTAATCTCAGAGGCATGTACAAGGCAGACCTGTTAGAGTGAAAATTAAAAACCTACAAAAGTCAAAAATCGGAGTTCCCATCATGGCGTAGCAGTTAACGAATCTGACCAGAAACCACGAGGTTGCGGGTTCGATCCCTGGCATCGCTCAGTGGGTTAACGATCTGGCGTTGCCATGGCTGTGTAGGTTGCAGAAGCGGCTCGGATCTGGTATTGCTGTGGCTGTGGCGTAGACCAGCAGCAACAGCTCCGATTAGACCCCTAGCCTGGGAACCTCCATATGCTGCAGTGCAGCCTTAAAAAGCAAAATAAATAAATAAAATTAAAAAATAAAAAAGTCAAAAATGAAAAATGTTTTTAGGAGTTTTCATTGCAGCTCGGATATGAACCTGACTAGTATCCATGAGGATGCAGGTTTGATCCCTGGCCCTGCTCAGTCGGTTAAGGATCTGGCATTGATGTGAGCTCTGGTGTAGGTCACAGATGTGGCTTGGATCTGGTGTTGCGGTGGCTGTAGCTCTGATTTGACCCCCTAGCCTGGGAACTTCCATATGCCAGACCTGCAGATCTAAAAATAAAAAATAATGTTTTTAATTTAAAATTTTAACTTAAAAATTTAAACATTTAGGAGTTCTCTTGTGGCGCAATAGGTTAAGGATCAGGTGTTGTCACTGCAGAGGCTTGGGTCGCTCCTAGGGCGTGGCTTTGATCCCTGGCCTGAGAACTTCCTTCCACATGCCATGGTTGAGGCCAAAAAATAAACAAAAACTTAAAAAATTTACAAACCTAGGAGTTCCCACCTTGGCTCAGTGGTTAACCACCCTGACTAGTATCCATGAGGATGTGGATTCAATCCCTGCCTTCGCTCAGCGGGTTAGGGATCTGGCGTTGCCGTGAGCTGTGCTGTAGGTTGTAGATGTGGCTCGGATCCCGTGTTGCTGTGGCTGTGGTGTAGGCTGGCAGCTGCAGCTCCAGTTAGACCCCTAACCTGGGAACCCCCATATGCCGTGGGTGTGGCCCTAAAAAGAAAAAAAAAAATTTAAAGACCTAAATACCCATCATTAAATGGGGAGCTGTTAAAATATAATCCTGATCTATCCAGACTATAGACAAAAAAACCTAACATTTAGGATAAATTAGGAAAAACTAACATGTAGTATCTGCTGGGCACAGCTATACACTGCTTTACAAATAAGAACTCATTCAAACTTTATAACCACCTTTATGAGGGTGGGACTATTTTTGCTCCCATTTAACAGATAAGGAAACTGAGACACAGTAAGAAGACCGCATGACTAGTAAGTGGTAGGGCCAGGTCTCAAACCCAAGCAGCCTGGGCTCTTAGCTGCT
This sequence comes from Catagonus wagneri, assembly GCA_004024745.2. Taxonomy (NCBI): domain Eukaryota; kingdom Metazoa; phylum Chordata; class Mammalia; order Artiodactyla; family Tayassuidae; genus Catagonus; species Catagonus wagneri. The sequence goes on along the minus strand of PVHT020001179.1, from coordinate 11,935,433 downwards.
ACTCTTTGCTGCCACCTGTTCCACTGCTTCTGAAAGAACCAGGCAGCTGGACATGAAAGAACTGTCATGACCTGCTCTCCAAAGCCAGGGGCAGGCAATACTCATAACATGCTCCCATTTCAAATCTACCTTCCCTCCCAAATTACTAAAACTACATTTCTCTGTGTGTGTCTGTGTGCCTCTGAACGGTCTTATTTTATTTTTTTTTTGTCTTTTTGCCTTATCTAGGGCCGCACCCGCGGCATATGGAGGTTCCCAGGCTAGGGGTCTAACAAGAGCTGTAGCCGCGGGCCTTCGCCACAGCCACAGCAACGCAGGATCCGAGCCGCGTCTGCAACCTACACCACAGCTCACGGCAACGCCGGATCCTTAACCCACTGAGCAAGGCCAGGGATCGAACCCACAACCTCATGGTTCCTAGTCGGATTCGTTAACCACTTAGCCACGACGGGAACTCCCTCTGAACGGTCTAGAAGAACACACGCAAATGGTTAACAACAGTGGTCTCCTCTGGACAGCAGAGCAGAGGTGGAGGAAGTATTGAAGGGAATTTTCCCTCTTTCCCCTTTTGTTCTTTTCAGGGCCGCACCCGCAGCATATGGAAGTTCCTGGGCTAGGGGCTGAATCAGAGCCGCAGCTGCTGGCCTGCGCCACAGCCACAGCAACTCGGGATCCAAGTCACATCTGATGCCTTAAGCCATCCTTAACCCAGTGAGCAAGGCTGCGGATAGAGCCACATCCTCATGGATACTCGTTGGGTTTTTAACCCACTGAGCCATAACAGGAACTCCAATTTTTTTCTTTAATACATGTTTTGATTGAGTATAATTCACATACAATAAATTGCACAGACTTTTAGTGTACAGTTTGATGGTCAAATACATCCACGCACATACCCACCACCCCAAGTGATACACAGAACATTTCCATCACCCCAGAAATTTCCTTTGTGTCCCTTTCTAGGCCCTTACAATGGTGCAACCATTGTTCTAATTTCTTCTTCTTCTTTTTTTCTTTTTTTTGCTTTTTAAGGCCGCACTTGTGGCACATGGAGGTTCCCAGGCTAGGGGTCTAATCAGAACTACAGCTGCCGGCCTGCCCCACAGCCACAGCCACAGCAACGCCAGATCCAAGCTGTGTCTTCCACCACTCCTCAGCTCACGGCAATGCTGGATCCTTAACCCACTGAGTAAGGCCAGGGATCGAACCCACAACCTCATGGCTCCTAGTTAGATGCGTTTCCACTGCACCATGATGGGAACTCCACCACTGTTCTAATTCCTGTCACCAGAGTGGTTTTGCCTATTCCAGAGCAGAGGGAATCATACAGCATGGCTCCCTCTTGTCCACCTTATTTCACGTAACACGATGTTTTTGAGACACATTCGTGTTGTTCTGTGTATCAGTCATCCGTTTCTTTTATTGATGGGAATTTCATTATATGGACATGTCACCTTTTACAGTTGACCTTGAACAATGCCTGGCTTAGGGGCGCCATCCTCCCCCCATGCAGTTGAAAATCCAAGTATAACTTTAGAGTCAGCTCTCTGTATCTACGGTTCCGGATTCAAGCAAGCCCGGACTGTGTCATACTGCAGTATGGATATGTTTTTTTAACATTTGCCTTTAAGCAGACCCGTGCCATTCAAACTTGTGATGTCCAAGGGTCAACTGTATTTACTCGTTCAGCTATTGATAGATATTTACATTATTTCCGATGGGGGCTATGATGAATAAAGCCACCGTGGACTCGGAGAGAAGTTTACTTTCTCTGGGTGGCTTGACCTCCATACAAATGCATGTTCATGGATACTACAGCTTTTATGAGAACAAGCCACCCAAAGTCCCCGCTGACCTGCTTCCTTTGCAGCCCCGGGCCTCCCACCTCCAACTCCTGCCGTCCACTAGACGTGCTGCCACTTCTGGGTCCTAGGAATGCAGTGACATGCCCTGGTGCGGACTCAGGCCACACACCCACCCTTAAGTCCCAGTATCCTTACCCCTCAAAGCTCTCCGGCAGAAATGCCAAGCTCCCGAAGATCTTCTTGCAGCCGGCAAACTCCTGGATATTGGCGCTGGTGACCGCCCTCGCCTCCCGCAGGTGTTCCATGCCCAGACCATAGCACACTGTGGGGAGGGGGCAGGTGGGGCCTCTCAGCCGCCACATGGCTCCTGGGTTCTGTCCACAGTCCCCTCCTGGGGCCACACGCCCCCTCCCCACTCAGGAAGGAGACACGTGCAAAGTCATGAGGCTGCTCAGGAGAGGGCCAGGGGCTGGCTGAGTCACTGGGAGAAAAGGACTGGCTCCCTGGAGGGTCTGACAGAGCCGGGGGTAGGGTGCGGTGGGGTGGGGTGGCAGGGGACAGACCTAGGCAGGCTGGGTGCACAGGGGGACAGGCACTGCAGCCTGGCTTGGGGCAGGGCGGGGCACTGGGTACCTCGGGCACAGGGCTTGCTGCACTTCTCACACCGCTGCGTTCCGTCCTCTGCTGTCACCTCTTGGTTGTTCAGGGGACAAACCAGGGTGCAGGATCCCACGTCCGTAGACAGGTAGTTGTCTGAGGAGACCAGGGTCACGTGTCCATGCGCCCTGGTCTCTCACGGCCCCACCTTGAGCCCTGGGTCACCTTGCCCTTTAGGCCCGATAAGGATGATATCAGCCAGTACTGAAATGCCCTTTGAACACACGTGAGCCCTGGACTCTCATCCACTCCTCATAACAGCCTGTGTGCAGTTCCCGTCATGGCTCAGTGTTTAACGAATCCGATTAGTATAAGGGAGGATTCAGGTTCGATCCCTGGCCTCGCTCAGTGGGTTAAGGATCCTGCGTTGCCATGAGCTGTGGTGTAGGTCACAGACAAGGCTCAGATCCAGAGTGGCTGTGGCTGTGGCGTGGGCCAGCACCTGTAGCTCCAATTCGACCCCTGGCCTGGGAACTTCCATATGCTGCAGGTGCAGCCCTAAAAAAAAATAAAGAAAGAAGAAAAGAATCCAACAGCAGCAGCTTGGGTCACTGCGGAAGCAAGGGTTCAATCATTGGCCCAGTGCAGTGGGTTAAAGGATCTAGTGTAGGTCACAGCTATGGCTCAGATTCAATCCCTGGCCTGGAAATTTCCACATGCCGCAGGTGTGGCCATTATAAAAAAAAAAAAAAAAAACAGGCAGGGGCAGATAGGCACATAGTACTCACAACATGTTCCCATTTACATAAACCAAATGCTCCCAGCAAAATTACTAAAACCCTGTTTCTCCCCAGCACTCACAAGGACAGGCCGTCACGCAGCTGGCACCGAAGGTGTAACGGCCCTCGGGGTTGGGCATGGACTCGAAGGTGTCTGTGTTGTAGGTGACCAGGGCCGGGCAATGCAGCTCACAGATCCCGCTGTGGTTGAAGTGGAGGCAGGCCTGGGGGACGGGCAGCTGGTGGGCACTGGGCGGTGTTGCCCTGGCACGCCGGTGGCCACGGGGCAGCACCAGGTAGAGGCCCCTCCCCTCGTGCCCCAAGTGGGGCGGGCCCAGGGGGTTCGTACCAGGCAGTCAGAGTGCTTGGGGCCCGTGCAGCCAGCAGCACACTGCTCATGGCAGCAGTCGGTGGGCAGCGGGCCCTTACAGCGGGCACAGCCACCAGCACAGACGGTTCGCGTCACTGTCGGGCAAAGGGCGGGGTGAGAGCAGGGTGGCAGCCTCAGCAGCAGCCCCTCGCCAGCCTTCTGGGGAGATTTCCTGCCCCAGGGAAGATGCCGAGGCCCGGTGGCACCCCGCGTCTCCCCTGTCCCCTTTATGCCACCCAGCCCCTGCCCCCCAGATTCTGGGCCTCCCGTTGACTCACAGCGCTGACAGTCCTTGGAACTTTCTCCCCAGCAGTGGGAAGCTTTACAGGCTGGAGAACAGGGTGGGCCTGGGGGAGAGAAACAGAAAGGCGGTGAGAAACAGAGACGGAGATGGGGATGCAGGATGCAACGCGAGGGGGATACCCCGGCAGGAAAAAACGGCTCCAAAACCAGAGGCAAAGTCTAGAAGCAGAGGGAGACAGGAACCACAGAGATGAAGAGACACAGAGAAAGAGGAAATGGCTGGTGTTAGTGCCTTTTCGGGGGGTAAGCCAGAAGTTTGGGTCAGTGGGCTGCGTGAGAAAGGGGCCGCTGCAGGTGGGGAGGGGCGTGGCTTACAGGCCCGTGAGCGGTTGGCGTCTATCGTCACTGTGATCAGGGGGTTGTTCTTGTGGAAGACGTCCTCCCACAAAACTGTGTCCTGGTGGCAGAGCTGGGGGTTCCGCTGGATCGAGACCCCTCCCTTCAGGATCTCTGTGGGGCAGGCAATAATCAGGGGCTTCTTTCTCCCTCCGTCATCTTCTGCCTTCCCTTGGAGCCTGCTTGCCTCCTCAAGGGGGAGCAGGTCTCTTAAACTCAACCCAGCTTCTTGCGGGAGCAGGGAAGACTCCTTCAGCATCTTTGAGCCCCACCAAGGCCAGCTCCCCACGCGTGAACAAAAGGAGATGCTGGGAGGAGTTACCCACCCAGTCACTCTCGCCTGCCACCTCTATACCGCGCACATGGCTTAGCTATTAAAAGAGACCTTGGGGAGTTTCCATCGTGGCTCAGTGGTTAACGAATCCGACTAGGAACCATGAGGTTGCGGGTTCGATCCCCGGCCTTGCTCAGTGGGTTAAGGATCTGGTGTTGCCATGAGCTATGGTGCAGGTCGCAGACGCGGCACGGATCCAGCATTGCTGTGGCTGTGGTGTAGGCCGGCGGCTATAGCTCCGATTCAGTACCTAGCCTGGGAACCTCCATATGCCAAAGGTGCGGCCCTAAAAAGACAAAAGACAAAAAAAAGGGAAGTGGGCAAAAATGCAGCCTGCATCCTAATTATCAAACTATATGGGCTGGCAGAAGCTGTGACTTCTTGGGAAGAAGGGAAAGCTTTTGCAGATCTTGACTAGGGCGCCTTCTCTAGCTCCACCAGCCTCCATCCAAAAGGGACTCTGGTTCTTCTTTTTTGTTGTTTCCCCTCCCCCCTTTTTATGGCCCACCTGAGGCATACGGCCAGGTGTCAAATCGGAGCTGCAGCTGCTGGCCTATGCCACAACCACAGAAGCACTGGGTCCTTAACCCACTGAGCGAGGCCAGTGATCAAACCTGCATCCTCATGGACACTATGTCAGGTTCTTAGCCTGCTAAGCCACAATGGGAACTCCGAGACCTCAGCTCTGATTCACATAAAGCCTCCCCATGGCCAGCCCCGGTCCTGGTCGGCTCTCAGGAACAAGCCGAAAGTGACAATGAGAAGGATGACCACCTGTGAGGCTTTGCAGCTGCAGCTCCTGCAGCCCTTCTGGGGCAGCCCCCGCAGCAGGGCTGGCACCTTCCAGAAGGTCTCCATTGTCCAGCACAGCCAGGGCGTATCTGTCCTCAAAGAGCTGGGTGCCTCGCACGATTCGCAGCCTCTGCAGCGGGACCCGACTCACTCGGTTGTGAGCGATAAGCACGTAGCCCTGCACCTCCTGGATCTCCTGGGAAGGGACAGGGTGGGGTAGGGCTGAGGCCGGCCTGGGCCCTGGAACACTACACCCCTCCCCAAGGCCTCCTCGGGGTTACCCTGTGCTTGCGGATCTTGGCCAAGGCCCCCATCCACTGAGCAGTCCTGATCCCTCGAGCATGAAGTGGAAATCAAGGCTGCTCCCCACCTCCCCAAACCAGATGTTCGTGTGATTAAGAAAAACCAAAAGGGAGTTCCGTCGTGGCGCAGTGGAAACGAATCCGACTAGGAACCGTGAGGTTGCGGGTTCGATCCCTGGCCTCGCTCAGTGGGCTGAGGATCCGGTGTTGCCATGAGCTGTGGCATAGGCCGGCGGCTGTAGATCTGATTAGACCCCTAGCCTGGGAACCTTCATATGTCACGGGTGAGGCCCTAAAAAGCCAAAAAAAAAAAAAAGCAAAGACCAAAGGTGGGAGAAACACTCTAAAAACTGGGAGCAGGTGCCTCGGCCTCTCTGCGTCTCAGCTTCATCTGAAAAGGCCTGGACGAGACGATGCCTGTGACGTCCAGGGCACCATGGACACAAGCCAGAGGCTCTTCTGCTCCTGACCCTTCCACACACATTTCACATTTGATCTTGAAATGGGCTCCCCAAGGGAGTCTAAGCATGCTCAGGCGCTCCCAATATACAGATGGGGAAACCGAGATTCAGTGAAGCCAAAGGCTTCGACCGTGTTCACACAGCTTGTCAGTGGCAGAGCTGGGCCTGGAACCCACCAGTCCTGCCTTTACTCTGAGTAGGAGAGGGACAGTGACTGCAGCAGTTGGACAGGAAAGGTGAGCTTGCTGGCATGAGAGCAAAAAATTTATCAGAGGAATGGATGCATTCCACTCAGAGAGGCCCATGGCCAGTCACATGGCAGAGGGGGTGTCAGCCGGCCTTGCAGCTGGATGGATAGGGGTCAGACATCAGAAAGGACTTCCCGGTTGAGGAGCCACAACGAGAGAGGAACTATAGGATGAGAACCCTCTTCTATCACCCATTTAAAGCAGAGGGCTCAGCCTGGCAAGAAGCAGGGTTCAGCTGGCTTACCCATGGGTCTCACCTGCAAGAAGAAGAGGCTGGCATTAGCAGGCAGGTAGGTGAGCTCCAGGTTACCCTGTACCACCTGACAGCCCTGGTAGAGGTGGCGGAGCATGTCCAGGTGGGTCTCGGGACTGGCTGGCAGCTGCAGCTTCATGTCTGTGCCGGTGCACACTGGCAGGAGAGAGCAGATGGGTCAGAGGGCACTGCCCAGTGAGCTTTGCCAGCCTGGCCTCCTCTGCCAGCTCACTCCCCAGAGTCGTGCCATCTCGGGCAGCGAGAACGCACAACTGAAGGACCCCTCGTCCCGTGTCCCTTGTACCTGCAGGACGTGCAAGAACAAAAGAAAGTTTGGAGTTCCTGTTCTGGCTCAGTGGGTCATGAACCCGACTAGCATCCATGAGGACAAGGGTTCGGTCCCTGGCCTCACTCAGTAGGTTAAAGATCTGGCGTTGCCATGAGCGGTGGTATAGGTTGCGGACACAGTATAGCTGTAGTGCCTATAGTGGGTACAGGTCCGATCCAACCCCGAGCCTGGGAACTTCCATATGCTGCAGGTGCAGCCCTAAAAAGCAGAAAGAAAAAAAGAAAGAGAGGAAGAGAGGAAGGAAGGAAGGAAGGAAGGAAGGAAGGAAGGAAGGAAGGGAGGGAGGGAGGGGGGGGAAGGAGGGAGAGAGGAGAGAGAAAGAAGAAGGGAAGTTAAAGTTTGCAAGTTTGGGAAGAGGAGGGAAATCAGGGGAGGGACCCCTCTGACTTGGCCCATCCTGAGCCTGCAGAGGGGACTCCCCACTGTGCCAGCCCTAGGGAGCCTGCCTGCCCAGTCCAGGGTGTTGGCTGGCAAAGAAAGCCTTCCTTTGTCCCCAAGGCACGACTCAGGGCCAACGGGTAAAAAATCCCCCAAGAGAGGCGATGATGAATCATGAATCCTCTGGGTACCCCCTGCCCCGCTCCCAAGCCAACAGACTCAGGGCTTTCTCCCCAACCCCATTCCAATGCCACCCACATGCCAACCTCCTGGCACAGGATCCCCACCCCCACAGTGCCACCCGGGGAGGAGGGTCAGCTGGAGTCATAGCTGGGGCATGGGGACCACCAGGGGCCTGGTCACTGCAGGGACTTCTGGAACTCCCTCAGGCAGAGAAAAAGGAGCGTCAGGTCCCAACCACAGGCGTCTAGACCCAGGCTGCAAGTGCTGGGCCAGAGTGATACCTACTCCAGAGGCCCCTACGCTGGTACCTCACCCTTGCCACCTCCTCGGGGCAAGACTCCAGAACCAGCTGGCAGAATCTATGCCACGAAACTCCTGCCACAAAGGCACCAGCCACCTCAGGACTGTGTAGTGGCCCGGTGCCAACTACCAGCCAAGGGGCATCAAAAGGAACTGCTACCCAGCCCACCTGGATACCAACTGAGTGTACCTGAGACTCGAAGTACTCACTAAGACCAACCCAGGGACCCCAGAAGGGGTAAACAACCCCTGGTAAGGGGGCGCTCTGGGCAGCAGCTGGCACCGTGCCTGCCGGCAGGAGGGAGATTAAAGTGCCCAGTTGAACTCGTTTTTCTGCTCCGGTGAGAAGATGAATCACCTGGCGCGTCTTACCCAGAAGGGTGCGCCAGGGAGAGGTGGGTGGAGGGCAGCCCGATACACAGGTCCGCAGGTGCCTGAGCTGCTGGGAATTCTTGCTGGTCCCCACTCTGTCTCCCACAGACTACGTGCAGGTTCAGGGGACAGCGCAGTGGCTGACTTGGAGTTCGGACCCAGGGGTCCTGCTCTCCCAGTAACCTGGAGCCCAAGGTCAAATCCATGGGGTGGGGGTGGGGATAATGAGATACCTCCTGCCTCCAGAAATCAGGGACAAGTGCCCCCCCGGGGGTTCTGGCCTGGGCTGATGAACACGAGCTGGCAACCCCCCAGGAACCCCCGAGAGTGGTCTCTGTTCCCACCCCTCTGGCCAGATAGGAAGGAAGCAAAGAGGGAGAAGAGGAGGGTCCAAAAATAGAATTCAAGGGTCCCCCCCACCCCAGACTCCTAGGAGAAACAGGAGCCGGGGGTGGCAGGCCAGGCCCAAAATAACACCCGCTGCCAGGACCTACCCTTCCCCCCCGCCCCCCGCCTCAGCAGCTTCAGCTGCTCCGTAGGCACAGCTGTCTCCATGCCTAGACCCCAAGGCCCTGGGCCCAAGCGGGGACAGGGACCGGCAGAGCTGGGGCAGGGGCCACCTCCACCCGCTGCGGCCTCTGCCGCCTCGAAGGGACACCAGGGACACCAGCTGCGGTAGCCAGGCAATAGGAAAACAACAACAACAGGAACCTGGGTGTGGGGGAAGGGTAACCCCATCAACTGAGCACCTACTGGGTGCCCGCCCCCAGCAGGCCATCTGGGTAGGGCCTCATCCTCCAGGGGCTGGGGCTATGACCTTGACTTTGCAAAGAAGGAAAGCGAGGCTGACAGGGGTTTTTCCCCTGAGATCATAAAGCTTGTAAGCAACACAGGCAGGATTTGAACTCGAGTCTGCGACATTCCTTCCACTAGGCCTGACTGCATACACACCCCACCCCAC
>PVHT020001179.1:11856139-11925310 GCA_004024745.2 Catagonus wagneri | reverse complement strand
TCTTTTTGCCTTATCTAGGGCCACACCCGCGGCATATGGAGGTTCCCAGGCTAGGGGTCTAACAGGAGCTGTAGCTGCCGGCCTTCGCCACAGCCACAGCAACGCGGGATCCGAACCACCTCTGCAACCTACACCACAGCTCACAGCAACGCCAGATCCTTAACCCACTGAGCAAGGCCAGGGATCGAACCCGCAACCTCGTGGTTCCTAGTCAGATTCGTTAACCACTGAGCCACGACGGGAACTCCCTGATTTTTACTTTAAAAAAAAAAAAGAAGAAGATTAAATGTTTGCAACAGGTGGTAGAGTTGGGACCTTCAGACCCACCCCCGGGGAGCGGGAGGCTTGTGGCTAATAGCCCCCCAACCTGACATGAAGTCAAGAAAGGCTTTGGACAACTTTCTACCCCCACCTCCATCCCCTTCACCAGGACCCACCAAATCCCCCTCCCATCCCCCATCCCTCCACTCATCCCCCCTCCTCAGTCCTCACCACTGTGGCCCCTATCTCCACCCCCGGCCCCAACCATTTTCTTTCTTTTTTTTTTTATTGCCTTTTAGGGCCACGCGCCCAGGGCACATAAAGTTCCCAGGCTAGGGGTCGAATCAGAGCTACGGCTGCCGGCCACAGCCACAGCCACAGCAACGCAGGATCTGAGCCTCGTCTGCGACCTACACCACAGCTCATGGCAACGCCAGATCCTTAACCCACTGAGCGAGGCCAGGGATCAAACCCGCATCCTCATGGATCCTAGTTGAGTTTGTTAACTGCTGAGCCAGGACGGGAACTCCCTCATCGATTTTCTTGGGGTTAGGAGGTCCTGTTTCACCTCTTTATCTCCAGAACACCTGCCCCTCAGGAGCCGCAACCTTCATATCTCTGGGGCAAAGTCGGCGCGAGGCAGGGCCAGCCCAGGACCAGGGCAGAGCCCACGGTGAGCCCTGGATACGTGTTTGCAGCATGAATGAGTGAATTATAAATAAGTGAAGTCCAATCAAGAGGCTTCAAACCATGGAGTTCCCTTCGTGGCACAGCGGAAACGAATCCAACTAGGAACCCTGAGGTTGTGGGTTCGATCCCTGGCCTTGCTCAGTGGGTTAAGGATCCGGCGCTGCCGTAAGCTGCGGGTGTAGGTCACAGATGAAGCTCAGATCTCGCATTGCTGTGGCTGTGGTGTAGGCCGGTGGCTACAGCTGCAATTCGACCCCTAGCCTAGGAACCTCCACATACCGAGGGTACGGCTCTTAAAAAAAAAAAAAGAGTCTCCAAACCAGAAGGGACCAGTTGAGGTCACTGTGTCCAGCCCTCTGCTCAGAGGCTCGTCACAGTGCCCTGTGTCCCTCTAGCTGGGCATCAGTGGTCAGGTCTTGGACCCAGTTCTGGGTGCTCTCAGGTGGGTTCTCTCTTCCCCACCAGCCTTCAGCCCCAGCTGCTTCTCTTACTCACCACCAAGAAAGCCGACACTTTCTTTGGTTTCCGTGAGCTCGACCTGCATCCCCAAAGCCCACCTTCCCCAGACCCACAGGGCTGGAGCCCACTTAATGACACCGGGACTCACCCCCCACGCACACCTGGTGTAACCCACCGGGGCCTGGGCTCAGGTCATTAGGCCAGAACCTGGCTGGGCCGCTCACTGTGTGACCTTGGTCAAGTCCCTGGACCTCGAGGGCAAAGGCCAAATCCATTCACCTCTAGGATCAGCAGGGCCCCCGTGACCTGGAAGGCTCTCTGTGAATATTTACTGACCTGAACTTGGCTGTAAGGAGGGGCTAATAACACAATAGCTTACTCTCTGCAGAGAAATTAAACAAGAGTTAAATGAGATAATGAATCAAGAAAGAGTCTGTAAACACGACAAGACTTTGTAAACAGAGCTGGGGCAACACAAGCTTTGCCTATAATAAGTCTCCCACTCCTTAAGAGCACACACACACCCCTCGCCCTACCTCTCTTCCCAGGGGTGGGGAGGATAGCCTAAAAAGAGATACGGGCGACATCCCAAAAGGCAGGGAGGGGGCTATCTCTTTCCAGATCATCCTAGCACCCTAGGGTGGGGCAGGCACAACCACCCTGGCCCTACACCAGCATCCGGCTCCAGTTCCACATTGGTCCCTCATGCTTCTATTCCAGCAGCCCTGGAGGTCCCATTGGCCTCTGCCCTGCTCCTGTCCTCAGCCCGCAGTCACACCAGGAGAACCCAGGAGGAAGGCAGACACAGGCTGCGGGGGAAGGAAAGGACTCCAAAGCCAAGAGGGGACCTAGAGGCGGGGAGGTCAATTCACCTTCATTTTCTAAAGCCTAAAGAAGGCAGACCATTTGCCTGAAAAACAGAACAGCCACCTGATTGCCCCTAAGCTTTGCTTAACCCATTCCTGTTGAATGGAATAAGACTTTAACCAACTTTATTTATTTATTTATTTTTGCTTTTTAGGGCCTCCAATTCGACCCACGAATTGGAGGCCTCCAATTCTGACCTACGGCAGATGGGGGTTCCCAGGCTAGCGGTCGAATCAGAGCTGTAGATGCCGGCCTATACCACAATCACAGCAATAATGGATCCAAGACGCGTCTGCAGCCTACACCATGATAATGCCGGATCATTAACCCACTGATCAGGGCCAGGGATCGAACCCGCATCCTCGTGGATACTGGTAGGGTTCGCTGAGCCACAACAGGACCTCCAGACTTTGACCAACTCTTAATGCCTCCTCATCAGAGTCCAAAAATGCCCTGGACATTATTAGGTCGCTGGGAAGCCTTGGATAGTAAGTCAATTCATTTCTTTGAAATTTAATTTTTATTTATTTATTTTTTTGTCTTTTTAGGGCCGCACCTGCAGCATATGGAGGTTCCCAGGCTAGGGGTCAAATCAGAGCTGTAGCTGCCGGCCTGCACCACAGCTAAAGCAACTGGGATCCAAGCCGAGTCTGCGACCTACACCACAGTTCACTGTAACACCAGATCCTTAACCCACTGAGCGAGGCCAGGGATCGAACCTGCATCCTCATGGATACTAGTCAGATTTGTTGCTGCTGAGCCATGACAGGAACTCCATTTCCTTGAACTTTAGTTTTCTCATCTGTGCCTCTGCTTCACGGAACTGTCGCAGGAATGAAATGAAACTGTAGTGGATAAGAACCTGGCATATAGGAAGCATGGTGTACTTCTTATTTTTATTTTTTTATTTTTTAAGGCTGCACCTGTGGCATATGGAAGTTCCTAGGCTTGGGGTCAAATCGGAGTTGCAGTTGCCGGCCTACGCCATGGCAATGCCAGATCAGAGCCGCATCTGCAACCTACACCACAGCTTGAGGCAATGCCAGATCCTTAACTCACTGAGCGAGGCCAGCGATAGAACCTGCATCCTCATGGACACAATATCGGGTTCTTAACCCACTGAGCCGCAGTGGGAACTCCTACATGCAGTACTTTTTAAAAAGTTAAGGCAAGAGAAGTTCATATAGCAGGAGTCCGGGTAATTACAAACCAAGAGAAAATGAAAAGTGCTTTGTATTTGACCTCATAATATAACGTATTTTCTCTTTCGGCATTTGATCCTGTCTTTCAGTTGTTTTTTTCTTGACTATTGAAATGAAGTTATTTTCCTTTCGTATAGCAAAAAGAAGGAAGGAGGCTGGTGGGAAAATCATTCAGGAATTAAACTACAAAAAAAAAAAAAGCTTAATGGAGTTCCCGTTATGGCTCAGTGGTTAACAAATCTGACTAGGAACGATGAGGTTGCGGGTTCGATTCCTGGCCTTGCTCAGTGGGTTAAGGATCCGGCGTTGCCATGAGCTGTGATGTAGGTTGCAGACGTGGCTCAGATCCTGCGTTGCTGTGGCTGTGGTGTAGGCCAGGGGCTACAGCTCCGATTAGACCCCTAGCCTGGGAACCTCCATATTCCACGAGTGTGGCCTTAGAAAAGGCAAAAGAAGAAAAAAAGAAAAAAAAAACACCTACGAGCTCTGCAAGACACGTTTACTGCACTTTACCTTGACCTCTAAAAAAAGACAATCCCAGTCCTCTCGGCCTTCCGCACTTCTATTTCCCCCCCATTCTTGCCCCAGCCTTCAGCCCTGGCATATACTGGGAGTGCTAGAGGCAGCTGGGTGGTGCGCTGCCATTGTAGCCATTCCCCTGCACAACAACTAACTGAGCATCTCTTTCTGCACCCAGCATTGGAGGCCCAGGGGTGAGGAAGACAAGAGGCCCCCCCACCCCACTGGGTCACTGCGGGAGAACTGAGTCCTCAGATCCCAGCAGAGCAGCAAGTTGGCTGCTCTCCACCTGCTCAGCTCCCAGGCCCAGGTAACGAGGGCAGCAGCTTGGCCTGAGCGCCCCGCGGGCCGGCTGGCCTCAGTCTTGCAGCAGCAGGTCAGAGACGAAGACGCCCACCGGGGAAACAGGGAGGGGAAGTGTAGGCTCCAGAGGAAAGAAGGGCCTCTGGCCTCGGAGGGAAGGTGTGGGGCCACCTCCCACTGTTTACAGCAGATCTTGAGGGAGTTCCTTGAGGGCAGAGTTCAGCAGGGAGATGGCTGTTTGGCCACACAAAGCCCAGACACACAAACACATGGACCACACAACTCAGGAACACCCTAGCAGAAGCCGCCCCTCAGACAACACTGCAAAGCTCTGACCCAGGGGCCCTCCGGCAACACAGGCAGGCCGACACCCATTCCTCCAGACTCCCTGACCCCTGGAGACCACCCACTACTCCCAGAACATTCTTTCAGTCTTCCTCACAACCCAGGATACAGGGAGCAGTGTCCCTCAGAGTTCAAGGTAGTGATTTCAAAGGTAGTGGAGGGTCCCACTGCCTGGGGGCCAAAGCTGGGGGACCCACCAATTACTTTCTGCTAGGCAACCTCTTTAAGGCCAGGTCTTCACTTGGAAAATGAGGAATTCTAGTAGGACTTCTCTCATGGGGTGGTTCTGAGGATGAAAGGAGGGAACACAGGCGACCAGGGGCACAGCACCCGGCACAGAGCGTATTTCCAGGACGCGTCAACTTTAATGGTTGTCGCACACCGAGGGGCAGATGGAGCAAGACACACACCGCCCCTCCTCCCCGCAGCACCCTTGCCCGATCCGCACGCAGCGAAGGTGGAAGCAGGACAACCCGCATCTGGCCCCGTTCCGCAGCCTCCCTCCACCCAGGAATGCCTGCCCGGGAACCCCTCCCTCAGAACTCTCCCACTTTGCACCCCAGGCCCGGGGACACCCCCCCCCCTCGCCGCCGCGCGCGCGCGCCCCCGGCCCACGCTCTCCAAGTCACAAAGCACACAGTCCCCAAGTCGGCCCTAAAGAAACTCGATCAAAACAAACGTCTCCCCCCTTCCCCCACCCCCGGCTCGGCAGTCCGACGGGCCAGCCTCTGCTCGCGGGCTCCGGCTGGACAGGTTGCTTTCCCCCACCTCTCCCCCCCGCCCGGATCCTGCCTGAAGCTGGAGTCACTCAACCCACTCGGCCGAAAGGGGGCGGGGAGGGGGCCGGCAGAAGGGACCCCCAGGAATCCAGCCCAGTCCAGTCTGGAGGCGGAGGCTGCCAACTGGAAAGGCTTCGAGAGAGGAGCTTGAGAGGGTTCAAAAAAGGGGAAAACACACACACACACACACACACACACCATGCAACACGCAACACACCCTTTGAGGCAAACTTTCTGAAGTTTCAGAGAACTTTTTTGACAAGTTCCGGAGCCGTCGCGGAGTCTGCCAAGCGCCAGTCCCTTGAATGGGACATCTAGAACGCCTCCGGTGTCATCGCCCCCCGCCCCGCCTTCTCTGGCCCCTCCGTGCCGAGGGCCGGCGCCCGCACCTTCCGAAACCTCGGGTCGGGAAGCTCCGATGGCCGCTCTGCCCCCAGCCTGCCCGCCCGGGGATTTCGGCGGAGGGTCCCCAGGCGGCAGAGTCCCGTCGCCGCTCCCCACTCACCCTACCCCAGACCCACCTTGGGTGCTCGCGGCTCCGGGGGGCAAGAGGGCGAGGAGCAGCCCCCAGCGGCACCAGGCCGCCAGCTCCATGGTGCTCACTGCGGCTCCGGCCCCATGGCTGCGGCTGGACCGGGCGGGGAGGACGCGGGCCGGGCGAGGGGAGGGGGCCGGCGATCGCGCCGGAAAGGGCACCCGGCGCAGGGGCGGCCGGCGGCCTCGGGGCTCTTCTCGGCTCTGTGGGCACGACGGAGGGGAATCTCAGCTCCACAACTTCATTCTTGTACTTCCTCAAGGCAGCCCTCCTCCTCCTCCACCTCCTCCTCCTCCTCCCGTGATTGGGAGCAAGCGCGCTCACAACTCGCCCCCCCACCCCCACCCCCTCCAACCGCATTCCAGCAAGTCCCTGGGAGTGGCAACTCCCGGCTTCACTTTCTCCCTCTCTCCGCGCAGGCCTGGGGTGCGTCGCTCCCAGCGCCCGGACGCCGGGGTTGCCCGCCGCACTTCTCTCCCGTTTCCATGGAGAACCACCACCACCCCCCCCAAAGCCGAGGAGGATGATGGCGCCCCCGCCCCCGCGCTGGGAGTCCCCAGACTCCCAGCAAACGCTTTAGCCTGACATCCTTCACTCTCTTTTAAGTCGCAGGTTTTATCGTAAACATTCCTGGCCTTTTGCATCCTAGTCCATCACATGCTTCTTTGGTTTAAGATCAAAGAATGGCTTTCCTACCACATCCTCCAGTAAAACTGTGTGTGTGGGTGGGTGGGTGGGTGGGTGTGGGTGTGTTGCGTTTAACCTGTGGTTTCCAGGAGTCCCTGGCATAACTTTTCGAAATTTTCAGGTTTCCTTTTCCAGTCTGGAGAGCTGGAGAGGATGGTTTGAAGGGGGTCTGCAAGCAAGTGCAGGGAGAGTCAAACTGGAGAAACCTCCACCTCAAGCCTTGTTTCAACACCCAATTCATCCCAGGTTCTTTCTCTATCCCTTACCTTTTATTGCATTTCTCAGTTCCACCTCCCTACCCTGCATTCCACCTGGAGCCCCGACCCTGTTGCTGAGGCCCGGTGGGGGATGGGGTGGAGGTGGGGATGGAAGGCAGGCCGAGTTTTTGTTGGAACTGCCTACAAAATACTGCATGAGATATACTTATCCTAACAGATTAGTTGTTGTTTATCTGAAATTCAAATTTAACCGGGCATCTTTATTTTTGTTTGCTAAATCCGGCAACTCTAGTTGGAATTCTCAGCCTACAGCATGCCTGTGCTGGGTTAGCGGGGACCAGAGGCACCTGCTGGGGGCTGCAGAATGAAGGACATTAGCATTTCTTAAACTGCTTCCTTATTCCTAGCGTGGTTCTAGGCAGCCACTTTCACAATAAGGGACTTGAGAATGGGGCACTCTGGGATCAGAATGACCTCGGTTCAAATCTCAACTCCACCACTTGTTAGCTGTGTGGCCTTGGGCAAGTGACTGAGTCTCTCTGATTCTCAATTTGCTCACTTGTAAAACAGCACCTGGCATATTAGGCTAGAGGTTAAAGGAGACAATACTCCTGAAGCTCTCAGCACAGTACTTAGCACATAATAGTTGCTCAATAAGTGGTCTCGGGTTTAGTTATACTGGGGTGGAGCCAGGTTTTAGGGGGCCTGAAGATTATGACCTTCGGAGGGGTCTCTTCAAGAGAAGGAAAACAAAACCAGGTCTTACAGTATAGCACAGGGAACTGTATTCAATAGCGTAAGATAAACCGTAATGAAAAAACATATAAAAAGGAATGGATATCAGAGTTCCCTTGTGGTGCAGCAGGTTAAGGACCTGATGTTGTCACTACAGCGGCTTGATCCCTGTCTTGGGAACTTCTCTATGTAGCAGGTGTGGCCAAAAAAAATAAAAAAAGAAAGCTGATTGTGAAACTGATTTCAATGATCAGAACAAGTCCTTTTTTTTTCTTTCTTCTTCAACTTTTTTTTTTCTTTTGAGAAATAGAAAATATTCACCGCTTCATATGCTCATATGTAGTTCGTATGTGTGGTACATATGTTAGATAGGTGTCATATGGGCTTGCGTGTCCTGGAGGATGAGGAACGATGGATTTATTCTTCGGATTATAGTCACAAATGTTCAAGAAACAGTGCTGTGTAGAGTGACACAGTAGCCCTTCCAGGGGGGCATCGGCAACCCTATTTTCTCAAGGGCCACTTTGAGAGTGAGGGCCAAGGAAATGGAGGCTCAGACATGTTTATCAGTTTGCCCAAGACTTTCTCAGGGCTAATGAGGGCCAAGTTGAACAGCCAGCAAAACCAGGCCCTCATCCTCACGCCATCTCCCAGCCCAGGACCTAGCGAGCGTGCTTCTCAGCCCTGCAGCCCCTCAGCCCTTGAGGGAGAGGGGAAGAGTCAGACGCTCTTGCACTGGGCACCCGAGTCCATCAGGGTGTTAGAGTCCAAGTGAGAGACGCCCCCTCTCCCCCAGGCCCCTGCTCCCTGCCATTTTGCTAGGAAGCTTCGTCCTGCCAGGAAAGCTGCTGTGGCACCATCCTTCCCTGGGCCCACGCCTCCTGTGCCACCCTCTGTCCTAGGCCCACACTCCTCATCTCACTGAGTCCTCGGGCGCCAGAGGAGGAGGTGCTACCTTGCCCCATTTTGCAGAAGAAGAACCCTGAGATCCCGAGATAACCGAGCCATGAGACTTTGGCTTCATCCATTCAGCTCCGGAGCCTGGATTCAAGGGTATAGGAACCCACCTCCCTGCAGGCCCCTGTAGAGGCATGGGGCACGCGGGGTGGGGGTGGGGGTCCTCCAAGAAATCCAGGCAACTACTGGTCCCTCCCTCCACGAATATCCCACCTCCCCACCCCACTCCCCTACTCCAGCCCTGGCCGGACAAGCCCACCCTCCTGGCATCCCAGATCTCAGGAGGAAACGTGGGCTGGAGACAATGCTCGGCCCCAGTGGGCTGCGGAGGGAGGGCGGAGCCAGCGGGAGCGGGGGCTGCAGCGGGGCTGGGGGAGGAGCCGGGGTCAGAGCCCGCTCCCCAGGAGGAGGCTCCGGAGGGGCAGAGTTTCCCAAAGAGAATGAGCCCATTCAGAGCCAGGAAGGAAGGGGGGAAAATCCTTGTCTGGTGTTTGACAAGGGGAGAGGAAGGGGGGCAGGGGTGGGCGCTGCTGATTCGCTTCTCCCCTGCACTGCCCCTCCAGCAGGACCTGGCGGGACAGCCAAGGAAAGGGGATGTCTGAGGGACAAGGGAGGTGGGTGGCGTCGGGTGGGGGGGGAGAAGGGAGGGGGCGGTGGGACTGCCTGCCGGGGTTGCTGGAGGAACCTGAGAGTTTGCCAGAAGGGTCCAGTGAGGGGCCTGGGGAGAGAGAGATAACTGCAGAGGAAAGGGGTGACAGCAGGATGGAGGGTTGCTAACTGGGGGCGGGGGTGCGGGGCAGTGGGTGTTGCGTGAGATCTGCCTGCAAAGCCCTTTGGGCAGCAGGTACCTGGTCTGTGGGCCGTGGAGGTGACCGTTGGCACTGAAGAGGCAGGAAAGGGGCTCCAGCTTAGGGAGGTGACCTCTAAGGGTCAACAGGCTGGGGGCTGGAACCAGTGGCCTGTGAAATGCCAGTCAATCATTGACCAGCCCCCGAGACTGGGGGGCACAGGAGGCCGCGGTGTGTGTGTGTGTGTGTGTGTGTGTGTGTGTGTGTGTGTGTGTTGGCATCAGTGTCTCCTCCCCTCTGCCTGCCTCACCAGCCAATCTGGGGTCAGAGGACTGAAAACAAACAGAAAAAGGGAGGAGAGAGTACACAGTCCGAGGTCCAGGCCACAAACTAGGGCCTACCCCGCAGAACCTCTAGTCTGTTTTGCTGGGGCAGTGTCTGTAGGTATTAGTTAATTGCAAGGAGTCCCCTGCAAGTGCGCACAGGGCCTCCCTGGGGCCACAGGAGAGTGATCTGCAAGCTTCTGATAAGAAAATCTGTCCCTCATGGCTGAGCCTACCAGCTTGTATCCCTCACAAGCATCGTATCTTAATAAATCTATTTCTTGCCAGAGAGAAAGAGAACGAGAGAGAGAGAGAGAAGAAAAGAGAGAAGGAAGGAAGGAAGGAAAAAAGAGAGAGAGAGAAAGAAGGGAGGGAGGGAGGGAGGAAAGAAAGGAAGAAAGAAAAGAGAGAGAGAAAGAAAGAAAGAAAGGAAGGAAGGAAGGAAGGAAGGGAAAGAAAGGGAGAAAGAAGGAAAACCAGTCCCTCACAAAGGTGGTCTTTTATTTTTATTTATTTTTTTAGGGCCGCACCCGCGGCATATGGAGGTTCCCAAGCTAGGGGTCTAACAGGAGCTGTAGCCACCGGCCTTCGCCGCAGCCACAGCAACGCGGGATCCGAGCCACGTCTGCAACCTACACCACAGCTCACGGCAACGCCGGATCCTTAACCCACTGAGCGAGGTCAGGGATCGAACCTGCAACCTCATGGTTCCTAGTTGGATTCGTTAACCACTGAGCCACGACGGGAACTCCCCTGTTGTTTTTCTTTTTGGCTGTTCTGCAACATGCAGAAGTTCCCCAAGTCAGGGATCAAACCCAAACCATAACAGTGGCCTGAGCCACTGCAGTGACAACACTGGACCCTTAACCCACTGTGACACAGTGGGAACTCCAAAGTAAATGTCTGAAACATAAATCAGATCATTTCATTTGCTTCAGTGCTAAAACACCTCACGATGGCTTCCCATTGCCTAAACTCTTCACCGTGACCTGAAACCTGCTAGAACCTGGTCTTTACACTCACAGCCTTCCAGCTGCTCAGGCTGCTTTTCTATTTTTCAAAGATGCCAAGCTTGTTAGTGCCTTAGGGCCTTTGCACTGGCTGTTCCCTCAACCTAGAACAATCTGCCCCCAGGTAGTAGCTGGTCATGCGGGTTTCAGCTCAAATGTCACTTTAAAAAATTTTTTTTTCTTTCTTTCTTTCCTTTTTTTTAGGGCCACACCCGAGGCATACGGAGGTTTCCAGGCTAGGGGGTGAATTAGAGCTACAGCTGCTGGCCTACACCACAGCCACAGCAACACCAGATCTGAGCCATGTCTATGACCTACACCACAGCTCACGGCAACGCGTGATCCTTAACCCACTGAGCAAGGCCAGGTATTGAATCTGCAACCTCATTGTTCCTAGTCAGATTCATTTCCGCTGCACCGTGATGGGAACTCCTTTATTTATTTATTTTTAATGGCTATACCCACAGCATATGAAATTTCCCAGGCCAGAGGATGAAGTCCGAGCTGCAGCTGCAAACTATGGCACAACTGTGGCAATGCTAGATCTTTAACCCACTGTGCCAGGCCAGGGATCAAAATTGAGCCGCCACAAAGGCAGCAGAGACAAAACAAGACAGCAGAGACAACACCGGGTCCTTAACTTGCTGTGCCACTGTGGGAACTCCTGCCCCATTCTTATTCATTTCTCTTCAGCATTTTATTGTAATTGTATGGATTTCCCTCAATTCATGTAATTAGTTCCCTACTGCTGGACATTTAGTCTTTCTTTCTTTCTTTCTTCCTTTCCGTGTTGAAAATAATGACCAATGCTTCTATAAATAGCTTACCCATTTTGCACTGTGTAGGTATACCTAGAGGTTGTGCAGGTGTACCTAGGAGAGACATTGTTGGTTAGAGGGTCTATGTAAATTACTGGATTAAAGGGTCTTATTTTGCAGTCTTACACTGCTGTTATCCTACCTAGTGGTCACACAAATGTGCTCTTACATTAGCAATGAAATTGTCCTAGTCTTGTGTTTGATACTCATTAATTGCCTGTCTCCTTTCTCTTATCATGAGAAGGATGGCGCCTTGTTCATCACTGTCCCCAGAGACTCATGCATGGTAAACTGCAACAAGTACTTGATAACCTAGTAATCCTCCTCGTCGACTATCCCCCAATTTTTGTTCTAAGAATATGGTCAGTTTGCCTATGATCCCTCAGCACACATAATGCTTGCTTTGTCTTTCTCCTCCCTGGACTGGGAATGATTTTTGCTTCATCTTTTTTTTCCTTTTTTTCCCCGTTTTTTTTTTCCCTGGTGGAATGACTGACACCTTGAGCTGAAGGAATGAATCAGTGACTTTGCGGGCCATCACTCACATAAGAAACCAAATGCAAGTTAAGAAGCAGATTAAGCTGAAGGGGCTCCAGGGGGAAGGAAGGGGGAGGGTCTCTGGGCCGAAAAGTGGGGAGATGGAGAAGCCTGCTGATTGTGTAGGGTTGTTCTGGCAGGAAAAACTCTCAAGAGATATCCCAGAGAAACAGCACTTCATCTCCCACCACGAGAGCATGACAGATCTCTGTCTCCACTGCCCTCTCCACTTTAACCTAGGATGCTTTTCTACATCAGGTGTGTAGCCATAAGTTTTCAAGGACCTGTGAAATGTTTGAAACCTGAACAACTGTTCAGTGTTGGCTCCAAAATATAAGAAAACTACAAAAATATTTTATTGTGTACAAATGTAACAATGTCAAGTATTTACAGCAACTCAGCTATAGTTATTTATAAATTTTATTTAATGTGGTTGTTGCCACATTTTAGTATGTTTCACATAATGTAGATGAGGCTTCCAAAACTGGAAACTTGAAAGTTTTAAAAGAGCCCTATTTCGGAGTTCTCTCAAAGGGAGAATCCCTGCTTTGTCAGTATTTCTGCTCTCTTGCATTTTAAATTTCCTCATCTTTAAATCGGGATCCTCATAAAAAGATTCATCCAAGAGTTATAGTAAGGACAAAATAAAATAATGTATTATTTTGAAAAATGGCTCTATCATGCAACACTGTAAATCAACTATACAATTTAAAAAAAAATTTAAGAGAAAGAAAAAAAAAAAAGGGACTGCCCTGTCAGATGCAAAGTAGTATTAACACTCAATTTTTTTCTGGTCAGCTCCTGGAGGGAGGGGAGGTTGTTTTGCTCATTTCAGCTTCCCAATCTACAGCAACTGGGTGCTCAACTCCAGGGGACGCTATTCATGTTATATTTAACTGGAAAAGGCACCATTCACAGAAAATGTAATGCGAATGGGGCACCCCTGAGTGCCATTCACAGGAACATACAGTCTGAATGGTGCCTCCTGGAGATGTGCCTTGCCTACCTCGGGCTAGGGCCCAGGGCTCAGGAAGTATTTGCTGAACGGGGTGAATGAATAGAATCCAATTTTACTTTCAGTTCATTCCACTTCCCAAGATAAAAAGAAGTTGGCCAGGGGCGGAGAAGAGTGAAGAGGAGGAAAGGCAGTCATTAATCTACACACACACTAATTATGCATCTAGCTATAGGGCGTCGGTGCTTCAATCAGACGGGTTGTGTGCTTGTGCTGGTGACTGAGTGGGGAGGAGGGATGATACCAAAGCAAACGTCCTCCTATTCCCAAAGATCCTTCTCTTAATATTCCTGGAAACACTGCACCTCTCCTACCTCAGAGTCATCTGAATCACTCTGGTGATTTGACAGCCCTGGTTTGGCACACAAATTCTTACGCTGAATTACGTTATCCATTCACTTAAAAGCAAACAAAAAAACCGCGTTCTTTGCGAGCGCCTACCCCGAGCCAAATTCTCCACTAGTACTGGCAGCAGAGTAGTAAAACAAGACAGCAGAGGTCTCCACTCTGCCGGGGAAAACAGACCACTATATATCACCCTCCAGGTGTTTATCACTCTCAGAAGTAGTTTTTAAGTTGAGACTAGCAAAATCAGCAGGAGTGAGATTAAGAGTGATACAGACGAGGTAAAGCCAGGGAACTTGAGAGACATGGCCCCTTGAAGTGGGTCAAGGACAGAGTAGTGAGGGAGACCAGTAGGCAGGAACCAGATCCTGCAGGGTTTGTGGAGTTACGATTTTATCCTGAGGCCAGTGAGAGCCAGTAAAGAATTTTAAGAAGGAAAAACTGAAATGGTCAAAATTGAATTTTTGGAATTGGAGCATGGGCTGGAGGGGGTTTAAGTAGAGGCAGGGAGATGTGTTAAGAAGTTACTACAGTTGCCTCCGGCGACAGATGCTGATGACTTTAACCAGGGTGGTGGTGACAGTGGAGAAGGAGAGAAGTGGACAGTTCCAGGTACATTAGAAAGTGGAAATCCGACAGGGCTGGCAACAGAAAAACAGCCCCAGTTCAAATAAAGAGACCCCGGAAAAAAAAAGAACACGGACGTTGATAAAATAGCACATTATTTTGCCTCTTAACCCACCTGGCGTCTCCCTTCCCCTAACCCTTTCGCCTGTTTTATGCAGATACTAGTAAGACGAGGGGCGGGGCAGGAGCCCAGAAAAATCCGGGAACTTTTATTTAAACTAGGGTGGACGTCACCGGAGAGTTAGCGAAAGAGCACAACGCACTTCCGGATCGCCCCGGAAGTGAGAGCACCTAAGTTCCTCCGCCGGCGGAGGGCCAGGGTGAAGGAATGGCCTGGCGGGCGGCGCGGCTGATACTGCTAGCCGGGGCAGCCGCGCTAGCAAGCGGTTCGCAGGGCGACCGCGAGCCGGTGTACCGCGACTGCTTGCTCCAGTGCGAGGAGCGGAACTGCTCCGGGGGCGCACTGAAGCACTTCCGCTCCCGCCAGCCAATCTACATGAGTCTAGCAGGTAAGCCCCACCCCGCAGTAGGCCCCGCCCATTGATCTTGGCCCCGCCCCTTCGCCCCCAGTTACTACCCCTGCCATGTGTGTTTTAGTTCCTCCCCAGAGTCCATTATGAATGTAAGCTGAGTGGACGCTGTGGGTGATCCTCATTAGCCAGGAGCTTCACTTTTTCTTATTCAGTCAAATGGGTATTAACCACCTCCTGGGTACAAATCCTGGAATGACACTGAAATCATACCAGGGTCCAGCCCTTAGGGACTTTCAGGCCCCACCAGGGACTTGAGGTTTCTCAAGTACAAGGGAAAGAATAATTTTTTTGGGGGGGGGGAGGTGCGCTTGCAGCATATGGAAATTACCAGGCTAGGATTGAATTGGAGCTGCAGCTGCCAGCCTATACCACAGCCACAGCAGTGCCAGATCTGAGCCGCGTCTGCAGCCTCCATCACAGCTCCCCACAGCAGGATTCTAAACCCACTGAGCGAGGCCAGGATCTACCCTGCATCCTCACGGTTACTAGTCAGAATGTGTAGTGAGCCACGATGGTAATTCCTGAAGAGGACAATTTGAGCCCTAAGCGACTCTTAAATTAGGCAGTAGGAGCCAGTAGGGGAGGAAGGAATCATTTCTGGCTTTGAAAATGTGGGGGCAGTGATTATTTTGGGACATTCTGTAAAGGAAGGGCTTCCGGATAGATACAATAAATTTAGACCTGTGGCCATAGTGGGCACTTTCTCAGTTAATTTTCACAAAAAAACTTTGAGATTGATTCTCTTAACCTGATTTTTATAGATGGGGAGACTCAGAGAGGTTTAGTGCCCTGCCCAAAGTCACACAGCTAATAAGTGGTAAAGCGGAGTTTTCTGTTCTGGTATATTTGATTACAAGTTTGTTCTCTTTACTATCCCTTTGCATACCAGACAGAGGAAACAGAGAGTGGAGGCTCTGGGCAGATTATGGGCACATCCAGCAGTTTGGTTCACTCAGGGAGCAAGATGCATGAAAAGGAGCAGTGGGAAATAAAGTTAGAAAGGCAATATGGGGCTTCAAAAGTCAGACTGAAGAATTTGGGCTTTATTTCATAGGTAGGGCATAAGATGACAAGGCTTCCTCACTGGTGAATGAGAGCAAATCCTGTGTTCAGGAAGGGTAAACATAAACCTAGAGTTCCCACTGTGGCTCAGCGGGTTAAGAATCTAACTAGTATCCATGAGTATGCGGGTTTGATCCCTGGCCCTGCTCAGTGGGTTAAGGGTCTGGCATTTCCATGAGCTGCGGTGTAAGTTGCAGGCTGGGCTCAGATGTGGCATTGCTGTGGCTGTGGTATAGGCTGGCAGCTGCAGCTCAGATTCAACCCCTAGCATGGGAACTTCCACATGCTGCAGGTGCTGCCATAAAAAAGAAAAAGAAAAAAAGGAAGGACAAGAATAAACCTAGGTGTTCACAGATGAGTCCATCCGATGCCAAAATCTCCATCTTGGGTGAAGAAAGGCAAAGAGAAGAAACATCTCTATTTACTCACCGTACACTCCCCCTCCTAAAACACATGCACACACGCAAATCTTTCCTTTATGTGTATGTTACATCATCTCTCATCCATCCAAGCAGGAAGCTAGAACTTTCAGACTTCTCTCCGACCCGCAGAACCTCTTACCTGTGTTTCAGCTCTTTCTGTGTCTTCCCGTGGTGGGGTGGTTCACCAGGCCGTATTTATCTGTTTCAGGCTGGACCTGTCGGGACGACTGTAAGTATGAGTGTATGTGGGTCACCGTTGGCCTCTACCTCCGGGAAGGTCACAAAGTGCCTCAGTTCCATGGCAAGGTGAGTTGGAGGACCACTTGGTATACGGTGGCAGTGTGGTGGGGGTAAGGTGCCTCTGGGTGGACCACACTGTCCAAGAAGGCCGAGGTCAGGGGGTGATGAGTGTGTGTTTGGGGCAATACCTGCTCTCCTCAAAATATGCTGGTTTTCATATCATAAGATGGGACCAAAGTGTCCTGACTCTGGATTTGGGATAACAAGATCTGGGAGGCTTTGGGGTCTCCTCGGTGAGTGGTGCTGGCTTCTCAGGGTTTTGAGATACCCACCTTGCTAAAAGATAAATTCCCTGACACACACAGCTACCTCCTCCCTGGCACACTCTCTGTTGCTTATTCAGTAGGAGACTGGATTAAAATAATAATACCCGGAGTTCCCGTCATGGCTCAGCAGTTAGCAAACCCAACTAGCATCCATGAGGACCCGAGTTGGATCCCTGGCCTCTCTCCATGGGTTAAGGATCAGACATTGCTGTGAGCTGTGGTGTAGGTCACAGACATGGCTCAGATCCTATGTTGCTGAGGCTGTGGTGTAGGCCGGTGGCTACAGCTCCTATTGGACCCCTAGCCTGGGAACCTCCATATGCTGCGGGTGCGGCCCTAAAAAGACGAAAAGAACCCCCCCCTAAAAAATAATAATATCCTTTCAGGGAGTTTCCTGGTGGTTCAGTGGCTTAAGGATCCAGTGTTGTCACTACTGTGGCTTGGGTCGCTGCTGTGGCGTGGGTTCTATCCCTGGCCCAGGCATTTCTGCATGCTGTGGGTATGGCCAAAAAAATAATAATAGTACCCCTTCAGGTTGCCCTGCAAGGCACAGCTTGTTTTTTTGGTTTGTTTGTTTTTGCTTTTTTTTTCAGGCACAACTTGTTGCTTGTTAGTGTCTTTTTTTTTTTCTTTCTGCTTTTCAGGGCCGCACCTACGACATATGGAAATTCCCAGGCTAGGGGTCAAATAAATGACAGCAATGCCAGATCCTAAGCAAGGCCAGGGATTGAACCCATGTCCTCATGGATACTAGTCAGGTTCATTACCTCTGAGCCACAACAGGAACTCTGCTAATGCCTTTTTTTTTTGCCTTTTTGTCATTTTAGGGCCGCACCTGCGGCATGTGGAGGTTCCCAGGCTAGGGGTCTAATCGGAGCTGTAGCCAACGGCCTACGCCGCAGCCACAGCAACGCAGGATCCGAGCCGCGTCTGCGACCTACACCACAGCTCACGGCAACGCCGGATCGTTAACCCACTGAGCAAGGCCAGGGACCGAACCCACAACCTCATGGTTCCTAGTCGGATTCGTTAACCACTGCGCCACGACGGGAACTCCTGCTAATGCCTTTTGATTGTATGATCTTGACCTAGACTGTCGAGACTGGCAAGAATTATTCTCCCCAGTTTGTCACAGAGTAAGCTGAGGCTCAGGGTCTATGGTCAGTAGTAGAGGAGAAATTAGGACTGTGTCTTCTGGATGGCAGGTCTACACTGGCCCACCTGGTCTTCCCAGCACTGTGAATGCTGGTCAGGATAGAGGGATGACCCTTAGCCAGGAACTGGAGGGGAGCTCGTTGACCTGAAGAGGGACTGCACCTGAGGCTTTGGCCGAGGTCCGAGCCGAGGAGTCAGCTGGGGACCCGGTGATGTCGCAGGTCAAGAAGAGGTGGTTGGGGGAGTTCCCGTCGTGGCTCAGTGGTTAACAAATCCGACTAGGAACCGTGAGGTTGCATGTTCAATCCCTGGCTTTGCTCAGTGGGTTAAGGATCCAGCGTTGCTGTGAGCTGTGGTGTAGGTTGCAGATGCAGCTCGGATCCTGCGCTGCTGTGGCTGTGGCGAAGGCCGGCAGCTACAGTTCCTGTTAGACCCCTAGCCTGGGAACCTCCACATGCCGCGGATGGGGCCCTAGATAAGGCAAAAAGACAAACAAAAAATAAACAAAAAAAGAAGAGGTGGTTGGGCCAGCAGGACGTTGCTTGTCCCTCAGGCCCCTTCCGTGTCCTCCTTTTCCAGTGGCCTTTCTCCCGGTTCCTGTGCTTCCAAGAGCCAGCTTCTGCCGTGGCCTCTTTCCTCAATGGTCTGGCCGGCCTGATGATGCTCTGTCGCTACCGCGCCTCCGTGCCAGCCTCCTCCCCCATGTACCCCACCTGCGTGGCCTTCGCTTGGGTAGGTGACCTGGCAGGATTCCTGCTCTGCACCCCTACCTTCTTAGATCCCCCTTCTCACCCACCTGGCTTCCCCTGTATTTTCCAGGACTAAAGTTGTGGCTCTGGGGTGGTCCACCCGGGGCGGGGAACAGGAAAGCTGCTGAGTCCGGCCTTCCCTTTCTAACAAAGTCCTAGGTCAAGCTGTTTGGGAAGGAGGGAGAGAGGAAAGAAACACTGTTCTTGTTGTGAAGCGGGAAGCCACTGAAACCCCCAGTGGGGCAATGTGCAAACACAGGAGGGAGGAGGTTCCCATGTGGCGCAGTGGGTTAGGGACCTGGTGTTAGCACAGCCATGGCGCAGGTCACGCCTGTCGTGCAGGTTCCATCTCTGGCCCTGAACCTCTACATGCTGTGAATGTAGCCAAAAACAAAAACACAAAAGCACAGAAAGGAGATGCAGAAAAAGGAGCATGCTGGGACCACAGGTCCTTTCAAGGGGTCCTCTGGAGGGTTCAGAGCACATCGGCGCTACCACTTAAACCTGAGGGAAACAGTATTGCTCACTCACCTTCCTGCCGTCAAAGTGGCCGTCGTTCCCGTTGTTGGGTGCTGGAGATCCAAAAGTATATAAACATCCACAGGGTCCCTGACCTCTGATACGAATCGCATAGGCACACAATTGAACGTAAAAGTACCGCTATGGGAATTCCCTTCGTGGCTCAGTGGTTAATGAATCCGACAAAGAACCATGAGGTTGCGGGTTCAATCCCTGGCCTTGCTCAGTGGGTTAAGGATCCAGCGTTGCCGTGAGCTGTGGTGAAGGTTGCAGACGTGGCTCGGATCCCACGTTGCTGTGGCTGTGGCGAAGGCCGGCGGCTACAGCTGCTGTTAGACCCCTAGCCTGGGAACCTCCATATGCTGCGGGTGCGGCTCTACATTAAAAAAAAAAAAAGTACTGCTATGAACAGGTGCAGTAGAGGCCTTTGGGAGGACCTTGGGAAACTTAGTGTCAAGGTGCCGGAAGTCTAGGCTGAACCTCAGACGTGAGGGATGGGGATCGGAAGGAGGGCAGCAAGGAAGCTGCTAAGCCTGTGGGAAATGTTGACCTTCCCTAGTACTTTCCATTCAACAAATATTAATAATAACTTTTATCAGAGTTCCCGGTGTGGCTCAGCAGGTTAAGAACCTGACTAGTATCCATGAGGATGCAGGTTTGAGATCCCTGGCCTCACTCAGTGAGTTAAGGAGCCTGCATTGCTGTGGCTGTGGTGTAGGCCGGCAGCTGTAACTCCGATTCGGCCCCTAATCTGGGAACTTTGGGATGCTGCAAGGTGCAGCCCTGAAAAGAAAAAAGAATTGATCAGTTATGGAACACAGATCACGGGACAGGCGTTGTCCTAAGTTCTGTACATAGGTTTTCTCATTTGCCCTTCATAATGCCACCGTGAGCTCTGTGAGAGGCTCAGAGGGCCACAAGCTTACCCAAAGGCACTGCTAACAAGGCAGTGAATAGCGGAGACAGGTTGGCGTCCAGGGCTGTCTGGGTCTGGGGCCTGAGCGCCGGCCCCCCTCTGGGCTGTCGATGTGCCCCGCTGAATGTTTACTGAGCACTTGCCCTGGGTGGAGACGGGGGTCAGCACTGGTGGGAGCCGAAGCCCCTGCCCGGGGAGCTAAGCCCAGTGGGAGGTACGGGTCTAGCCAGTCTGGGAGGCAGAACGGAGGCCGAGGCAAGGAGGGCTCAGCGAGGAAGCCGTGAGGCGTGAGGCGGGGAGACCACATCACAGGGCGGAGAAGACTTTTGGGGGAGCCCAGGGACGAGGAGAGGCTTCAGCTGGGATTGGCCAGGCCCCGCGAGGCTTAGACCCATGGCAGGAAAGGAGGGTGGATTCCGCCCTCCAGGCTGGGGCCACAGCAGGAGCGAAGGTGCAGGAGCCAGACAGTGTGGGGCCCAGACAGACGGCCTTGGGAAGGTCAGCCTGACCACAGTGTGTGTGCGTGTGGCGGGGGAGGACCCTGAGTGCCGGGCGGAGGGGCAAGGACCCCTGTGTAGGCGAGGGCCTGGAGTCAGCCTCCTGTGTCCCGGGCCTGGGTTCAGTAGAGCCACTGGGTCCTGTTTCAGGATTCATGCAGAGAAGGGCATTTGGTCCTGGTCAAGAAAGCAGGAAGGGCGGGGAAACCCGGAGAACCCCTCTTCCCTCTCTGTTGGGGTTCTTCCAGGGACATCGCTTGTCTGGCCCTCCCCCACCGCCTCTGTAGCGCCCCCTGGTGGTACCTGCCCCTGTTAGCACGGGCCAGCCCTGCCTGAGCTCTCTGAACAAAACTGAGCCTCCCTGGGTCGACGCGCTGGTCTGAGGGGACCTCAGAGCGTCCCGGCTGTTGTCTTCATGACGTGTGCCAGAGGCCAGTGGTCACTTCACAACTCTCGGCTTGATCTGCCTGATTCGTGGGCCTTTCATACCACTGGCGTCTGCCACTCAGTTTCCTTCTTGGTGAGGGTCACACCTCCCAGGTGTACCCCGCGGTCTGGCATGGCCTGGGGCCCTTGGGGACAGAGCAGGAGGTGATGTTAGGTTGGGAGAGGATAGGTGCCTGGGGCTGTGTCTTAGGGCACCCTACACGATGTGGTGTCCCGGGACGTGGGGCCCCTTCATGCCGCCAGTAGGGCCCTTGGGGGATGGAGTCCCAGCGCCCACACTCCCTTTGAGGTTATGGTTTGAATTTTACACTTGCGTTTTCCTCCTGCATGTGTTTACAAGAGGGAAAGATCCTGGGTGCATGGAGGGTGTGGCAGTGGACTTTGTCCGGGGCTGGGATTCCTGTTGAGGTAGTGTGGGAAGGCCCCCTCCACCTGCTGCAGGTGAGGTCTTGGAGAGGGTGGCGAGGGGACGGTCTCAGTCTTTTTCTCCGGGAATTAGCAGAGCTAATGAAGCTTTGGCACAAGAAGCCTTGACGTTTAGACATGCACTTGGGCTGGACAGCAGGCAGGCTTTGAAGGAGCCCACCAAACTTCTGCCCACCACAGACCTTTGACTTCATGAACCGGGGTCTCTGGTCTTGGCCAAAGCTTCAAGGCCAAGGCCAAGGCCAAACCAGTTCTCCGTCCCTTAATCCAACGAGCAAAAGTCCTCAGGGGTAGAAGGGAGGGCGAGGGTGCCAGGAAAGCCCAAACCGTCTCTGCAGGATGACTTATGGAGCTGGGGCGCCTGACAGATCTGGACTCCCTCCCAACCAGTTTCACGGCGGTGATATTTTTGTCCCAATTTTCTCTTTTTCCAGCAGATGGTACCGTGCCTCTGCTGGGGAAACGATGAGAGGAGATAGGTTAGGGCTACAGCAAAATGATGGCTAGACTTCAGGAAGGACTTCCCAACAGTCAGACAAGAGCCGTGGAACAGGCGATGAATGGCAAGAAATCAGGGAATCCTTTTCAATGGTGGAAAAAGCCCCCCCTCTCCCACCTCCCTCGGCTTCTTCCCCACTTCTGTCTCGGGAGTGAACTGGGGTGGGCTGGCCCTGCTGGAGGCGGGGGTGGGACGCTGTGGCCTCTGGGGTGGGGGGCGCCCAGGACGGCAGCAGGCGTCATATTTAACATTCTGCCTCCCCCACTTCTGAGACACCGAGCTATTTAAAGACCCACTTGTCCCCAGCACGGTGGTGTCAATGACAGCCCGGAGCACTGGGGCTTAGCTCTGGGGTCGAATTCCTGACAGATCTGGCTCCCTTGGCATCCAACCAGTTTCACGGCGGTGATATTTTTGTCTCAATTTTCTTATTTTCCAACAGACTGAAACAGCCTCCTGCTCCCCCCGCTCCCCGTTCCTTGGCACCCTGTCCCCGGCCTCCCCCTTTCCTCAGTGTTTACGCGGAGCTCTTGGCGCCCATTGCCCCGCGGGCCTGTCTGATTGGCAGTCACCCCCTCGGGCCCCCCCATCCTGCTCAGGCTTGGCCGAGGAGCTGGGAGCAGCCGTGCACTTGGACTTGCCTTCCTTCCTTCCACATCCCTCTGTGCCTTCGCTTGAGTCTTGAGCACGGGCTCTGAGTGAAGAAAAGCAGGGTCTCTTCAGTGCGTCCTGGCGGGCCAGTGGCTCAGGACCAGGCAGGAGGGGGCTCTTCCTATAGCCGAGGTGACTCTATTCTGGGATCAGGAGCCCCCTGGGCCTCATGGTTTGTCCTGGGACATTGCAGCCTTTGAGGAAGAAGAAGGGGGAGGGGTCAGGTGAAGGGAAGTGGTAAGGTCAGTCCCTGGACCTTTTGAAGGAAACTGACATTCCTGGGCCACCTACTGTGTGCCAGGCTGCAGTAACAGCCGCCACTTACTGAGTGGTTTCTTTGTGCCCAGCGTTTTGCAGGCATCATCCTCAAGACCCTCTGATGCAGTGGCTGCTGTCATTAGCCCTGTTTTGTAGGTGAGGCAACCGAGGCTCAGAGAAGCTGTTATTTGCTCAAGATCACACAGCGATTTGGGGGCCGAGACAGAACTTGAACTCAGAGGCCATCTTGTTATGGAGGCGCTGGGCATCCTGCCCCCAGCGGGAACTGTGGGATGGGCCTAGGCAGCCGTGGGGAGCCCACCGCTTCTCCGCCTAGCCTTCCCTGACTGGCAGGGAGCATGGGAGGCCCACGTGGCCTCTTTGGCCTCAGGTCTGTGAGGATCCTGGTGTGGTCAGCAACTGGGGGAGAGGTAACATCTGATGCTTAACCTGTCCCGGGCACTGCGTGTGCACTGTGCCTATATTACTCGTTCAGTCCTTATCAATACGATGATTATTCTCCTTTTACAGGTGAGAAAACTGAGGCACAGCAAGGCTAAATAACTTGCCCAAGGACGTGCAGGAAATGCAGAGCCAGGATTTGAACCCTGGCAGTCTGGCCCTAGCTCCTGCATTCTTTTTTTTTTTTTTTTCAGTCTTTTTAGGGCTGCACCTCCAGCATATGGAAGTTCCTAGGCTAGGAGTCAAATCAGAGTTATAGTTGCCAGACTACACCACAGCCACTGCAGTGTAGGATCTGAGCCATGTCTGTGGCCTACACCACAGCTCACGGCAACAACAGATCCTTAACCCACTGAGTGAGGCCAGGGATCGAACCTGCATCCTCATGGATATTAGTCTGGTTCATTACCGCTGCGCCACAACGGGAACTCCAGGTCCCATATTCCTTTTTTTTTTGTCTTTTTGCCTTATCTAGGGCCGCACCTGTGGCATATGGAGGTTCCCAGGCTAGGGGTCTAACAGGAGCTGTAGCTGCCGGCCTTCGCCACAGCCACAGCAACGCGGGATCCGAACCACCTCTGCAACCTACACCACAGCTCACAGCAACGCCAGATCCTTAACCCACTGAGCAAGGCCAGGGATCGAACCCGCAACCTCATGGTTCCTAGTCGGATTCGTTAACCACTGAGCCACGACGGGAACTCCCAGGGACCTGCATTCTGAATGACACCATCTCCCAAGTCTGAGGAGAGGGTCAGAAAAGGAACACCCCCCACACCGGGAATGGGACACTCCCCAGGGCAGAGGGGACTTTTCAGGGGTGCAGAGTCTAGACTGCAGGTGGGTCTCTGTAAATGGAAGGCAGTCAGATGGGGAACCAGGCAGCCCCACGCCCCCTGTCCCGTAGAGCTCAGGCCTAGCACTGTGCATCCTCCTACCCCCATCCGCCACTTAGCTCAGTCCTCTTGTCACCTCCCCCTTCCTGCTGTGGGTGACAAGGAGGCCTGGCTGGCTGCCATTCCCTGCTACCTTCCCTTCCATGTCCCTCTCCCACTGGCTCCAGGGCCACTCTGCTCGCCAAGGGTAACCACTGCTCCTGGCCTGCCCAGGAGATCTGGCCCACACGGGGACCTGGGCCCTGTCTCCAGCCCTGCCTGCCTTGCGCCCCACACTGACCCTCAGCACTGCAGACTTTGCGGGAGCGGAGTCCAAGAAACTACCCCGGCCTGTCCCGTTTTCCAGCCCCCAGACCGTGCCTCCGTTACCGTCTCTGGGGAAAGGGTGGCACCGGGTTGGGACCGGGTGGCAGGGTTCAAGGAGCAATCAGCCTGACCTAGATTAATCATCTGACATCAAGACTGGAAATGGGACAGAGGATCCCCTTGGCCAGCCCCTGATTGTCCCCGGGGAAGCTCGGGCCCAGGAGGGCAGCTCGGAACCAGAAGCTCGGGCCCAGGTCATGAGGAGCATAAGCAGCAAGAGTCTCCCGGGACCCCGGCCAGGCAGACTTACACCAGGCTGCCTTAGCTTCCAGACACTTTCAGGGCTGACAGGCTTTGCAAAAGAGCCCCGGCCTCCACCTCACTGCCCTTCCCATTTCCTCATAAGGCCCGAGCCTGCACGGGGAACCCATCCCGCTGTCTGACCTTCCTGCTGCAAACCAGATGGAGAGTGGCTTTTACTCTGCTCCCTCTGTCCCCTGCCTGCCCAGTTTTCCTGGTGTCCCCCAGTGAGCAGCTCCTGGTCTTTGCCTGTCTCTGGCAAGCCTGTAGCACCCTAGCGCCTCCCTCCCTACCTCCAGGGCACTCCGGGCCAGACCTTAGCTGTTTCTTTCTTCGACCCATTGTCTCTGGTTTCCCAGCCCACCCTTCTTTCAGTATCTTGGGCCACTTGCCGTGGAGGCAACCATCCCTGAATAAAGCACCAGCACCAACTCTCACGAGAGCCAGGGCTCCTTTGCAAGATGGTTTGCACCCTCTCCTGGCACTTAATTTCCAGGAAGGAGGCCTCAGACGTTCCCTTGGGCCCTGGCCCACTACAGCCCCTCCAGCCCTGCTTCTCTGCTCCTCCCAGAGCTCTGGGCAGCAGCCACTGGCCTGGCAGGTTGGGCCGGCCCAGCCGGGAGGAAGCTGGGCTCATTGGCCGGGCTCCTCCTCGGAGACTCGGAGACTCGGAGACTCGGCCCCAGTGGGATCTGCCTCATCTCCCTCCTTCCCTTGCTCGCTTGCTCCAGACACACCCCACGCTGGCCCCTCCACCCCACCCACTTCATTCCCCGCTCCCAGAGTCTGAGGTCACCCGCTCCCCTGGCTCCCCCTGGCCCCGGGGGAGGCCGTCATCACCTGCCAGTTGGGGGAGGAGGTGAGGTTCCCCGGGGGCTGTTGTCTTAGACATTGAGTAACCTGGGAGCTTGACTCTGCCGGAACTGGTTCCCAGGCCAGGCCGGAACCTGTGGAGGCTGCAGCCCCCCCACGGCCTTGGGAGTTTGGGCAGAAGCTGAGCCTGAGGGAACCGGGCTGGGAGGGAGTGGCGGGGCTTGGGTTTGTTCAATCAGTGGGGCTCCGGGGCGCGGGGGCCTCTGGTTTCTCAGCTCTGTAGCTCCCCTTCCCCACAGTGAAATGGACGGGAGCCCTCTGGGGGGGTCTTCCCACCGTGGGGCGCCATGCTCACCAGCCGCCTGCCTCCTCAGGTCTCCCTCAATGCTTGGTTCTGGTCCACGGTCTTCCACACCAGGGACACCGACCTCACAGAGGTGAGCGCCTCCCTCTCCCTCTCCTGCCCGGGACAGCCCCAGAGGAGCCCGGGCGAGGCGGACTCGGTCTCCGCAGCGCTTGCCCTGTGCCGGGCTTTTCGGACCCATGATGCACTCGAGCCTCACTTGACCCTTGTGAGGCAGGTGTGATTATTGGCTCTTTGGACTCTATGCGGCCGTTGAGACTTGGATGGGTGAAAGCACCTGCCCAGGATCAGGCAGCCAGTGAAGGGGTGCAGTTGAACTCCAGACGGCACTCTGAGTTCTGCGGCCTGCTCTGCCGTCCTGCAGTCTTGGCAGGCACCCTCTACCGACACCTCTAAAGGTTTGCTGCTGAGCACACTTTTTTTTTAAATTGTATGATATGGGGAGTTTCCGTCGTGGCTCAGCAGATTAAGAACCCGACTAGTCTCCCTGAGGACAAGGATTCGATCTCTGTCCTCGCTCAGTGGGTTAAGAATCCGGTGTTGCCGTGAGCTGTGGTGTAGGCTGCAGACGCGGCTCGGATCCCACGTTGCTGTGGCTGTGGCGTAGGCCGGTGGCTGCAGCTCCCATTCCACCCCTAGCCTGGGAACTTCCATGTGCCGCATTTGCGACCCTAAAAAGAAAAAAGAAAAAATTGTGTCATGTGAATACAGGGTCAGCGTGTTAAACTCAGGTGTGAAACAGCCATAGAGAGAAAGAGCACCAAGAGGAGTTCTCTTGTGGCGCAGCGGGTTAAGGACGTGGTATTGTCACTGCAGTGGCCCAGGTCACTGCTATGGCTCAGGTTCTATCCCCAACCCAAGGACTTATACATGCCTCGGGCGGAGCTTAAAAAAAAAAAAGCATTAAGACATGTCCCCACTAGGAGTCCCATGTTAGATTACGGATGTGCCTTGGCCGCCCCTCCCCGCCATCTCTGGTGGGTCCTCTGTGGGCCCTGCCCTGCAGGAAGCCTCGTCCATCACCTACTCCCCTCACACCAGCCCTCACAGCTCTCCTTGTCCTCAGAAACTGGACTACTTCTGTGCCTCCACTGTCATCCTCCACTCAATCTATCTGTGCTGTGTCAGGTGAGCTTGCCTTGACCGCTACAGGGGTGAAATCGGGCTGAGAGGGGTCACCCAGCTCTCCCTTGGGGGTGTCCTCCCATGGCTTTCTTCGGTGTCCCCCAGCACACACACACACACACAAAACCCTCCAGCAGGTTCCGGATGGGGACCGGTTCTGCAGTGGGGCTGAGGGCCCTGGCTCTTTCCAAGGAGCTGTAGCACTTGGCCACGGCCCCCGTCCCCGAGATTGCGGGCCTCCCCAAGCTGGCCTGTCGTGATGGGGGAGAGGGGCCGTGGCTCCCCCTTGCTGCTGTTGCGGGGAGGGGGGCTTCAGGGAAGGCTGCCGTGGGCACGGGCCGCCCTGTGTCTGGTCTGAGGTGCTCTGGGTGGGGGGCAGGACCGTGGGGCTGCAGCGCCCAGCCGTGGCCGGTGCCTTCCGAGCCCTCCTGCTGCTACTGCTGACCGCGCACGTCTCCTACCTGAGCCTCGTACACT
This sequence comes from Catagonus wagneri, assembly GCA_004024745.2. Taxonomy (NCBI): domain Eukaryota; kingdom Metazoa; phylum Chordata; class Mammalia; order Artiodactyla; family Tayassuidae; genus Catagonus; species Catagonus wagneri. Next base: position 11,897,847 of record PVHT020001179.1, on the reverse strand, counting down.
TCGACTATGGCTACAACCTGGCGGCCAACGTGGCTATTGGTGAGGGTCGCGTACCATCTGCAGAACTGCCGGTTTGGGCTAGAGGTGGGGGCTGGTGCTGTTCCCAGAGAAGGAGGTTCTAGGGAGACCCTCGGGGTGAGGGAAGGGGAGAGAACTTGGGGTGGGAGAGAGGGGAGGTCGGGAGGAGAGACTGAGGACGGTCCGTGGGGCTAGAGGGGAACTTCCGGGGCGGGGGGAGAAGGAGGCCCAGGGAGTGAGCGTCTCCCTGCTCCCACCTGCACCCAGGCCTGGTGAACGCGGCCTGGTGGCTGGCCTGGTGCCTGCGGAACCGGCGGCGGCTGCCTCACGTGCGCAAGTGCATGGTCGTGGTCCTGCTGCTGCAGGCGCTGTCCCTGCTCGAGCTGCTAGACTTCCCGCCTCTCTTCTGGGTCCTGGATGCCCACGCCATCTGGCACATCAGCACCATCCCGGTTCACGTGCTCTTCTTCAGGTGGGTGCTGCTCCCTGCCCAGCGCTCACCTCCCCTGTGCTCTCCTTGCCTGCTTCTTAGAGGCCTCTGTGCACGGGTCACCCAGGGCCAGCTTGCCTGCACTGCCCCGCCCCGCCCCCAGGGGGCGCTCTCAGTGCTGTACCTCAGTGGGCTCCTCCCTTGGCCCACAGCTTTCTGGAAGATGACAGCCTCTACCTGCTGAAGGAATCAGAGGCCAAGTTCAAGCTGCACTGAAGGTCCTGGATGCAAGTCTGCCCCCTTGGGGGTCCGGTTCCTCCATGCCGACTCCTCTTCTCCCCACCAGTCCTTGAGATGATTTTTATTTTCCTTTTAGCATCTTGAACTTGGACATGAACGGTGTGGGCCCAGAATCATGTAACATGCCCACCCCCTTACTTGCCCCCACATGGCCCTCGTAGGTCTTGGCGTCTGTTCAGACCTGGCCTCAGTGTATCTGAGGCTAGAAAATGGACAGTCCCTCTGTCTTCAGTCCCGGGAGCTGAACAGGGGTGGGACTGTGTTCTTTGCTCCGCTGAGAGGAGAGCCGCTTCTCCCTCCCTGTCAGGCTCCTCCTCACATTCCTTCACTGCCTGGGTGGTTTTCAGAACCCTCTGTCTTACCGCAGGCCTTTGGGGATACAGTGGGGTGCCCTTCTGTTACCCCGTGCTCTCCTCCAGGGCACCACTAGGTGGCACTAGATGCTTGCTCTTTGCCCAAGTTTCCAGGCAGGTCTCATTCTCTGCGTGGGATCTAGAGGGACCACGCTATTGGGATTGGGGAGCAGTCTCACCCAGACACCCAGGTGGCCCCAACACACTCCCCTTTTGGGGCCAGGACCCCAGAGAGCCCAGGACAGGAGCCCCTCTGGCCCCTGCGCTTCTTGTTCTGGTTGGGAGCCTACACGTGCGCGTGTAAGGGAGACCAAGTGGGTAGGTGACGGGATAGTGGGTGTGGGTCTGGGGTGTGTGAGCACTCGCCTTGTGCGATGTGGAGAGTGGGAGGGCGGAGTTGTTTTAAAGTGTGTGTTGGAGTTCCCCTTGTGGCTCAGCAGAAACGAACCCGACTAGTATCCATGAGGATGTGGGTTTGATCCCTGGCCCTGCTCAGAGTGTTAAGGATCTGGCGTTGCCGTTGCTGTGGCGTAGGCCGGCAGCCATAGCTCTGGTTTGGCTCCTAGCCTGGGATTTTACATAAGCTGCAGGTGTTGCCCTAAAAAGAAAAAAAAAAAAAAAAAAAATGTGTGTGGTGGGGGACGTGTGGGTTAGGGGAACATGCATAAACCGAGTGTGAGTGCAGGTAAGCATGAGTGTCACACAGTTAGGGGAGGCTGGGGGGAGTCAAAGCACCTCAATGACCATTTACTGAGCACCAGCTCTGCACAAAGCCCCAGGCCAAGCAGAGAGCCAGGTTGTCCCCAGGATCTGGCTGAGGGTAACGGTGTCCAGGCTGCATGTGTGTGTACGTGTTCCTTTCTTTTGCCTCCTCTTTATGAACGTCATAGGGCTCCCTCACAACCCAAGATCACCCTCTAGAATCAGCCCCCTGGGAGGCCGGGGGAGGAAGGAAAACGGGGCTCCTCCTTGCCTAGACATGGTTGGCCACCCCCATCCCAGTGCTCCGCCTGCTGAGCCCCTTTGCCACTGCCTGACCCTGGGGAGGGCGGAGGCAATCTGAGGGAAGAGGGAAGAAGGCTTGCAGCTGGGTCTGGTTTCTGGTCTTCCCAGAGGCAGGTAGGGGCCATCCTGTGCCTGCACCCTGGTAAAGGTGACCCCTGCCAGTTGTCAGCAGCCATAGCACATTCCTGCTCCACGAGGACAGAACGTGGAGCTCCAGAAACTTTCCATCCAAAGGCCGTCTCTGGGATCAGACAGGGAGTCTGGATTCTTGTTCTTTCCCTACCCTCTTGCCCCTCCCTGGGGACTGGGGCACTGTGCTAGGACTCCCACCTCGGGGACTTGGGTGGCCAGTGTTAACTTCTTTTGATACTAAGAACTATTTTAAGGTAGGAGGGAGGGCAGCAAGAGGCATTCTTAATAAACCAGTTCTCAGCCTCACCTACCCTCGTCTGGCTCATTCGTGTCAGTAGGGCTGGAGGGAAGGAGATGGAGCCGGCCGGCTGGAGGCAGCAGGCCCGTGGGGATAGCAGCGACCAGATTCATGGCCACAGCAGAGCTGTGCAGCTCGTGGGGGTTGGGGGAGGGAGCTAGTGCGTTTCCTTCCCAGCTCACTTCCCAGCCTTTGTGCCTGGATTATACCACCTCACACACATGTTCCTCTTGCATCTCTCATTATCCTCCCTCTCCCTTCCTTCTGGCTCCACTAGTCTCCACTACTATTTTTTTTCTTTCTTTTTAGGGCCGCACACGAGGCACATGGAGGTTCCCAGCCTAGGGGTCAAATCGGAGCTGTAGCCGCTGGCCTACACCACAGCCAAAGCAATGTGGGATCTGAGCCGCATCTGTGACCTACAGCACAGTTCACGGCAACTCTGGATCTTTAACCTACTGAGTGAGGCCAGGGATCGAACCCGCAACCTCATGGTTCCTAGTCAGATTCGTTTCCGCTGCACCACAACCAGAACTACCACCACTGCTGTTTTACTAGTTCTTAATCTCTCTGAGCTTCATCTGCAAACAGCGTGCTGTTGCTGAGCGAGGACTGAATGGACTGAGCAGGCCCCTGGCATGGAAAACCTCTGGGGAAGAAAAGGCCAGAGCGAGAGACATTCTTAATAAACCAGTTCTCGGCCTCACCTACCCTCGTCTGGCTCATTCAGAGGTTTACCTTCATGGAAACCTCTGGGGAAGAAAAGGCCAGGGTGGATGCCCCCCAGACCCCCACAACACAAGGGAGAAGTCTGGGCCCTGTAGCTTCCCAGGAGAGCCACGGGGTACACTTACACCAGCTGGCAGGGACTTAGTTCTTTATTAGATGTTACCTCAGGTAACAGGGAATCGGCATGGGTGAGAAATGCTGGGTGCGCTGGGGCCTCACACCCCCACCTTCTTCTGGGCCCAGGCAAAGAAGATGCCCTTGACATCGTCTACGCCTGTCTGCAGGTGGGCCGGCATGACGTAGGTGCGCAGATCCCGCACCTCGTAGCCGCTACGCCCCAGAGCCTCCCTCACCTCCTCCTCACCCACCGGCACCACTGTCAGCCTGGCCTCCCCAGCCAGGTACCACGACTCCTCCAAGGCCCCGATGAGGAGGAGGTGCCCTCCAGGCCTCAGCAGTGTGGTGATGTGGTCCAGGGCCCGCTGGAAGCTGGCAAGGTCTGGACTCACAGCCTCCAGGCAGAAGGCAGAGACCAGGGCATCTGCAGGCAGGGGTGCCGGGCTCCTGATGCCCAGAGGCTGGGGCTGGTGCACGTCGATGGGCAAGATCCGCTTCACCCTGGCTCGCAGCTGGCGCTCCTTCTCCTGGCAGGATTCACTGGGGGCAGAAGGCAGGGTTAGGACCAGGGCTCTGGCCTGCCCTCGCTCTGCTGCCTCCCTCCATCCCGCCCCCGGCCCTTACCCCTTGCCCTCGATGAGGCAGACGTGCTGGCTGTACACACTCCAATCGAAGGCCCCGGGCTCTTCTCGCAGCCAGAGTCCCAGCTCCTGGCGGTTCACCTCCAAGAAATCTGTCATGGTGATGTCTTCAAAGTGGGCGCAGGCGCTGAGCAGCTGGTATACGGTGGGGCCTGAACCAATGTCAATGAGGGTGCGTCCAGACACCTCACCTGGGTGGGGCAGAGGAAGAGGGTCCTGGTGCTAGGCCTGTGCCCCAGCGGCCCCCTGCCTCAGTCACGGCCTCCCTCACCTGCTGCTCCTTCCCCGCTCTGTTCCGTCTCCCACTCTAAGTGTCTCTGGGAAAGGCATTAGCTCTAGAATTAGCCTAACCAGGGTCTGAGTCCTGGCTCCAACATCAACAGACTTACCCTGGAAAGGGAAGTGTCTCTGGGAAAGGCATTAGCTCTAGAATTAGCCTAACCAGGGTCTGAGTCCTGGCTCCAACATCGACAGACTTACCCTGGAAAGGGAAATTAACCTGAGACTCAGATTCCAAATTCCGCCACACCACGCTTAACTGTAGCTGCTGGAGGGGACTGGGGTTGGGCAGTGGGGCTCTCAGGTGCCCTTTCTCCCTCCCGCTTTCCTTTTTTCTTTTTCTTTTTTTTTTTTTTTTTTGGTCTTTTTGCCTTATCTAGGGCCACACCTGCGGCATATGGAAGTTCCCAGGCTAGGGGTCACAGTCACAGCACCGCGGGGTCTGAGCCGCGTTCCTTAACCCACTGAGCAAGGCCAGGGATCGAACCCACAACCTCATGGTTCACTAGTCGGATTCGTTAACCACTGAGCCACGACGGGAACTCCCCCTCGCGCTTTTCTTTCTCCCTGGCCTTGTGCATTCATTCACCACCTCACCTCTCAATTCTGAACATCTTACCACCCTCTCTCCCCAGCCTCCCTCCTCTGCCTCTCCTGTGTTACTGCTCCTCTTCCTCTTCTGTTTTCACCTCCTTACCAGCTACCCCCATCTGGCTCTCGCCTACAGGCCCCTTTAGCTCCCTGATGACTTCTCCTCAGTTTCCCCGGCACTCACCGGTGGCGAAGGTCTGGGCCAAGCAGCACAGCTTCCAAGGCCCCACGCCATCCGGGCTGCTCAGGTCCCCCCGAGGGGGCGCGTAGTTGTTGCGGAGGTAGGCGCGGGGCTCGAAGCGCTGGTAGGCCAAGGCGACCGCCGCCCGGCCCGGGTCCGAGTCGGGGGCCGCGTCCGCAGCGTGACTCTGGCCTGTCCCGCTCATGCTGCCGCCGCGGCCGCCCAGTCCCCCGCTCGCCTTTATGTGCAGTCGGACCCCCGCCCGACCCCTCCGCTGCGGGGGCAGCGGCTGAGCGATGAGCCGCCCGGGGCCACGCGGGCTGCGCCTCCCCTACCCATCCATCTCCTTTAGTGTCCGAAGAGCAGACGCGGGAGGAGGGGGGAACATCCGTCCCCGCCCCTGCTTCGCAGTCGCTCCGGCTGCCCTCCACCCTTTAAGCCTCACCTGCCCTGGTGTAAGGCCAGGTTCCGCACCTGCCCCTCGGCTTCCCACCCCCAGACCTCCTTAGACCCCTTGCACCCGCAAGTCCCAGCTCCACAATCCTCTTCTCCAGCCCCCCCGCAGCCATTCACCCCCTTTGCCTGACATCGCATCCTTTCTCTTTTGCCAGGGCGGGAGTTAATCCTTTCTTACCGCAGCTGCCAGCGCGCCCCACCCAGGACCCAGCGCCCCCGCCAGTCTCCTCATCTCTGGGACACCCTGTCCTGTATCCACTCCCCTTCCTCAGTAAAGTCACCTCAATCCCCCTCCTCCGCCCCTCCTCTAGGCCTCTCGTTCCTATCCTCCAGCGTTCCCCCGCCCCTCAGCCCGACTCCAGAAAGGACAGTCCGTTCCAGCCTCCGCCACGGTCGCCCCGGGGCCCCAGAGCGGAGCTCGGGCCCCGCCCGTCAGATGGCAGCGACGATAGGGGAGGCGAGCGAGGCTAATGCACTTAGCGGGCGGAACAGCCGGGCCTCCCCCGCGGGCCCTGCGGGCTCTGAGCCGCGAATCTGGGGGCCACCCGAGGGCGTAAGGCTCGGGACATTCCGCCAAGGACTCCGCTGCGCTCAGAAGGGCGCGGGGCGCAGTCTCCAAGCTGCCAGGGCCACCAGGGGGCGCGGTCCGAGCCTTCGGGTTCCAAGGGATTAGGTGTGTCGCCGGCCTGGAGTCTGACCCCTCTCGTCTCCCAGCTCACACTCCAGCACCCCCTGGGCCAGGCCTGCAGACAGCCCGCTTGGCGCTCCAGGTACCAGGCCGTCAAGATGCCAAGTCTCCGAATCCCCCAAATGGGAAGTTGATTCTGCGCCGTCAACTCCACGGTTGGAGTTGGGACCCTTCTGGTGACCCCTGGGTAGGTCACCAACCCCCGTCAAGATGCGCCCCTGGCCTCCTCCGTGCCACCTGCCCCCCCCTTGTCCCCAGGGAAATGTGTCTTCTAATTGGGCCAGGCAGCCAGGTTGGGACATGAGTCACGGCAACAGCTGCAGGGGTCACAGACAGGAACCTGACCCCCCCCAACCCACCTTGGGCTCTCAGGACAGGGACGGCGGAACACCTGATCCCAGCTGAGGATTGATTCTGTCGGGATTCAGAACCGAGATAGGTCAGTCTTGGGGTCACTGACCCCACCCACACCCCGAGGCACAGCTAAGGACAGTCCCCGTGCCAGCCCCCTCCATATAATCCATGAGATCATTTAAGCAAACCCTGGATGCCAGCTGGCCTCCCGGGCACTGCCCAGTGCCAGAGGATTGGACACGGAGGCCAGGACCGCACAGCAGAGTCACGGTAAGGAAGGGGGGTTGACCGGCCACCGTTTACAGCTCTGTCCCTGCCACATTCCCCCACACAAGCGTGGGTGACCCGCTAGCTCTGCCACATTTTAGCTGAGATGCAGAGTCTGTTCCCAGAAGGGAGCAGGGGGACATCAGTGGGTAGGTCCTGCAACCACAAGGAAAGAGACAGAGCCTGGCGGGTGATTGAGCGTTTATTGCAGCGCTAACAGAGGGTGCTGGGGGCTCTACTCTGCCTCTGCCCTCCTCACGTCCCCCTCCCTCGGGTCTTCTCCAAGCCTCCTTCCTGGAGCATTCCAGATCCTCTTACACCTTTTTCTCATCGTTCTCCGAAGCTGAAATCTGTTCCGGGCTCACCCCTCTCAGGGACCTCTTGCCCCCACCCGCACCTTTTGTCCTCCCTCCTAGGGCTGGGGGTGCTTGGCGGTGCTGGCCCCCAGCTCTCCACCCTGAGCGCCCGCTGTCTTTGCTCCCTTCCCCTTGGGAACTCAGGAGACCCAGGCGTCCCGGCCTCTGGCTCCCTCCTCCCCTAGCCCCCAACTCTGGGCAAACTACAAAGCATCCGTGGCCAGCAGCTCCCCTCCATGGTCCTAGCCAGGAAGGGCCCAGTCCAGGGCAGGCACAGTGGAGCCCGAGTCACCGTCCCTCTCAGCCTCTCTGTGCTTCCTGGGACATGGAGCGAGACAGGGAGCGACGAAGAGCGCCGGGCTTGCTGACAGGCACCACGGGGGGCAGCTGCTTGGTGATCTCGGCCACGTCCTGGCGGTCCAGACACTGGCCGCCCAGGGCTGTTTCCAGTGCCAGCAGCTCCTGCAACTGGATGGGGGTCTCCTCGCGCTCCTCCTTGGCGGCGCCCACCTTGGCGGGGGTGAAGATGGGCAGTGGCAGCACCCGCTGGTAGGGCAGCTGGTACTCCTGCAGCCCACGGCCCAGGATGCCCATCCGCATCACCAGCCAGGGGGATCGCTGCACCAGCGCCTGGCACTGCCCCTGTTGGTGGTAGGTCTCCCGCCGCTCGGCATCCTCCTCGTGCAGAGAGCAACTAGGAAGGAGAGGGGACAGGGCGGGGGGGACACTGAAGTCCTAAAACCTGTTGCCCTCCAGTCTCGGGCTGGGTGGTGGGGCTCCCGGGGACTGCCGGGACCTGGGATGCAGTGGGGGTGACCCCACTTTGCTTTCCCCAGTGAGCACTCCAACCCCCACCCCCCGGACTCCTCCTGGGCTTTGTGCTCTGGCCTCTTAAGGCTCAGGGATGGCATTCTAGGGGAGGGAGGGACCCCCGGCTGGGCCAGGAGCACTCACCCCTCCTCAGGCCGCGTGGACAGCGTCAGATCCTTCCACTCGGCCCAGAAGGCCTCTCGGCGCTCGCAGTTCTCCTCGGACACCCGACAGCTCAGCTCCGAAGTGGCCATGATGACTGCTGGCTTGCTCTGGGCTCCGCTCCTCCCGGGCCCTTTAAATAGCCCCCTCCTCCCCCTCCTCCAGGGGCTATTTTCAGCCCCTCTGGCGTCAGATGCTATAAGCAGAGCCAATACTCACTGATGGGGAGGGGGGGACGCTGGGCCCCGGGTGGGGGTTGGGGTCCCTGGACTCTGGCTGCCCTCGGGTCAGAGGTCAGCTTCTGAAGAGACTGAGGTGCTCCGGTGGGGGCGGGGGTCCTCGGAGTGGCACCTCCAGGTGTCTGACACTCCTCAGACACTGCCTGCGACCAGGCACATGCCCAGCCTCGTGCCACCTGGGCTCTTGCCTGCCGCCCCGCCCCTTCCCCTCGCCCGGGGAGGACAGCGGCTTGTCCGTAAACAGAGCGGGCAGAGGCAGGGACCGAGGCCCCCTCTGGGCTCTGTACCAGGCCATCAGGTGCTGTCCCCGCTGCTCTCCTGTGCCTTCCTGGAGTCAAGGGCACCCCCCCCAAACTGTGCCCCTCGGCAAGGGACAGTGGCGCCACGCCCTCAGGCATCTGCGCCCGAAGGCCTGGTCCCGGACCACCACCACCTCACCAGCAGGATTACTGGAAGCTAATTCCACACATGGAACCCCGGACACAAACCTTTGCTGGGTGTTTTCCTTTTCTGTGCCCAGTGGCCAGGGACGCAGCCTCCCTCGTCAGGCCAGTCGGCGTGGAGGGAGCACTGTGGCTGGTGCCCCCCACCCGACACCTCAAGTGGGGTGAGGTGGGAATCCAGGGGCTCCAAGGAACGGCAATCAGATGTGGCTCTAGCCCCACATTAGCCACAAAAAGGCTGTGCGACTACGGGTCAGCCTCCCGCCCCTCTCTGGGCCTCACTTTCTCCATTTTCTGGTTACAGCCACTTTACCAGAAGAGCTCTTACCAGCTCCAAGGGGCCGCCTGGGAGGGACCTGGCTGTCTTGCCCAGGGAGCAGGCTGCTAGGAGGGCTGTGGGGACTGCCCAGGATCGAGGGCAGCAGCTCGTGCTGCAAAAAGCTGGCACCCAGGGTGAAGGGCACAGGGGAGGGGGAACAAGGGCGTCCCCAAGCGGACAAAGCAAAGGGCACCAAGAGAGGCAGGGACAGGAGCTGGGAGCAGAACCCAGCACTGATTACTGCAGCCTCCTGATTACTGAGGCACCGCGCCTGATTCTTGGTCTCTTTGCAAAGCAGGAAATGAAGGCTCAGCGAGGTAGGTTTGCACAGGGTCACATGCCTGGCCGGGACCAAGGGGGTCTCGCTCTAAGCAAGTAAGTCCCCCCCCACCCCCCGCCACCGGAAGCCTGCAGGCACTGAGCAGGGAGGGCAGGTCTCCTGGTGGCCCCAGGGAGGTGGGGCAGAGAGGGTGGGTGAGTGAGCGAGCCCGGAGGCCAGGATCCAGACGTGCCTCAGTGACCTGGAAGCCCAGGCCCCAGCTCCCCGTCCCGGTCCTGACCTGGAGATCTTAACTTGACATTCCCTCTCAGGAGACCTGGCAGGAGGGCTTCTCTGATCAGGCATTTGCCCCAAGCAATTAAAAGAGTTGGTGTGGAGCTGGGGCTCCAGGAACTGGGTCCCCAGGGGCTCCATCCTCCTCCTAGCCCTGGCAGGGGCTGAGAGGGCATGTGATGTGTTGGGTGCGGCAGCGACTCCTACCAACCAACACGGCTGAGTTCATGGCTGTTTTTTTTGGCCACGCCCATGGCTTGTGGAAGTTTCCGGGCCAGGGGTCAAACCCATACCACAGCAGCGGCCCAGGCCAGAGCAGTGACAACGCCGGATCCTCAACCCACTGAGCCAACCGGGAACTCCAAGTTCATGTTTTTTAATTGGCTCAAACGACAAAGGTCCCCAAGGAGGCCCTGGGTGGGGGAGGCAATCTGGAGAGAACCTGGGAGAGGCCACCCCCGCCTGCCACCTGTACCCCCACAAGTCCAAGTGGAAAAAGGTCCCGGACCCTTTAAATAATCCTAAAAAACCATTTATGAGAGCCAACAGGTGGAGGGGCTCCTGCACCTTCGCACTGGTGACGGGGCTCCCCTGGCCTCTGTCCTGCCCAGGGTCCCGGCCCCCGCCAACCGTGTCTGAGGCTTCCGTTCCAGACCCTGCCCCTGGCCACGGAGGGGCCAGCGGATCTCCTCCTCCAGGAGGCAGGGACGCCATGTAAACGTCAGCAGGATCGTCCCCACCCGCGTCAGCAGCAGAGTCCCTCGGCCTGCTCGCGGCCAGGGCTCCCAGGTGCAGCACAGGGCGGGAGAGGGCGGCGGCAGCTTGGGGCCAAGGTGCTGCCGTAAGAGGAAGCGTCTTCCTCCCCAGTGTTTGCGGCCAGGCCCTCCGTGGGCAGCGCGAAGCCCCAGCGGCCCTCTCTGGCTCCGGAAGCTGTGGCTACAGGACCCTGGCCCGCAGGGTGGTGAGGGGCACGCTTACGCCCGGGCGCCCGGCTCTCCGACGCGCTGCCGCAGGTGAAAGGCGAATTCGAACATGGTGGCGGCGAGGCTCTGGTGAATGAGGTACCGGGGCAGGCGGCCCTGGGGGAGGCGAGAAGAAGTTCCAGGAAGGCTTGCCCTGGCCAGGCGCTCCCCCTCAACAACCGGCACCAGCAGGGGGTGCTCTGGGCCAGAATGCAGGTGCAGCTCTGGCCTGCAGCCCAGGCGGCCCTCTCCCCCGACCCCTGGCTGGGAGGACATGCCTGCCCAGGTCTTGGCACCAACCACACAAACACACCCCGGGGGTGCTGGGCTGCCAGCCAGCCACCCTTCCTCGGGGCCTCGGGAGTTAGAGGGAGAAAGAGGAGGCACAGGCCCTCCAGCAACTCAGGGCGAGAGGACCATCTGGACCCTGCCCCAGATTTTAGAGTGAGAAAGGAGGCGGAGGGCAGGGGAGGCCCTGAGCAGGGCGGGGAGCAGCCAAGGTCACAGAGCAGAGTCACCTCCGCTCCACCGAGCCCCACCTTGAGATCTGTATTAAGGATCCAGATGAAGGTGCAGACTCGGGGGTTACTGGCCGCCTTGAGCACGATGAAGCCCCCAGGACCGTTCTCTCCCCTGAGGACAGAGGCACTGATGGAGGACCCTGGAGCCAGGCAAAACCCCTGACCCCACCCCACCCCCATTCGGGGCCCATTGGGGACTGAGGCAGAAGAGGGAAGCTGCTGGTCTAGGACCCCTACCTCGTGTGAGCAGCGCTACCGAGGCCACGGGACACAGCCTTCCACCCCCACTGCCACGCCCTACAACAGCCCGTCCATGTTTGCACAGCCCCGGGGGCAGGGAGCTTCCCAGCCCTCCTCTAGACTGTGCGGGGGAGTCTAGGTCGGCTCTAGCTGCGAGGGGCTGGCTGGTCTGGGCGGGCACATCTCACCCCGGCCCCAGTTCTGGGAGCGGTGCAGTGCTGCTAGGCTCCACGAGGGGGCGCCCTCTTCAGCAGCATCAGGGCCTGAGCTTTATGGTTCACATCCCATCTCTGTTTTTTAGGGGTTTTTTTTTTTGTTGTTGTTTTTTAAGGCCACACCCACGGCATACAGAAGTTCCCAGGCTAGGGGTCCAAGAGGAGCTGTAGCTGCTGGCCTATGCCACTGCCACAGCCACAGCAACTCGGGATCCTTAACCCACTGAGAGGATCCTTAACCTGCTGAGCGAGGCCAGGGATCGAACCCGCATCCTCGTGGATACTAGTCAGGTTCGTTACCGCTGAGCCACGACGAGAACTCCCCCATCTCCGTTTAATTTGCCTACAGCTCCCCTGACTCCATAGATAAGGAAGCTGGCACCCAAAGGTGAAACGAGCTTGCCCTTCACCCAGGAAGTCTGTGGTGGTGGCGAGACCAGAGCTGACATGCAAGGACAGTGCTCTCTGTGGAACCCCAACATGGAAGAGGAAGAGCTGGGTAGCTGGGAGGAGACCAGCTGCAGCGCTAGGATTAGACAGCAGGCGACGTGGAGGCTGCCTTGCAGCGCGGGCCAGGAATGCCTCTTCCTTCGGAGGGACCTCTGAGGGACGTGGGAGAAAGGCAAGGCCAAGGGGGAAAGGGAGAAGCAGACAAGGGGACCTCTCAGGTCCTCAGGTCCTTCCTGTCCTCAGGCAGGAAGGTGATGCTTCAAAACACATGGCCTTGGAGTTTCTGTCGTGGCTTACTGGGTTACGAACCCGATTAGTATCCATGAGAATGGGGGTTCGATCCCTGGCCTCACTCAGTGAGTTAAGGATCCGGTGTTGCCTTGAGCTGTGGTCTGGGTTGTAGACATGGCTCGGATCGGGCGTGGCTGTGGCTGTGGTGTAGGCCAGCAGCTGTGGCTCCAAATCAACCTCTAGCCTGGGAACCTCCATGTGCCACAGGTGCAGCCATTAAAAAAAAAAAGAAAGAACGCAAAGCCTCCTGTTCAGGTGGCCCAAACCAGCACAACCTCGAGGCTCCCCCTGCCCCCAGCGGGTGCCTATTCATCCCCCACCCTCCGTCCGCGCGGCAGCTGCCCTCTAGCCTGGTGGTGGCGGCGGCGGAATGAAGATGGCCTGGGCAAGAGAAAGGGCCCAGTGTACACACCGCCCCCGTCCTGTCCCCACGGTCATGGGGGGGGGGGGCGGTGGGGACGGCCTCAAGCAAGGGGAGGCTCACCTGACGTATTTGTGTGTCGGGGGCTTGGCGCAGTGCGTGGTGGCGATGCCCGAGGACAGGTAGCGGTCTCGGCGCCGCTCGATGCGGCGGACGTTCACGAAGTCCCTGGGGGAGGCGGGATTAGATCAGGGGGTGCCTAGAAGGTTCCAAGGGCAGGCAGCCTGCCTGAGAGGCGGGGGCGGGGGGTCTCGGTGGGCACTCACCTGGGGGAGACCACACCGCCCGCGGCCCCCGAAGACACGTCGTAGGAGATGAGGGTGTTGTCCTCTACTCGCTGCAGGATCTGCGGTGCAGAGGGCGGTGCGGCCGCCCCGGGAAGAGCTCAGGATAGCCGGGGCCGGCCTGCTCTCTGCTCAGGCCCCTCAGCTAAGAGCGGGGGGGGGGCCCATTCAGGGGCGCGCTGGGCCAGGCGCTGCTCTGAGCGCTCCCTCCTTCCACCCTCTCCAGCAGGCACCGGTACCGCCTCCTCCCTCTTACAGATGGGGAAGCCGGGGGCCCAGAGTGCGGTCGAGTGACGTGGCCTGATCCCCGGGGGCTCGCTGGCCCTGCTGGGGTGGGACTGTGTCCTCAACGTGCCGTGTCGCTCTGCCTCTGCCCGGAGGGGTGGCCAGGCCCCCCGGCTCACCTGGCAGGCGGTCACCGTCTTGTTCCACAGCACCATCCGCTCAGGCTGCAGGATCACCTCCTGGTACACCAGCTCCGCGGGGCACGGCAGGAAGGTCTGGACAGAGCGGGCGGAGCGCTGGCTGGGGATGGATGCTCTCGGGGCGGGGGGGGGGGGGGGGACACCAGCCCTTCCCTCCCGGGCTGGGAGAAGCCTGCCGGAGGGTCCCCCACCCCCGGCCCCCTCCAGGAGTCCCAGGCAGGGAACGAGGTTCAAGAACACTGCTTCCCCCCGCTCACCTTCAGGATGAAGGTCTTGCCATGGAAGGGAACCTCGATGGTGTACACAGTGTCCCCATATTCCTGTGGCAGGGACAGAAGGGTGGCAGGGAAGTGAGCACGGGGGACAGAGGGGGCCGAGGGGAGGGGGGCAGGAGTGGGGGAGGGGCAGGGCAGGTTTTTGCACAGCTCAGGGGAGAAACCTCCAGGAGTCTGGGGATATTTCAGCAGCCATTAAAACCCAGGCGTTCTGACAAAATGTCCTGCGATGAGAGTACGGCTTTTGATATCAAGTTAAAAGGCAGGAGCACAGCTGCGGCTGCAAGCACGAAGGACCGTGTCTCCAGCCCAACAAGGGCGCCAGAGGAAGTGGCCAGAGAAAGGGACGAGGATGTTTTCCCAGCTCTCTGCCATCCTTTTGAATAATATTGTTTTGATCATGAAACAAAACACCGGACACGGGGCAGAAGCCTTGGCTTCCCCTTCAAAGCTGGAGCCGAGGGAGCGGAGCAGCGGGGAGGTGGGGGAGGGGGGCAGCGGAACCGTCCAATGCAGCCAGACCCAGGGCCCGGCCCCCTCTCCAGGGGCAGGAATTAGGTTCCAACTCCATGTGTGATCTTTGGATTTATTTCACAGGCCCCAGGGAAAAAGAGCGAACGCTCCCCACGTGAAAACTCTCAGCACATGTCGGCAGCTCAGGCAGGAGAGCGGTTTCTTACATTATTCTTCTCAAACTTCCAGTTCTCCTCCTGGGCCAAGATCTGGTCCACCACTGCCGTGGCCTCCTTGCCCTGGCGGATGTACTCCCGTTCCTGGTCAGGGAGGGGAGGCAGGAAGGGGTCAGCCTGGGATTTGCCCCTCCCGCCCCCTCCAAGCAGTTCAGGGCCTGGCCCTTCCTTAGACACTGCACGTCCCTTTCGGGAGCCTGACCCGGCCAGATGTCCAGATGTGGGGTCTGGGCAGTGCTCCCGGCCCCGCGCAGGGATTCCTGGGCCTGGGGGGCTGTGGCTGTGGCTGCTACTTCAGGGGGGCCCCAGGCAGGAAGCAGACCAGGGGACACTGACTGGCATTCAGGCTGCCTAAGGTCCACCCTCTGCTGGGAAGCCCCTGCCCATCCTGGCTGCACCCAGCCCTGGCCCCTCTAGGGGGTGCCCAATACCTGGGCAGAGAAGCTTTTCTTCCCAACAACTTCTTCGTCTGATTCATTGTCAGACCCTGCGGAAAACAAGCACAGATGACAATGGGAAGAGGTGGGGAGAGTGGGGGGAGGTGGTGGGGTTTGGGTACAAGTGCGATGATGTGGGGGGGATAAAAGTGTGTGGGAGACGGCTGCTCACTCTCCCCAGGGAGCTGAGAGAAGGCCTAGAAACAACAGACTCAGCCAACCAGCTCCTCTTTAAGGCCCCGCTCTGGAGGCAGTTCCCCGGCCCCCCAGCACTCACCTGCGAAGGATTCTGGGGGTGAATAGAACTGGCCCTCGGACAGAGCACCGGAGAAGAGCAGGGGGCCTCGGGCGACAGCAGCCTGGGCAGCAAGATACCCTGGGGGCACAGAGATGGGCAGCCAATGCCCGGACCAAGGACAGTCACGCCTTAAGTCAATGGGCCCCGGCTGACCCTATGCGCTCGGAGGCAGAGTCCACAAGCTGGCTCAGAACCCGCTCTCATGCCTGAAACTCCTCTCTTGTTTTGTTTTTTTTTTTTGGTCTCTTATTTTAGGGCCAAACCCGTGGCATATGGAGGCTCCCAGGCTAGGGTGTAGTTACAGCTGCCAGCCTACACCACAGCCACAGCAACGCGGGATCCGAGCCGTGTCTACAACCTACACCACAGCTCACGGCAACGCCGGATCCTTAACCCACTGAGCGAGGCCAGGGATCGAACCCGCAACCTCATGGTTACTGGTCAGATTCGTTACCACTGAGCCACAACGGGAACTCCAAACTCTCCTGTCTTGGGTGGGGACGGACCCTCATCGCACCCCCCCACCCCCCCACCCCCACCCAGCACTCACATCGATCCTCCTCGGCCTCCTGGGGTAGGACTTTGAAATCAAGGAACCAGGTCTCCAACCAGGCGAGGACAAAGGAGACGATGGGGAGCAAGTAGCCGAAAGCCCCTTTGCTGAGCAGCTGTGGAGGGAGGGGCTGAGTTCCACGGCAAAGGGGACACCCTAACCCCCTGAGAGCCCCACCCTGGGGCTGCCACCTCTGGCATACACCCCAATCCTGGTATCAGCTGCATGGGGACCCTCTGTGGCACGTGCCTCTGAGATGGATGGATTAATGAACTCTGCAGCAGGATAAACTAAGGTTAGGCTGGAGGAGGAACTTCCTGTTCCCGGGGCTGCAGCAGGACAAGTGGGGAAAGCCAGGGAAGGCGATCCCTTCAAGTGTCAAAGGACAGCTTCCCCCTCACCCCAACAGGGCAGACACCCCAAATCAGAGAAGTCAACCCTTCTTGGGAGATGCCCATCCCTCAGGCCAGAGGCCCACCAGACCAGCCAGACCCTGAAGCCACTGACCTCAGAGAGGATGACCTTGACAATGAGGAACGCGCTGGACACCAGCGTGGTGACCTGCCCAAGGAGGGAGAGGGAACGCAGAGGCTGGGGAGTGAGTCCTCCTCCATCCCATCTCTTGCACCAGCCCCGCCAGGGTCCGAGAGCTGCCAGGAAAGTGGCATCTTACCGCAATCACCCACCAGTGCCGGAGCCGCAGCACAGCATAGCCCAGGAGCAGTCCGGAGAAGCGGAAGAAGGCCAGAACCTGGCGGGGGGGCGGGGGGAGCCATCACAGGCAAGCTGACGGCCCTACCCTGCTGATGGCCGGCCTGCCTGCCCAGTGCTGCTCCCCTGGGTCCCCTCCACCTGGGAGGGAGAGCTGGCCGAGTCATTGTTCCTTTGGGGGTGACTTGAATGTGACCTTGGACAGGGGTCTTGTCTTCCTCTCCCACCTGCGGGGCGGGGGTCTCTGAAGGTGGGGCCTCATTTAGGAAACTGTTTGAACACTGAGGAGCTCCCCGAAGATGGGAGCCAAGCCTCCCTGATCAGATTAGGACATGTGTTGCAGGAAGAAGAGAATCCAGCCCTCGCGCCCTCTCTGCCCCCGCGATCCCCAAGATCACTCACAAAGATGTCGAAGAAGGAAGTTTTAAAGCTGTAGTAGATGATCTCCTGCTCCAGGCTCTTCCGGATGCCTGTGTTGGTCTGGAAGAGGGAGACAGGCTAAGTCTGCTGGCAGAGCCACGTGGCCCGGAGTTCCCGTCGTGGCTCAGTGGTTAACAAATCCGACCAGGAACCATGAGGTTGCAGGCTCGATTCCTGGACTTGCTCAGTGGGTTAAGGATCCGGTGTTGCCATGAGCTGTGGTGTAGGTTGCAGACGCGGCTCGGACCCCGTGTTGCTGTGGCTGTGGCATAGACCAACAGCTACAGCTCCGATTAGACCCCTAGCCTGGGAGCCTCCCTATGCCCCAGGAAAAGCAAAAACACACCAAGAAAAAAAAAAAAAAGTCCCCAGGGCTGCACTTCATCCTCCTGGTGGGGGCAGGGGGTGATGCAGGGAAGGTGGAGCCTGGAGGCGAGGCTGTAAACAAACGCTAAGCTACCACCCAAGGAGGCACCAGGGAGCTTAGCTGGAGGCCTGAGACCCCAACACTAATAACACTATTGATTTTTTTTTCTTTTTTAGGGCCACACCCGAGGCATATGGAGGTTCCCTATGTGGCCTACACCGCAGCCACAGCAATGCGGGATCCGAGCCACGTCTGCCACCGACCCCACAGCTCATGGCACACAGGATCCTTAACCCACTGAGCGAGGCCAGGGATTGAACCTGAGTCCTCATGGTTACTAGTTGGTTCTTAATCCACTGAGCCACATGGGAACTCCTTTTTTTTTTTTTTTTTTAAATACTGTTTCTCTAAGGACCCAGGCAGCCCAGACAGGCAGGGCTGGGCCTCCGACACGACACTCGTGGGCGCACTGCTCAGGAAGGGGCAGAGGGGCAGACCTGGAGGGCCTTGCGGCTGCGTGCTGGGGAGGCGAGCCACGGGCCCTCCGCGGGTAGGTAGGGCGGGCAGACAGGGTGCCGGGGGCCTGCCTCTCGCATGATTTCATCTCCCTCCCGCTGCCGCGGTGCTCCATCTTCCCGGCCAGGCGTCCATCTGGGCTGATGGGGGCCAGGGGTGGGCAGCGGTGTCAGACGGAGCCCCAGGTGGCAAATCAATTGATTAGGTTTGTGCTTAATGGGCAAAATCCATCACGCTGCGAGAGAGGATGGCGCGCGGAGCGCGCAGACTGGGCCTTGCCCCCGCCCCGGCCCTAGCCACCCACCCTGTGTCAGTGGGACCCCGGACACCCTGGCTGGGGAGTGAGGGGTCTGGATGGACCCAGAGTAGACCGCAGCCTGACGCCTCGGGAGGAACCAGGTGGCGTGTGGGGTGCCAGCCCCCAGAGAAGGGGCACAGAGCGATGCTGGGGCCCCAAGGGGGACGACCCTTCACCACCACCTAGACAGGGGCTTCTGATCTCTGGCGGTTATCCTGAATTGGGGCGGGGAGGCTTGTTAAAGATACAGACATTCAGACACCGAATCGCAGGGGGAGCCGAGCATCTGGAATGGTTAAAAAGCCCCTGGGTGATTCGGGTGCTCGGGGCGGGAGCCAGCAATGCGGACCCCCTTGAGCCCCTGGCACATGTCCCCCGAATGCCTCTGTTTCGAGACCACTCCAAGCCCTGCGGAGTCCGCGGCCCCCCTACCCCCAGCCTGACACCACGCCCCACCCCAGTCTGGCCCTCCTCTTACTCCTTAGATTGCTCTCTCTTGGGCTCCATGGCCCTTCCCACCTCTAACAGTCGCTGTTCCTCAGAGCTCTGTCCTCCACCTTTTTTCCTTTGTCTTTTCTAGGGCCGCACCCGCGGCATGTGGAGGTTCCCAGGCTAGGGGTCTAATTGGAGCTGTAGCTGCCGGCCTACGCCACAGCTCACGGGAACACGGGATCCTTAACCCACTGAGCGGGACCAGGGATCGAATCCGCATCCTCATGGATACTAGTCAGGTTTGTTACCACTGAGCCACAAGGGGAACTCCCACCTACCTTTTTTCTTTTTATAGAGAAATTTCTCTCTGCTTGGGTACCTGCCTGCACCAACTACATCAGGACTCAGGATAGCAGAGTTCCAGCCCCTGCTTTGCAGGCTCTGGCTTATAACCAGGCCAGGGTCCCTGAATCCACCGGGAAACACACTGTGTGTTTGAAAACTATAAATACATATGCTCTAAAATACAAAAATGAAACGACAAAACAAGGAGTTCCCGCTGTGGTGCAATGAGTGAAGAATCTGACTGCAGCGGCTTGGGTCGCTGCAGAGGCACAGGTTCAATCCCCAGCCCGACACAGTGGATTGAAGGATCTGGCATTGCTGCAGCTGCAGTGTAGGTCACAGCTGTAGCTCGGATTCAGCCCCTGGCCCAGAGAACATCCATATGCCTCCAGGGCAGCCATTAAAAAAAAAAAAAAAAACTAATAAAAAGACAAAATTGAAAACTAATAAAATTTTAATTGTCTACTGAGTAAAACATTATGTTAATTCTACTGTTAAATCCAGCATTTGGAACTTTTCATCACACTGCAAAACAAGTTGGAGGTTACAGTTCCTCACTTTGCGAGAATTCCCAAGTCGGCAGGATGACTGCTGAGCTATTCCAGCCAATAAGAGTTTCAAAAGTAAAATTATCCAAATGTTTTCAGCTCTTTGCTGGCAAGAAAAAATATATACCGAATGAAGGATGTGGGTGAATTTTAGTGCCTTGCTTGGATGCTGGCTGGGACCTTCAAAAGGAAAAATGCCTAAGACCTGGGAAGCTCTTTAGGTGGCCCTGAACCTCAGCTCTCTCATCAGTGAGACTGTCCCTAAGGTCCCTCGTGGCTGTGGCTTCTGGCTGAAGCTGCCCGCTCATCTCTGTGCACCAAGGACAGTGACCTTCAGAGCGCTGCCTTGCCCTCCAGATCAAGATGCTCAGAATCGAACATATCCTCTTTACCCCTAAACCAGCCCCTTCCCTGAACTCCTCATTTCTAGCAACACGGTCCTCGTTTTCCTGACACCTGAGCTTGAGACCTGGAGCAAGGGCAGCTGCCACCCAGAACTCGGACCCGCTTTCCCGCAAGGCCAAAGAGGGGAGACTCAGAGAGGCTGGGTCCCTTGCTGAGGTCACACAGTTAATACAGAGGAGAAGCTGGGATGAGGCCAAGCCTGGGATGCCCTGTTCCACGGCTCCTGCCTCTGCGTCAGGGCCTGCTCTGCCCTGTCGGCACCCAGAGATCAGACCCCACTGCAGGGGGACAGGGTGGCAGATTGCTAGGTGGCATCTCACCAAACCCAAGGGGTCAAACTGGGGGGCACGGCGGGGTATTTAAAATGTGGAAGGAGGAGTTTCCTTCGTGGCTCAGTGGTTAACAAATCCGACTAAGAACCATGAGGTTGCGGGTTCGATCCCTGGCCTTGCTCAGTGGGTTAAGGATCCGGCGTTGCCGTGAGCTGTGGTGAAGGTTGCAGACGCGGCTCGGATCCCGCGTTGCTGTGGCTGTGGCGAAGGCCGGCGGCTACACCTCCATATGCCGCGGGTGTGGCTCTACATAAAGGCAAAAAGACAAAAAAATAAAAAAATTAAAAACAATGTGGAAGGAAAGGAGGGCACCGCTGAGAACTGGGAATTTTTACTGGTTGCTCCTTACCCTCTGCTTTAAGCTCAGTGCCTGGGACTCAGCTCAAAAGAATGTTTGCTGGGAGTTCCCGCTGTGCCTCAGGGATAATGAACCCGACTAGTTATCTATGAGGATGCAGGTTCGATCCCTGGCCCCGCTTAGTGGGTTAAGGATCCAGTGTTGCCGTGAGCTGTGGTGTAGGTCGCAGACACAGCTCGGATCTGGCGTTGCTGTGGCTGTGAGGCAGGCTCCAGTTCGACCCTCTAGGCTGGGAACCTCCATATGCCTCGGGTGTGGCCCTAAAATGCAACAACAACAACAACAAAAAAAATATATATATATATAAATACATATCACTAGCTCCACCGGGCTCTCGCTTCCTTTCTCAAGAGTGTCCACTAGGGGGCAGTATGGCACAAAGGTCTAGAGTGTGAACTCTGGAGCCAGAGGGTCTGGGTTCAAACCCTGCCTCCTTCACAGATTTGCTGAGAGATTTCCCATAAATGATTCAAACTCTCTGAGCCCCATTTTCTTTCTCAGTTACACGAGAACAGCTGTTCTTATCTTCTCATTCTTCATTTTAGCCGGAAAAAATCAACACCCCCCCCCCACCCCAGGTAACCCTCCCATTCGGCAGATGGGCCCTGGCCCCGGCCCCACTCACGTTCAGCTCAATGATCCAGAGCAGGGAGATGAAGAGCAGGTCGAAGGTGACAAAGAGACAGAAGGTGCGGCGGACATCGGAGATGGCCCGGCGCTTCTCCGGAGGCGGAGGCGGCGGGAGCAAGTGGGAGGGGAGGCTCTGGCTGTGGGACAGCGAGGCCACGGCCGGCAGGCTGCACTCCAGGTCGCAGGCCAGCTCCCCGGGCAGCTTGCTCATCCTGGTGGGTCCCCACCTCAAGGCAGGGAGGGCTGGGCCTCAGCGGCACGGCTGTGGGAAGGCGGGCGGCTGGGTCAGGTCACAGGCGTCAGGGTCCTGGAGGCCCTGAGACCCCGTGAGCCTCCTTCATCCCTTCACACGCAGCCCCCCGGGGACCTCGTTTGCTCCCAACCACATCTGACCCCCTCCTCCCCCCACCTAACCCGGGGCCCTCTCCACCCAGTTTCCCTCCAGTGCCCTGACTCCTAGGCTGGAGGGGTCTGGGCGTCCCCCTCACTCTGTCACCACCCCCTAAGCAGAGTCCTGCAGCCCCAGGGTCACCCTCTGGGATCCTCCACGAGGCCTGCGGGCACAGCCTGCTCCTGCCAAGCCCTGCCCTGTGGTTCAGCCTCTGGCCCCGGTCAACAGCCTCGGGGCCGCCCCCACCCCCAGGAGAAGACGGGGCCCCAAGCTCTGTTCTTTGTTTTCCCAGCACAAAGCCACATTTCCCTCCCAGCAGCCAGCCCTACCCTCCCACCCCCTAATCCATGGCAACTGGGAGGGACTTCCTGGAGCGGTGTCTCCTAGCGCTCCGGCTGGGCCTGGGATGGCGGGATGGAGGGCTGACATCGCGGTCCTTCCCTCCGGCCTCACCCCGCCACCCCCGGCTCAGGACCAGCCGGCACCACCATACACGGCTCTCTCAGGTCCCTACAACTTGCTGCTAAGGGTGGCGTCTCCAGGCCGCCCCTCTCACCCCACAGCAGTCACTTCTCCACGCGACAGCCAGAGAAAGCGTTTCAGAACATAGATCAGATGCTGCTTGCAACCCTCCCGGGGGCTGCCCACTGGCCCTGGGATAACAGCATCCTCCTCGCGGCGTCCTCCAGGGATGTGGCTCCTCTCACGAGGCAGGGCCCCTGCCTCGGGGCCTGAGACCCAGCTCTCCCCCACAGGCAGCTCCAAAGCCCCCCTCCTCCTGTCCCCAGTCCCGGTTAATTGACGGGGCTCTAGCCTCCTCGGTGAACTCTCACCATCCATCATGTGGTTTTTTTTTTTGGTTTTTAGGGCCACACCTGCGGCATGTGGAGGTTCCCAGGCTAGGGGTCAGATCGGAGCTGTAACCACTGGCCTACGCCACAGCCACAGCAACATGGGATCCGAGCCACATCTGTGACCTACACCACAGCTCACGGCAACACCAGATCCTTAACCCACTGAGCAAGGCCAGGGATTGAACCCACAACCTCATAGTTCCTAGTCAGATTCGTTAACCACTGCACCACGACGGGAACTCCACCATCCATCAAGATCTTACTGATTGTTCTGCAAACTCTGCAGTGCAGGCCCTTCCCTGACTTGGTCATTGCTGTCTCCTAGGACCCAGCACAAGGCTGGCACCTGATAGGGGTGGAATAATTGATGGCTGAATAAATGGGTGACCCAGAGGGTCTCTCCTGGCCCTCAGCTCCATGCTACCCGGGCAGAGAGGCCCAGGCAAACGCTAAAGAGAGGAAGAACCAGCCAGCTCTCCCCACAGAGCCTCTCCCAGAGCTCCGACTGCACCCACAGAACACTACGCCTACGGCTGTTTCACGCCCACACAGGGCAGGGGGGTGACTCCTGTTCTTCAGACACGACAGCCACGGCTGAGAGGTGACCAGCCTCACCTTAAGCCCCATGCAACCATGAGGCTAAAATCCTCATGAACCTGGAGACAAGAAGCCTCCAGACCACTCCCTCCCTGCCATGCCGCCTCCAGGCCTGAGGTCTCTGCTCCACCAATTTGCTGGCGGGGGCCCTGAGAGGTGGGGGGACGGAAGGCATGGGAGGGTCTGCCCTCCTAAGACGAAATCCAGAGGGAGCTCCCGTGGTAGTGCAGTGGGTTAAGAATCCAAATGCAGTGACTCAGGTGGCTGCGGAGATATGTGTTCGATTCCCAGCCTGGCTCAGTGGGTTAAAGGATCTAGAATTACCACAGCTTTGGCGCAGGTCACAACTGTGGCTTGGATTCAGTCCCTGGCCTGGGAACTTCCACGTGCCATGGGTGTGGTCATTAAAAAAAGAAAAAATCTACCTGAGACTTCTCACACACCAGCACCAGGGCTCAAGTTTGGGGGCCAGCAGAGGGGGAACCTGTATCTTCTTCCCTTTTTTTGGTTTTGGTCTTTTTAGGGCTGCACCAGAGGCGTATGGAATTTTCCAGGCTAGGGGTTGAAACGGAGCTGCAGCTGCCGGCCTACACCACAGCCCACAGCAACTCGGGATCCGAGCCACGTCTGCGACCTATACCACAGCTCACGGCAACGCCAGATCCTTAACCCACTGAGCAAAGCCAGGGATTGAACCCGCAACCTCATGGTTCCTAGTCGGGTTTGTTACCACTGAGTCACGTCAGGACTCCAGGAACCTCAATCTTTACCCTTGATCCTTGGAAGGCAAGATCTACCGTCTCCCCTGCCCGTCACCCCCCCTCCATATCTTTGCTGTCAGCTGCCTTCCATGCGCCCCGCCATCGACCAAGTTCAAAACAAGCCCCCCGTCTGTAGCCAGAAGGAGGTTCTAAACGAGCTGGCTCGCCCATCCGTCTGCCTCTGTGCAAACCCAACAGGCAGGAGCTCACTGCTCTCAGCAGAGGTACCAGCCCAAGGCCACCCCCACTCCCACGCTCTAGGGGTCCCCGTGACAAGCTCATCCAGGGGACAGTGAAGGAAAGCTGGGCTCAGCTCTGGAAGGAGGCGGTCGGCAGAGGCCGCTGGCAACGGGAGGCCCCAGCATCCATCAGCAAGGGCTGGTGCCAGACTGCGAGCTCGGCACATCCCTCACTGTGACAGGGCGGCAGCTCCAGGGCGGGTGACATTTCCTCATCTCTAACAGCCTTCTTGTCTGCCGCCAGACCTGTCCCCATCTCTCCTCCTCTCCCTGTCTCTCTCACAAACGTCCTCTCGATCTTTCCTTGGCTCTGTACCCCTCTCCTATGGCCGTCTTCGTTTCGCCCCCTCTCCAGGTCTCCCTCTCTCTCTCTCCATCTGTGGCTTTTCCCTCTGCCCCCATCGGGCCAGTCTCCCTCCCTTTCTCCAGTTTTTGCTCATGTTCCTCTCTTGGATCTTTCCCCTGACTCTCCGCCCCCCTCGCTCACCTCGCTGTTGGGCGCTGCGGCCTCCCCACTCCCGGGTCTGTCCTTCCCCCTGGCTTTCTCCCTCCCTCTCTGGGGACAGGACTTGGGTGGCAGCAGCCTGGGTGTGAGACACGCTCGGAGTGGCAACGGCACTGACACTCGCACACCCTGGCGTCCCCGTGGAAGCGAGAGACACAGAGGGGGGCTGAGAGCGGAGGTGTGGGGGGGGGGCGGGGAGAGCTGCTGACGCAGGGGTGCGCGCGGGCCAAGCGCAGGGGGGCTCTGAAGCAGGCGTGGGGCGGCCAAGAGTCACGGAGGGGTTCCATGTCCCCCTCCCCAGTGAGAGACTCCGAGTCCAAATAAGCGAGAGCGCATGGAGGAGAATGAGCACTGGTTGGGAGTGAGGCCCTGAGCCCCGGCCTGGGCCACAGCCGCCGGCCCCGGGGAACTTTGAGCGAGTCCATTTTAACAAACTCATTTCTCTACCTGGGGAAAAGGTCCGTGTTTGTTTGTCTGTTTTTCTGTTTTGGCCGCCCCAAGGCATATGGAGCTCCAGAGCCAGGGATTAGATCCAAACTGTAGCTGTGACCTAAGCCACAGCAGCGGCAACGCCGGATCCTTTAACCCACTGTGCCAGGCCAGGGATTGAACCTGCGTCCCAGAGCCACCAAGACGTGACCGATCCCGGTGTGACACAGCAGGAACTCTGGTCTGCGCTTTAAAAAAAAAAAAAAAAAAAACCTTCCTCAGGAAAGAAAAAAAAAAAACTTAAACAAAACCCTTACTTGGAACCTCAATATATAAAACAGATAAAAACAGGACTGTCATGGATGCTGCCATCAGAAGTGGCCCCAGAAAACCCGGCCGCTCAGCCTTTCCTCCAGCTCCACCCAGGGTCACCCCTGAGGCACCTTCTTGGGTGGAGTTTGACAACAACCCCCTCAAGGTGACTTCAAAAGGCTTCTGAGCAATGTTGGACCACCTGCTGGTCCGGAACTGCCCTCAACGGTCCCAAAGCACTTGTCCTCTGGGTCCCGGGCCCTGGAGGATGGGAGGCGTGGCAGCGGCTGCTGAGCGGAGCGGCTGTGCCGTGCTCCTGACGGGGGCGGCGGCAGGAAGGAGTGTCAGGAGGCTGGAGCCAGCACCCCCCTCCCGGGGAGCAGCACCCCCCGCGAAGCCCACCGCCTGCTGTCACCGGCCTCTCCCAAGCGCCTTCAGAGGTGTCGAGAGTAGAACAGCACGTGGGGCGTGAAGGAGTCCCCCTGGGCTGGCTGTAGACTTGACACTTGATGTGTGTGTTTGTGGAAGCTGAGCTGCTAAGGCGTGGGGAGAGCTGGGGGCAGGGTGGAAACCGGAGGCTTTTTCATCCTGGGTCGGGAGGGAAAGGGGTGGGAAGGCACAGGGGAAGCTCAGGCGGAGGGGGAGGCGTGGGCACGGCCCTTCACAGACCCTGCCAGGCCTTCTCTCACTCGCCCCGGGAAACGCTAGCCCGCTGGCCCGAGTGCAGCAGGGGCTTGTGGCAGCAGGCAGCTGACACCGTGGAAAGAGAACTGCACTCTGAGGCTGGGACTCAAGTCTCAGTCTGCCCTTACCAGCCGTGTGACCTGGAGCAGATACGACCATTCTGAGGCCCGGTCTCTTCAGTCGCATTCAAAAGGGAACAATAATATATTTCATGCCACAGAGCGGTCCCCTTAAAAATGGCTAAAAATGGAATTCCTGCTGGGGCACAACGGGCTCGGCAGCATCTCTGGAACTCTGGGATGTGGGTTGGATCCTAGCGCGATGGGTTAAGGATCGCATGTTGCCCCGGCTCGGGCACAGGAACTTCATATGCCGCAAGGCAGCCAAAAAAAAAAAAAAGAAAGAAAGAGTACCATGGGAGTTCCCACTGTGGCACAGTGGGTTAAGAATCTGATGCAGCGGCATGGGTCGCTACAGAGCTGTGAGTTCAATCCCCAGTCTGGTGCAGTGGGTTAAAGGATCCGCTGTCGGGCACAACTGTGGCTAAGACCTGATCCCTGGCCCAGGAACTTCCATATGCCATGGGTGCGGCCGTAAAATTTAAAAATAAAACTAGGAACTCCTGTCGTGGCTCAGTGGAAAACGAATCAGATGAGGATCCATGAGGACGCAGGTTTGATCCCTGGCCTCGCTCAGTGGGTTAAGGATCTGGCGTGGCTGTGGCTGTGGCGTTGGCCAGTGGTTACAGCTCCGATTGGACCCCTAGCCTGGGAACCTCCACACGCCGCGGGTGCGGCCCTGAAAAGACAAATAATAATAACAATGTACTAGGACAGTCCCTGACACAACAACAGCTGCATAAGCTAATAAGACGGGCCTTGCCTCTTCTTTAGAGGAAACAGTCTTGAGCTCTGACTGCCTCTGGGAGATGGCTTCAGGGCTGGGGTCGTTCTGGGTTGAGCCCCTGCTCATGCCCAGGGTGATGGAGAATCCACGGAGGAGCGTGAGGCAGAGACTCTGCGTGCGGAAGA
Organism: Catagonus wagneri; assembly: GCA_004024745.2. Classification (NCBI taxonomy): domain Eukaryota; kingdom Metazoa; phylum Chordata; class Mammalia; order Artiodactyla; family Tayassuidae; genus Catagonus; species Catagonus wagneri. Next base: position 11,870,900 of record PVHT020001179.1, on the reverse strand, counting down.
GGCCGCCGTGGCCCACGTCTGGCACTGGCCAGCTTGGGCGAAGTGGGTTTTAGGGAGGGAGGACAGCAGACCACTCAGGCCTGCAGACCCTCCACAAGGGCCCAGAGAACAAATCTGGGCCGGCAGCCGCCCACCTGGCCCCCCCGCGCATATCCCTCCTTTACTCATCACGCCCCCTGCCCAGGGCCGTGAGGACAGGGCTGATCGGGGAGACCGAAGCTCAGAGAGGCCTGCCCACGGCTCCCCCAGCCTGGATGGAGCATGGCCGATCCCAGGGGCTCATGGGTTTCCCTCAGTAGGGGGCTGGGACCCGGTAAACTCATGTGCGGCCGCCACCAGAGCTTGTGTTGAGGGCAGTTCCAGACCAGCAGGTGGTCCGACGTTGCTCAGAAGCCTTTTGAAGTCACCTTGAGGGGATTGTTGTCAAACTCCACCCAAGAAGGTGCCTTGGGGGTGACCCTGGGTGGAGCTGGAGGAAAGGCTGAGCGGCCAGGTTCCAGAGCTTGTGTTGGCCGGGAGCGAGGTGTCGAAAGACCCCAAAGAGGAGGGCCTGTTATGTCTTGGCGGGTTAAGAACCCGACTAGTATCCATGAGGATGTGGGTTCGATACCGGCCTCGCTCAGTGGGTTAAGGATCCAGCGTTGCCGTGAGCTGTGGTGTAGGTCACAGATGCAGCTTGGATCCCGCGTTGCTGTGGCTGTGGCGTAGGCCGGCAGGTGCAGCTCTGATTCGATCCCTGACCTGGGAACGTCCATATGCCGCAGGTGTGGCTCTAAAAAGAAAACCACCAAAAACAAAAGGCCCCAGAGAGCTCACAGCCACCCCACCAGGGCCTGTTGAGAGCCTAGCGTCCTCCCCTCCACACCCCAGCTATCCCCAGACCCTTCCAAATGCAGCTGGTCTCCGCCACTGCTCACCACCGCCACTGCCCCCGCCACCGCCCCCAGGCCATCGCCTGAGGGGGCCCTCCTCTCTCACCTACTTCAGCCTCCCGACCACCTCCGGGCCCTCGTCCCAGGTCTATTCTCCACACGGCGGCCAGACGGATCCTGGGAAAGGTCAGAGCACGCACACACTCACACACACACACACACACACACACAGACACACACCTGCCCCAAACCTCCGATGGCTTCCAGCGCACCCAGAGTAAAGGCCGAAGTCCCCGTCCCCACCCCCACCCCGGCCTCCAGGCCGCCTCCTCCTCCCCTGGACCCCGCCGCTCAGCCACGCCATCCCCGCGCTGTTTCCTGAACACATCAAGCGCGCCCGTGCCCCAGGACCCTCGCCCCTGCTGTCCCGTCTGGAGTTCCTCCCCTGGGTCTCTGCAGTGGTCCCTCCCTCCATTCTGGTCCCTCCGGTCCCTCTGGAGAGACCTTCCCCAAACCCCCTATCCAGCCCTCCTTCCACGTCCTTATCCGCCTTCCTCTTCTTCGCAGCACTCATCACCCCAGACACATTACATGCCGACTGGTCTGTTTGCTCCCTGCCCTCTCCCGCTGGAACAGGGACTGCCGTGCTCTGCTCACTGCCCAGACCGGTGCCAGGCTCAGGGGAAACGTTCAGGAAATGTGCTGGACTGTTTGCACCCTTTCTTGCAGCATCACGCGCACACTCACACCCAGCCCTGAAGCAGAAGCCTCTCCTGGAGCTGGACTCCGCCCTCCGGGGCTGTCTCAGCCCAGGCCCTTGCTGCGCCCGCCCGCCCGGAGCCAAGAGGAACTGGTTTCCTGCTCACCCTGGAGGCGGGGGCGGCTCCCCTCCTCTTCCCTGAGCCCCGATTCACAGGGAGAAGACGGGGTCGGGGTGGGGCAGTTACATCCCTAGAGGGTGAGGGTCCCCAGTCCCCGGCTCTCCTCTCTTGCTCTGGGGCTGGAACGCCTCCCCCCAGTACCCTCCGGGTCACGGGTGCTCCCGGGACACACGGTGGCCGGCTGGTCCCCCCTCTGTGCCTCCAGTCCCTCTGTTTCCTCATTCTGCAATGACTCCTAATCTTCAGAGACCAGTTCAAGAGTCGCCTCCTGGGCAAACCCGCCCTCAGCCTCAGGCTGCCCCAAGCCCAGGGCTCGGGCTCCGCGCTTCCCCGTGGGGGCACAGCTGGGGGCACTGCTGGACGTGAGCCTCAAAGCCATCCCTCCTCGGCCCCTGAGCCCCTGGTCACAGTGTCTGGCTGAGCGCGGCACACACAGAGGTCACTGGCCTGTGGATCCGTAACAGCCACCCTGGAACTAGGGAAAGGGCGTGGGGGGTGGGGGGTGGTCAGCAGACCGGAGTCAAAGGTCAAGTCCGTTCTTTATTAGGCGTGTGCCCTTGACCGAATCAATTTCCGCATCTGTAAAAAGGGGGTGGTAGAGGGCCCGCTTCTCAGAGCTACTGGAAGGATCAGAAATAGCACTCAAGGAGTTCCCGTCATGGTGCAGCGGAAACGAATCCGACTAGGAACCATGAGGTGGTGGGTTCGATCCCTGGCCTTGCTCAGCGGGTTGAGGATCCAGCGTTGCCATGAGCTGTGGTGTAGGTTGCAGACATGGCTCGCATCCCGCGTTGCTGTGGTTGTGGTGCAGGCTGGCGGTTACAACTCCAATCGGACCCCTAGCCTGGGAACCTCCATGTGTCGTGGGTGTGGCCCTAAAAAGAAAAAAAAAAGGAAAAAGAAAAAGAAATAGCACTCAAAACGTGCTTGTGTTTAATGACAGCAGCTATTCCGGCTACGCTATTGGGGCCACGGGTACAGTGTTAGAGGCGGGGCCCTGGGCGCGTGAAGCGTGGCACTCTGCCCACACTCAAACTGAGGGTCGTGTCAGCACTGCTGGGCAGCAGGATGGGCCCTGGCCTCAGGGAGCTGACCCAGGATGGTACACATTAGGCTCTTGTAATTCAGGGTTCAGTGACCTGGGCTGTCAGCCTCGGCACAGCTGGCTTACTGGCCCCTACCCCGCCCCAACCAGAGGGCTTGGCAAGTGCGCTGGAGAAGTAGGACTTTAAGGACAGAAGGACAGGGCAGCAGGGACAAAATCTCAAAGTCCAAGCCAGGCTCTGTTTCTCTTTTCCTTCTCTGGGGAAGTGGGGAGGGCACAGTCAAGACAAAACGGAAACCATATTCATCCCCTCCCCTCCCCTCCCCAGCTCAGGGAGGGTCTGACGCTGGTACAGCTTACTGGAAAGTCCTAACAAACTGGAATCGACTCAGCCCTCTGGCTTCCTCCAAGTGCGAGGCCTTGTTCAATGTCAGAGATGCTGCCGGCACTGTGGTTCTATGACCCCTGGCCCACTCAAGGGCTGGTGAGTCACCTCCCACCCCCACCGCTGTTGGATGAAACCAAGGGCTAGTGAGGTCAAGTTCTCAAGGTCAGTCTGGAAAGGGCCAGTCATCCTTCCCAGGAGACCTGGGTCCTATCAGCCCCCTCAAGGGAAGGCCCCACAGGGCTGGGGGTAGTTCGGCACAGACTCCTCCCAGCACCAGCCCTGACCAGACAGAAGCCAAGAGGAGCCTCTTCCCAGGCAGGTCAAGTTCAGAGGGACACACAACTGGCCGGGTGGGATGCTGTCTTTGCCCCTTGTCCCACTGATGTGGTAGCTGCCCCTCTGGAAGCTGAGAGCCTGAGGGAGTTTCTGGGAGAAGGCTGAGGACCTGGAGTCAGGAGACGATTCTTTAAGTTCCCGCCGAGTGAACTTGACCTCCCGTCCCAAGTCTCAGCTTCCTTGTCTGTAAAACGGGGCCAAAGATCTCTACCAATCAGAGGAACAAGTGTGAGCTGTCAAATGGACAGGATTTTTGGTTTTATCCGCACCCCCTCCCCCCAAACAAGTCTCGGTGTGGGAGAGCTCAGTTTAACACAGCCTGTGAACTGAGAGCCTACGGCGTGCCAGACCTGTCCCGGTCTCTGGGGATATTCAGGGGCTCAGGTCTGGTGAGAGAGGCTGCCAGATAAATAGTGCACAGTGCCATGCGTGATCAGCATTTCCAGGGAGGAACGAACAAAGGACCGTGGGCTTCCAATGCAGGCAGCATCTGACCCAGGCTAGAGTGGGCGAGGTCAGGAAAGCTACAGGGAGGAGAAGCCTTCTGACCTAAGCCTCGAAGAATCTGCATCTACGAGCTGGAGGCACGGGCATTCCATGCACGAACAAAGGCCCAGACTCCGGTTTTGTTTTGTTTTTAGGGCCATACTCGCGGCATATGGAGGTTCCCAGGCTAGGGGTCGAATTGGAGCTACAGCTGCTGGCCTACGCCACAGCTACAACAATGCCAGATCCCAGCCGCGTCTGCAACCTACACCACAGCTCAGGGCAATGCCAGATCGTTAAGCCACTGAGCAAGGCCAGGGATCGAACCTGCAACCTCATGGTTCCTAGTCGTATTCGCTAACTGCTGAGCCACGATGGGAACTTCCAGACTCTGGTTTAAAGCCCGGGCCCAGGCCCCAGGCATGTATGCTGACCCCAGTCCAGGGGTCTGCCCCCAAACACTGGGTACCAGGCCTCCAGACCTCCCATGGGCATGGTCCCTGCAGGCTCCTAACCCAAGGGGACACTTTCTCATGGCCAAACAAGGAAAGGCATTCCCAAGCCTGGCAGAGGAGACACTTCTACTGGCGCCCTGCCCCCTCCTCTGCAAGGCTCTCCACTTGGAGCTCTGTACTCAGGAGCACCCAGCTCTCCATTCTCAGAGCCCCGCCTGTTCTCTAACTCCCTCCGCTAAATTCGTTCTCCACTTTAAGGCCCGTCATTAACTGTCAGCTCCTCTGGGAAGTCATCCCTTAGGAACCCTGCTTCTCCCTTAGGTCCCCAGAGCTCCGTGTACATTTCTTTAGAATTAATGCTTGTCATGTAACATCCATTTCCAGATTCATTTCCTGAGCAGACTAACATGTGGTCTGGGTTTTTTTACTTTTTTTTTTTTGTCTTTTTAGGGCCTCACCCTCAGCATATGGAGGTTCCCAGGCTAGAGGTCAAATCAGAGCTGTAGGTGCCGGCTTACACCACAGCCACAGCAACGCCAGACCCTTTAACTCACTGAGGGAGGCCAGGGATCGAACTTGGATCTTCATGAATACTAATCGGGTTCTTTAGCACTGAGACGCAACGGGAACTCCTCTTTTACTCTTTTGAATCCTCACTCAACAAATTCAGATCTTGCCCCCAACACCCTCCACCCCAGCATTTTTTTTTTCTTTTTCAGCCACATCCACAGCATATGGAAGTTCCCAGACCAGGGATCAAATCCAAGCTGCAGCTACGACCTACACCACAGCTGCAGTAATGCTGGATCCTTAACTCACTGCACTGAGTGGGGATCAAACTGGTGCCTCCACAGAGACAAGCCAGATCACTAACCCACTGTGCCACAGCGGGAACTCCCCACTCCAGCATTTTATTTATTGACAAAGAGTCAGGCTTCAGGGCTCTGGGACAGAAGAAGTAAGCCACATCATCTGTCCTCAAGCAGCTTATAAAATTAAAAGTCATAGCCGGGGTTCTGTATTATCCTTACATAAACAGTAACAGCTAACATTTATTTATTGAACCCTCATATGCTCCCTGTTTTAAGTCTGAAACATACATTATTTCATTTATCCTCACAATCACTCTATCAGGTAGGCACATTACTATCTCCATTCGACAAATGAGGAAACTAAGGCAGTGACTTCCTCAAGGTCACAAAACAGAGTTGAAACCCAGGAAGTCTGATTCTCAATCACCGTGCTACCACGGACAGAGTGCTGCAGGGACTCCGACAGGGTAATACTTAGCCTTGAGCGGTGGGCTGGGGAGAAGGTGATCCAGAGGTGATGCTGCCTGAGCAGAGCGCTCAAGGACAAGGAGAAGGCAGCCCAGCCAGTAAGAGGAGAAGGGGCTCTCCAAGCAGGGGGGCTGGTGTGTGCAAAGGTATAGAGACACAAAACAGCAAGGTGTGGGTAAGCACATCCTGCAGTGCCATATTATCGGACTTTAGGATACACACAGGAAGACTGGCAGGGAAGAGGTCAGATCAGAGAGAGCTCTGAAAATTGTGCTAAAGATGCAGCCTTTCCCATAGGCAATGGGAAAGCAATACTATGAATTGTGTTTTTCAAGGATGACAATAGTTTGGAGACTGAGCTGCAGGCAGCCATGACTGCAAGTCACTGGAAAGCCACTGTGGTCATCCTGGTGAGAAACACATCAACAAGAGTGGTCACAGAAGGGACGGAGGCATGGGACTAGATGTGAAGCATGTGACCTAGCTGGACTAGGTCACCTCTTAGATATGGGAGTTGAGGAAGAAGTACACGATAGTTCTCAGGTTTCTGGCTGAGATGGGGTGGCAGAGAAAGAAGGAATCTGCAGGGGAAAAGAGCAGTTCAAGTTTAGACAGAGTGAATTCCAGCTGAAGTGGAGCTGTCCAACTAGTAGCCCATGGCCAGCTGAAGCTCCAAGGAGGGGCTTCGCTGAGGAGGTGACTCTGGACATGTTTGGGGTCTGTACGTGGTGTAAGGCTGAAACCATGAGAGTAGATGCAACCATCCAGATTTAGAGTAAGAGGCTGGCTGGGCAAGAGAGGAGAATGTGAAACCGTGCTTCTACAGTCAGAAGAGCAGGAGGAAAATAAGGGGATGCTGACGCGGGGGAAGCCAAAAAGGAGGGTGAAGGGTACGTGTCCACTGCTTCAATTAAGAATTAATGTCACTGGTGCACCTCTAAGAACTCAAGAGAGATACGTTAAAGAACATTTATAACGTCAACTGGGAAGTCATTCACTGTCGTTTCCAAAGGAAGTTGAGGGAGACTGGATGACAGGGAGACATGACCTCCAGGAACTTGTAAATATTTTCCTCCTCATTCTCAGATCCTGACCCCTCCCTAGATCCAACTCCTGTCCTTTAATACCCTGATACCTTCCCCTCGCTTCTCTCCTCACAGTAACCTGAGAGGCTTTGGAGGGCGATCCGGGACGCCGTTCCAAGGCTCTCTGGAACAGGCGGAACCTTGGAGGGTCAACGCAGAAGACCCTCCAACCCAGCGCGGGGTGGAGCGAGGCCGAGCATAGGAAGGGGGCGGAACCTGGAGCGCGGGGGGTGTGGGAAGGGTCGGACCGAACACGAACGGACACCGGCTAGGGAGCCGGGATCCATCGGCGAGATGTAGCCCTCGTACCACCACCCCGTCCCAGTGACCTCTCGCGGACCCACCTGCTCCATGTCAGCCACGGCTCCGGCCCTTCCCAGCCCCAGCCGCAACCCGGCTCCGAAGCTTCAGCAGCGCCTCCGAGCGGAAGGGGATCTCTCCTCCGCGCCACTTCCGCCACCGAGTCCGCCCCCGAGAGCGAACCGGGATGTACGTAAGCCCGAAGCACCGCCCCCTCTCCCAACCCCGCCCCCAAGCCCTTGAGCCCCGCCCACAAGGGCCGGAAATGGGGGCTGCTGCTGAAGTTATGCTTGAAAAGAGGAATTAAAGCCCAGGGGCATCGTGCTTATTGGGCCACATAGGCCTAGCGCCCTGGATAAAAAAGGAGAGCTTCCTGAGGAGAGACTTGCGTGTCTGGAGGACAGGTCCTCTGGAGGAACCCAATTACTCTTTTTTTTTTTTTTGTCTTTTTGCCTTTATGTAGAGCCGCACCCGCGGCATATGGAGGTTCCCAGGCTAGGGGTCTAACAGGAGCTGTAGCTGTTGGCCTTCGCCACAGCCACAGCAACAGCAACGCAGGATCCGAGCCCCGTCTGCGACCTACACCACAGCTCACGGCAGCGCCGGATCCTTAACCCACTGAGCAAGGCCAGGGATCGAACCCGCAACCTCATGGTTCTTAGTCGGATTCGTTAACCACTGAGCCACGAAGGGAACTCCCCCAATTACTCTTGAAGGACTCCTCTCCACCTCGCTCCTGCCCCACTTCTTTCCACCTCCCTAGCACGATCTAGAATTTCTGTGGTCCTTCCTAGGAGGGCTCAGAGCTTGTCTGCAGTCGAGGCTGCAAACTAGAGGACTGGACACTGGGGTCGAGGACCTGACCCTTGGATGAGCACCACATAGGAAACCTCCTCCTCCCTCTCCTTTCCCCTGAAAGAGAAGTCTCCGCACAGTTATTTACAAAGATTTATTACAGCAGGGGAGCGGTTCAGGCCTGGAGTCGGGGAAGAAGGGAAGGGGACAGAGCCGCTGGAGGACGAGGAGAGCTTGGATCCCCCACCGTTTGCCCCTCCTCCCAAGGACTTACACTAGGCGGCATTCCTGGCATCAAAGCACAAACAAAACGCAACAAAGCAGCCTCTGCCAGTCCATCTTCCAGGCACCCAGGCTGAGGAGCAGGTGATAAGGGGAAGATTTCCAAAATGTTGAGGCTGTGGAAAGGATGCCTGAATCCTGGGCCCTGGTAGATGCTAGTGAGAGGGAATTCCCAGGGGATGGAGAAGGATCTGTGGGCACTTACACATTCTCAGTACCCTCTTTCCCAAGATCGTAGGGTCCTGCCCTGTGGGTTTCCTGTGCCCAGGGGAGAGGGTCTGGGGAATAGGATTGTGAAGGGTGAACCTTTATCCCCCATTTACTGAATTTTCCAGTGCAGACTCTCTCACATCTTACCTCCCACCCGGTGAATGGGGGAATGACTGGCAGGGGTAGGCATCAGGCAGCAAGTGCCCAGGGACTCTGGGCATCAGCCAAAGGTGGGCAGACAAGCAAACACAGACCAGCCTTAGTCTTCTAGAAGCCGCAGCCCTAGCAATTGAGAAGGGTACAAAATAGGGTAGAGACGGGGTGGGCTTCTGGGGAACAGCAATGCCCTCTCCACTTCCTTCTGGAAGATGTAGGGCTGGGTACCTATGTGCCAGGCTCAAGGTGGGCAGGGCGCTGTGGCTCCTCCCCCGGCTCTGCAAGGCAAGGAAAGGCACTTAGGGCTTGGCCACGCCTACCAAGATCCCAACCCCCAACCCTCCCCAAGCCTCACCACTTAATGCCCGGTCTTCCACTTGGTCCTGAGAGCTTCCATCTCTCTGGGGCTCATCCAGAGGGGGTGGGCGCTCCCAGGGGCCCTCTAGACCTTGACCACTAGTCTTCTGCCCAGCTGGGGATGGGAAAAAGAGATAAGAACACAGGTTCCGGGGAGTTTCCATTGTGGTGTAGCGGAAACGATTCTGACTATTATCGATGAGGATGTGGGTTTGATCCCTGGCCTCGCTCAGTGGGTTAAGGAACTGGTGTTGCCATGAGCTGTGGTGTAGGTCGCAGACACAGCTCAGATCTGGTGTTGCTGTGGCTGTGGTGTAGGTTGGCAGCTGTAGCTCCAATTTGACCCCTAGCCTGGGAACTTCCATATGCCATGGGTGTGGCCCTAAAAAAGCAGAAAAGAAAGGAAGAAAGAAAGGGAGAAAGAAAGAAAGAAGCAGGCTCTGAGTATCTACCTGGCTGTTCTGGAACATCGGCTGAGTCAGGTGGCTGAGGCTATGCTTTCTGAGGGTGATCATGGTATAACAGAGAGAGCACAGGACTAAGACTGCTCTTCCAGTGACTAAGCGTATGACTTAGCTAAGTTTGTTGTTACCTCTCGGAAGGGGATGGTGAGACAGAAATTGCGTAGATTGCCTTAAATAAAATAATAGTTAATACTCTGCTGCCCAGTGCTGGCACCCAGGAGCTGCTCCAGGAGTGGTGGCAATTGATATTGCTCCTTAGTTGTCTTGTCATCTTCATTTTTTTTTTTCTTTTCCGGCTGCCCCGGAGCATATGGAGTTCCTCGGGCCAGGGCCCAGGGATCAGATCTGAGCTGCAGCTGTGACCTGCACCGTAGCTGCGGCAATGTCGGATCCTTAACCCACTGTGCCAGGGATGGAACCTGTGTGACAGCGCTCCAGAGACACTGCTGATCTCGTTGTGCCACTGCGGGAACTCCAGCTGTCTTGTCATTTGTCCCAGGGCCCTGCTGCTTGGCCTGAGGGAACAGCCTCCTCTCACCTCCTCTTCACCTCGGGGTCGGGGTGGAGGGGTCCTCAGAGGGAGACTCAGCTCTTCCAGCTGGAGTTTTTGCTCCTATGGCTGATGCACCCACTGCCAATCCAGAGAGGGGGCCTACTCCATTTTGTTAGGGTGCAATGGATGGACTTCAACTAGGGGTGATTGGCTATTTTTTTTTCTTTTTTCCTTTTTCTTTTTTTTAGGGCTTTAGGGCCACATCCAAGGCATATGAAAATTCCCAGGCTAGGGGGTCAAATTGGAGCTACAGCTCCCGGTCTACACCACAGCTACAGCAATGAAAGATCTGAGCCGCGTCTGCCACCTACACCACAGCTCACGGCAACACGGGATCCTTAACCCGCTGAACGAGGCCAGGGATCGAACCCGCATCCTCATGGCTCCTAGTCGGGTTTGTTAACCGCTGACCCACCGTGGAAACTCCCGGCCATTTTTCATCCCCATAAATAGTGGGGCCAAAACGTTTAATGTGCAGAGGGAGGGGTAGATGTCGCCAGACATAGAACAAAAACAGTCAGGGGAGGGGCGATATCCTTCTGCCTAAGAATTCTCTAGGCCCTGGGAACCCCCGCCTCCCACGGAGATTTTTGGACTTGGGATCTCTAGCTCCTGCCTAAGTCTCAGGCTCCTCCTCCCTGGCCCCTCTTCCCAGGCAGCCGGGGTTGGAGGTCCAGAGAGTGCACTCGGTTCTTGAATCCTAGATTTTCCATCTAGACACTAGAGGGCACCCTCTCACCTCCAGCCTAGGAAATAAGGAGGCGACAAGAGCCACAGGTTCCTGGAGAGGACTTATCAGCCGGCCTTGAGCGGCTCAGCAGAGACCACATCCTGTGTTCAGAAATGCAGGCGTCGGGGGCACTGGACACTCTGAGGCCTCTAGCCCTCATTTCTGCTCCTCGCAACCACCACGGATGGAAAGACCCTTCTTGGGTCTAGCCGCAAACCTCATGTGACCTCGCTTTAATTCTAAGGAAAAGAGGAATTATTAGGGGGAAATAATTGGCAGAAGGACTGAGTCAAGAATGGAACCAGCCCTGGAGTTCCTGTTGTGGCTCAGTGGGCCACGAACCCCAACTAGTCTCCATGAGGATGCGAGTTCGGTCCTTGGCCTCTCTCAGGGCGTTTAGGATCCGGTGTTGCCCAGAGCCGTGTCATGGGTTGCAGATGCAGCTAGGATCCCACATTGCTGTGGCTGTGGCATAGGCCTGTGGCTACAGCTCTGATTCGTCCCCTAGCCTGGGAACCTCCATATGCCTCAGGTGCAGCCCTAAGATGCAAACCAAAACAAAGCAAAACAAAAGGAATGGGAAGAGCCCAGGTGTCAGGTAAGGCTGAGCAAGGAGTCCTGTGGGGCGAGAGGATGGCGGGGGGGGGGGGGGGCTTGTGGTGTGACCACAGTTCACATGTGTGAGAAACTGAACTGGGGGAAGGAGGCGCGTGTCACCTGTCCCAGGACACTCCAGGAGGACCCCATCTAACCCGTGGTAGTGGAACCCAGGCTTCAAGGCCCCTTCAGCTTACCAGACCCCCTGCTGCCCTTCAGAACTTCAGCCTGGCTGTCCTCCTCCTCCTCCTCCTCGTCATCCTCCTCTTCCTCCTCCTCTTCCTCTCGTGGGTAGCCCAGCTCCCGCAGCTCCCCCAGCTCATCCTCCTCCTCCGAGGCCTGGTTCTCACCCAGGTTGCTGATGGACTGCAGGTGAGACTCCGCAATGCGCTGCACGGCTGGCACGGGGGACCCGGGAAAGCAAGGGTCAGCCAGACCCAAGAAGCAGCTCGTGGAGCGAAAGGCATGTGGCCCAGCTCCCAGCCTCCTTTCTAAGGACAGAGCTCACCCCCCTCGGGGGTCTTAGTTTGAAAGCTAAAGGCTGCAGGTCAGCCTGCTGGGGGCCAGGCCAGGGCAGAAGCAGCAGGGAGTAAATCCTTTTTGGCTCTTAAGTCCAAAGATGCTGGTCCCCCAGAGGCTGGCACCGGGCAGCGCCCCACACCACAGGGTGCCAAGCTGGACAAGACCAGGCGGGCGCAGCAGCAGCTTAACATTCCCCGGCTGGAGAGCCTGTCCACCAGCTACAGCCCCAGGGGAAGGTGCAGGGGCCGTAGGCCGAGCCCTGGGGGCTTTGTCCCTTTCCATTTCTAGGGGTGTGCCTAGCCTGCTTAGTGCTCACTGCCCACCCTGATCCTGCCTGCCACTCCGTGGCCGGCTTGGTTCCCACTCGCTGGCACCGGCCGCATCATCGATGCTACTCCACACACCTCCGCCCCAGCCTCTAAGAGGTAGGAACCGTTCTGAGACCAAGGACCCAACAGTCTGCAGCCAAGCGAAGTCCGCGCCTGGGGATGCAGCGTGTTCAGATGCGGCCCCCACAATCCTGACCCACATCCCCAAGCTTCAGCTCCCTCTGCAGTGACCTAGAAAGCAGCTAACACCACCCACCCCCCCAACACCACCAAGGCCTGCTGGGATAGGGCCTGGGAAGGGAAGAGTGTGGGCAGCTGAAGAGAAGTTTCCAAAAGATGGCAAGGACCAGGGGGCTAGGAGAAAGGGACCAGGGCTGGGTGACGCCAGGACAAGGGCAGGGGTTGAGGGGACCCTGGGGGGGAGCAGCTGGGGCAGAGGCAGCAGGGGAATCAGGACCTGGCGGGATTTTAGAGCATCTGGGTCACTAAACTCAAGGCCCACAGACCAGATGGTGGCGGGCTAGAGGCTGGGGTCGCTGCAGCTACTTCTTGGTCCGTGGGCAGCCCTGCCCCTCAGAGAGCCCAGAGCGGGAGATCCAGGCTGGAAACCTCCCGTTGTAGGGAGCAGGGCACCACACTCCTGCCAACTCGGGGACAGGCACAGAGGGTGCATTGTGCATGCCGCTTGCCCCGCCTTGCTCCGAGCTCCCCCCGGTGCCTCCTGCTGGCTCTGGGCAAACTACCCAGGCAATAAAAGCACAATAAATTGCCCTGCCCTGGCCTTGGGGACGCAGCAAAGCTTCACCTTGAGCCAAGTGTGAGATTGGCCTTGGAGCGCCCCCCTCAAGCCAAGACTCACTGTCGCTCCCGCAGGGGCCATGGGTTTCTCCCCTCCAAAGTCCCAACCCTGCCAGTTGCTTTCCCTCTCCCAGTAAGGCACCAAAGCCTATAAAACAGGGCCCACCAGATTCAGAAGGGTCCTCCGAGGGTTGGGGGGGAGGGAAGGGAGGAGAGGAGGTGGCAGCTGGAGCAGCCGGGGGTGGAGAACTGCGTTCTTCAGTTCCTGAGCCACAGCGACAACAATAGGTGTGTGCAGCCCTGTGCCGCCGCCCCAGCCACCCGCGTGCCTCGCCTCGTGCCTCTCAGGGCTCTCTGGGGTCTCCCCTCGCCCTCCCACCTGTCTCTTTCTCTCTGTCTCCATCTCTGGGACCCTGACCACCCCACTGCCGAGTCTCCCTCCTTAAGCTCGAAGGTCCCCAGTACAGCCCCCCCACCCTCCAAGCCCCTTTCCATGCTCTGCCTCTCCCCACTAAGACCCTCCTGAGTCGCAGCCCAAGGGAGGATGGGGGTATGGGCGGACCCGGCCACGGCAGGGTCCCTGGGGAGCACCCTGGCCCTGCCTCCGCTCCTCACCCCAGCCCTCTGCCCCTCGCCCACAATCAAGAGTCCAAGGGTGGGTCTCCCCCCACATCCCCACCCCCGCCCTCAGGAGGAGGAGAGAAATTGCTTATGTTCCCTCCTGAGAAGAAGCCACCTCCTCCCTTATTCTGGCTCGGGGGCGGGCTGTCCCCCCATCCCTACAGGCAGGAAGTCCTCCCAACTTCTGAACCCACTGCCCGCTTGCTGCCCCGTCGTCCTCTTCCCGTCCTGGGGGAAGAGAAAGGGTGCCTGTCCTTTTCTCTGCTCCTCCCAGCCTCTGTGCTCCCAACCTCGGCTGGCAGCCTGACAGGTGCACCTGTTGACCTTGGCCAGTTGCTGGGAGTTTGCAGCATACCTTTCCGGTCCCCTACCTCCCTCCCTCCCTCCGTGGGAGGAGGGGGGCTGGCCAGGCAGGAAGAGCCTGGTGGGGGTGGGAAGGCATCTGAAGGTTTAGATAGGAAGTGACACTCCCCACGCCCCCACTTGTCCCTTCCTTCTCTTCCAGGTATATCTCCACCAGCTCCCCCACTGCATGCCAAGTCTCCAGGCCAGCCCTGAAGACCCCCTGTGATTCATACCTGTTCCCCCCCTTTTTTTTTTGTCTTTTTGCCTTTATCTAGAGCAACACCTGCGGCATAAGGAGGTTCCCAGGCTAGGGGTCTAATGGGAGCTGTGTGCCGTCCTACACCACAGCCACAGCAATGTGGGATCCGAGCGGCGTCTGCAGCCTACACCACAGCTCACAGCAATGCCGGATCCTTAACCCGCTGAGCAAGGCCAGGGATTGAACCCGCAACCTCATGGTTCCTAGTCGGATTCGTTAACCACTGAGCCACAACGGGAACTCCATACCTGCTCCCTTTTGCACACCTTCCTCCCTCTTCCTGGAATGCCCCTCCATGCCTCGCTTGCCCTCTGAATTCCTGTCCATCCTTCAAATCCCAGCTCAAACATCCTCTTCTCTGTAAGGCTTCCTGACCCTTGGAGGTGAAAGGCCTCAGGAGGGCAGAGGCCCAGTCGCCCCCTTATTTTGCCCAGGGCCCACCAGGAAGATCTGGCATACCATAGGTATTCAATGAGCGCATGCTATAGGAATGACCTGTCTTTTTGATAGGAAGGAAAAGCAGGAACAGAAGCACCGCTGTGCAGACCTGTGCACGTGGCAATGGAAATGGGAGAGGAGAGCAAGGGATGCAGCCCAAAGAAGGCGCCTTTGGGG